>OX451219.1:49527904-49978180 GCA_949628195.1 Phasia obesa | reverse complement strand
TTTTCGTTTACTTAAATCTCTTTATGGACTCAAACAATCGCATAAATGTTGGAATGATAAATTAGATGAATTTTTACAAAATATTGGTTTCCTTCGCTCTGAACATGATTATTGTTTATATGTAAAATTTAACCAAACTTGCGATGATGTTATGTACAGCCATAGTCAAATGTTATTACACATTACTGAAATTTTTTGTGTTTTAGTAAGACTGCTTCGATAGTTGTTGTTTTTGTTTTCAATATAAAGCAAATTTGCTGTTATTGGATGAAATGGAGTGTGTAGGAAAAACGAACAAAAATTCAAAGAAAATAACGGTATATTTCTCACAAAAACAACACATTTGTTTGATGCATATTGACGTCAAAAGTTATTACACACATTTTATTCGTGTCAAAGATAATTACACAATGTCATATTATATGGTTTATATTAAGAATTATTAATTTAAAATTTTTTTTTAATTGTAATGAGTCAATATTTTGTTACTCCTCCTTTGGCATCAATTACTGATTGAAACCTGGCCGGGATAGACTCAATCAAGGTGTGGATAAAAGAAAGTGGTAATTTACACCAAATATTATTAATTTCTTCAATAGTGTCATTCAGTTTTCGATTTTTATCAATTGTTCGTTGTTGTTTCATGAAACTCCAAACATTTTCAATGATGATAAGGTCCGGGCTTTAAGGGGGCCATGCAAGAACAGCTTGATCTACCCCATTTAAAAACTTCGTTACCAACCATCCTTTATGGCAAGGAGTATTATCCTGTTGCAGAATGCAGTCGCTACTTGGAAATAGGCTATTGCTGAAGGAAATGCATGATCATTCAACACATCGATATACCCAGATTGATTCAAACTTCCTTCAATTGGTACCAGCTCTCCCAATCCATAGAATGATATGCAACCTCAAAACATTACAGGTGCTCCACCGAATCTGTTTAGAAGTTGCCGTGCTTTGCTTTTGAGAGTTGACGGTAGATGCATGTACTTTCTTCCAAAAGAACCCTGGAACTGAAAAGAAGACTCGTCAGTCAACAGAACGTTTCGCCAGAACTCTATGGGCTTATTAATATGATCTTGAGCAAAGGCAAGGCGTTTGGCTTCGTTGATCGGAGTTATATCGATCACTTTGCGGACTACATAGGTCTTGATTTCCGAGCTCTTCATATTGCGACGTAAAGTAGCTTCACTAACTTTCTTCCCAATTACTTCCTCCGAATTTTCTGCAATGCGAACAGGGCTTATTGTTGGATTTACCATAAGGACTCTCATTAATCTTGTTTTTCCCTTTGGTCTATAACGGGTTTTCGTCCACTTTTCTCTTTATCTTCTAAGTTTCCACAAGTGTCTTTCTTTTTTACTAAATTGTACACAGTTTTTCGCGAAATTCCATAAATTTTCACAAGATCTGAAGCCGAAGTTCCCATTTTAAATTTGGTCAAAATCTAGGATCGTGTTTCAATATTTAAATGCTTCCTTTTGACCATTTTCGTGAATTAAATTAACAATATTATATTTTGATAATCCTCTCCAAGAATCATGTAAAATGCACCTACTTATCACACAAGATAGCTAAAAACTAATGATATTTTCATGATCAAAGTGTGTGTAATAACTTTTGACGCCAATATGCATCAAACAAATGTGTTGTTTTTGTGAGAAATATTCCGTTATTTTCTTTGAATTTTTGTTTGTTTCTTCTACACACTCCATTTCATCCAATAACAGCAAATTTGCTTTATATTGAAAACAACAACAACAATCGAAGCAGTCTTACCAAAACACAAAAAATTTTAGTAATGTGTAATAACATTTGACTATGGCTGTATATTATTATGTACGTTGATGATTTATTAATTGCTAGTACCAACATGGAACATATAATAATATAAAAACTGAACTTTCAAGAAATTTTGAACTTTCTGATTGTGGAAGTTTAAGGTATTTTCTGGGTATGAAGTTTGAAATTGATAACAATAATATTAAAATTTCTCAAGAAGCCAATATACAAAAGATTTTAGAAAAATTTTCAATGAATGAATGTAATTCAGTTAAGACGCCTATGGAAAAGGGGTTAAAACTAACATATAATATTACTACTACAATTGATAAGCCATATCGCGAACTATTAGGGAGTTTAATGTATGTTATGCTTTGTAACGACACGTTTTCCGCTGGTTGCTGGGATAGCTTCAACGGAGTCCAGGGTCGTTTATATTATGTTTTGTTACTTACCTTCTTTATCTGGGAAAGAAGAGATACAGTCGGGTTTTATTTCGTTAAACGTTATAAATCTTATCTCCAATGTTTTATTAGGCGTATTTGTAATACTACAACTTAGAGGACAGACGGTCTCAACTCGTAGCCGATGAATGGGAAGTCAGAACAGCGGTACGGGCAGCAGCGACGTGTGCGGGCAGCAGCGGCGGTATAGGCGGCAGCGGCGGTACGAGTGTCAGCGGCGGTACGAGTGTCAGCGGCGGTACAGATGGCAGCGGCGGTATAGACAGCAGTGGGATTGCAGATTGCAGCGGCGGTACTGGCGGCAGCGGCGGCGGCGGCGGTATAGGCGACAGCGGCGGTACTGGAGGTACCTGGCAGCGGTACAGGCGGCAGCGGCGGTATAGGCTGCAGCGGCGGTATAGACGGCAGTGCGGTACCTGGCAGCGGTACAGACGGCAGCGGCGGTATAGGCAGCAGCGGCGGTACAGGCGGCAGTGGCGGTACCTGGCAGCGGCGGTACCCGGCAGCGGTACAGGCGGCAACGACGGTAAAAGTAAGACACTGTACTTAGCAGTGGCAGCGATTGTAGGGAGTTCTAGGCCGTGTTCAAGATTATGGCCGGAATATAAAATTCCACACCAGCACTAGTCACACGGTCGAGCCAACACCGGTAGAAGATAAACTTCTGTGGTGTTGGTACTTCCACCAATTGCACTTGTCCTGTCGATAAGAAGTAATTGCGGAATATAAAATTCCTCCAAGAGACCTCTTACCTGCATGCGATCTGCTTGCTATCTGATTAATTATTCGAAATGTTGCGTCTTTTATACCCTTGAGTGGGCACACACATTCACACACACACTTGTATGATGGTTTGTTTACAATGGTTGCCAGCCATCATCTGTGAAATTGCATATGTTCAACAGCTGACTGTTCTAGTTTAACTGGTTGTTTCTGAGTTACAGGTGGCGCTATGAGTTTCTTGACCGTTAATTTAAATTTACTTTTATAAATAACATGAGATCAGTTTAGGATAAATCGTTTTACTTTAGTTAAATTCACTGAATATCAATATACTGATGATAAGTAAAACGAAAGTATATATATAAAAAAATAGGGAATGTAAAATATATAATAATAATAATGGTAATAAACATAGGTAATTCAGTAATAATTTTACAAAATAAAAGAATAATAAAAAATAGTTAAATAAATAAGCAAATTTCATGGTATTATAAGTGGTGTTACTTCACACTGTGTGTAGGTGAAAACTAGTAAGCGACTTTCGCCGTTACATTACCTCCCCTCGTTCGCCGACCAGCATCTGCGTTTACGGGATTCGCAGAATGCGAAGCTTGCCGCTCCGGGCGGCGATAATTTGGAACCGTTGGTCTTCCTTCTATGCTCTTGGTTTGGATTTGCGGAATAGCCAATCTATAAAGACAAAAGAGAACAGCAAAATCGTGGGGCGGGTTAGTAGACTAATCGTGACAGGGTTTTAACTCGCTAATATGGACAGTCCACTCGTCGTTATTGTGCTGTCCGCGTACTTTCACAATTACAGGCGATAAAAAGTTAATCACGGTATACGGCCCTCCATATTTTGGGGCGAGCTTAGCAGCACACTTTTCAGTTGCTTTCGAGAGTGGGTGCTGTCGGATTAACACCTGGACTCCTATCCGGGGTCTCCAGGGTCGTCGACGTAGATTATAGTAGCGCTGTTGTCTTTGCGATGCTGCTTCTAAGTTTCTCTTCACTAATTTGAAGACTTGCTGTAGTTCATTAGCTAGCTGCTTTGGAGGTGGGTTTCGAGCACCAGTTCCTGTCGTAACCTCGTCGTACAGTGTCTTAGGGAGGCGTAGTTCTCGTCCTTGTGTGAGGTATGCCGCTGTGTATCCCGTGGTATCCGAGGTACTCGTATTGAGGGCCAACATGATTTCTGGTAGGAAGTCATCCCAGGTATTGTGCCTCTTCCCCGAGAATTGTGCGATGATGGTTTTGATTGTGCGGTTTGCTCGTTCGGTCGGGTTTTCCTGGGGCGTATACGGTGCCGTGAATTCCTGCTGTATCCCTACTTCGTCGACCCATCTCTGGAAGATCCGTGCCGTGAATTGAGGTCCGTTGTCGGTGATGATTTTCTTGGGGATCCCATAGCGAGCCACTATCCGTTCCCGAACCGCCTTGATGAGTCCTTCTGCCGTGGCTTTCCGTTGAGGAATCAATTCGCACCACTTGGAGAACCTGTCAAAAAGTACAAGCAACATGGTATTCCCATGCTTGGTACTTGGCAAGGGTCGCACAAAATCCGCGCACAATGTGGCCCATGGTTCCTCAGGTAGTCGCGTCAGCATCTCGCCGGCTGGCTTCTGTTGATCCGTTTTGTACCGCTGACAGGATCCGCATCGGCGCACATACCTACTAACGTCCCTCGCCAGCCCTGGCCAGAAATACCGACTGGCTACCCTGTTTATGGCGTTTCTAATTCCCAGGTGTCCGGCCGTGGTACTATCATGATTCTCCTGTAAGACTTGGTGGCGACGCGACTTGGGAACGCACAATTTCCATGGGGTACAATCTTCATCATTGATGCTACGGCCGGTGTTTTTATACAATTGCTGATTGATTATGATATAATCGGGATATTTTTCGGGGTGACGTTGAACCTCCTTCATTAGTCGTTTTATCCAGGGGCAATCTAGATCCTGGCTGACTTGTAACAAATGGGCGGTTTCAACTGGATGCCTAGATAGGGCATCAGCTACGACATTCTGCTTACCCTTTCTGTAGTGTACCGTAAACTGGTACTGTTGCAATTCCAAGGCCCATCATGCCATCCGACCCGTCGGGTTGTCGATGTTGTGTAGCCACTTAAGGGACAGGTGGTCAGTAATCACTTCAAACCGATACCCTTCTAAATACTGCCTCATCTTCCGAATTCCCCAGATGATGGCCAGGCATTCCTTTTCGGTTGCCGAGTAATTTTTCCCGGCTCCGTTTAGATGTCGACTTGCGTAAGATATTACCCTTTCCGCTCCATCAATCGTTTGCGTCAACACTGCCCCTAATCCGTGTTCGCTGGCGTCGGTTTGGAGTACAAAAGTGTTGCTAAAATTTGGGCAAGCAAGTACTGGAGCTTCTGTGAGCCGAGTTTTAAGGGTGGCAAAAGCACACTGTTGTTCTGGTCCCCATTTCCAGTGTTTTCCCTTCTGTAACAGCTGCGTCAGGGGTTTGGATATGGTGGCAAAATTGGGCACAAATCGTCGGTACCAAGACGTAACTCCCAGAAACCTACGTACCTCTTTTACGTTCTGAGGTGGGACCATATCGGAAATAGCCGCAATCTTATCTGGGTCCGTTTGGATCCCATTTTCATTAATGACATGTCCCAAGTATTTCGTCTCTTTTTTAAAAAACTGGCATTTCTCTGCATTAATTTTTAGGTTTGCTGCACGCAGTCGTCGGAAAACCTCTCTTAAGTTTTCTAGGTGCTCTTGGAACGTGGCCCCAATAACAATGATATCGTCCAGATATGCAAAAGCATATGGTTCCATATCCGGTCCGATCACGCTATCTAAAGCCCGTTGAAACGTTGCGGGAGCGGAGTGCAGACCAAATGGCATCACACGCCACTGATACAGCCCTCGCTGACAGCAAAAGCCGTATATTTTTTGCTTCCTTCTTCAAGCGGAATCTGCCAGTAGCCGTCCTTGAGGTCCAAGCTGCTAATATATCGGGCGTTTCGTAGTCTATTGAGAATGGCGTCAATCCGCGGCAGCGGATACGCGTCCGGAACTGATCTCGCATTCAGCTGCCGAAAGTCCATACACGTACGCCATGTTCCGTTTTTCTTTCTTACTAGTGTAATAGGGAAACTGTACGGACTTCAAGAGGGTTCGATACAACCACGACGGATTAAGGTATTTATCTCCTCATCGATAATGGCTTGCATAGCGGGGTTGCGTGGGGCGTATCTTAATTTAATTGGCTGGTCATCTTTCATCTGAATTCGGTGTTGTGCAATGTTTGAAACACCCTGAATTTTCTTGAATAGCGTGAGTTCCTTTTCCAAGAACCTATTCACTCTTTCTTGGTCAAACGATAGTCCTTCCAGGTCTTTTCGGAAGAGAACGGGGATTTCTAGATTACGGCAGGTATTACTGATATTGCTTACCTTAACTTGGCTAGTTCTGCTGTTGTTGTCTGTCGGGGCATATCCAATCGACTTGGGTTTACATCTGGCCACCAAACCAACGCAACTAAACGTAGCCTTGAGAGCCTGCAATGAGTCCAAACCCAGGATAAGGTCTTCAGTAGCCCCCGGCATAACCAGAAACTGACAGGTAACGGTCCGGGTGCCAAGCGTGATTTTAAGTCGGATCGACTCTGTAATGCGCTTCGTTGAACCGTCTGCAAGGTACACTTCGATATTCTCGGGCCATTTTCTTTTAGAGGAGATGGCGAGGTGGCTGATTTGTGCGGGTGCGATAAAACTTTTGGTGGCTCCCGTATCGATGATAGCCGGGATCAACTGGCTACCCAAGCGTATTATGGCCTTTAACTTATCTGCTTCCCACGTCAAACTAGTTGAACCCATTCTCTCGTCTGCCTCTCGCCTATCGGTAGTGTTTCGCTTACTTCTGTGGATTCTTCCGCGTACCATGCGATGGTGTGCCCCGTGTTGTTGTAGGGAGGAGACCGGGATGCATTCTAGTTCACCGGCTAGCTGGGTGAGTTCACCCAATGTGGTAAAGTCCTTGCGCCGAATATACCATTGGTAATCGGAATGAGCGTTACGGAAAATTCGCTCTAATTTTTGTTGTTCGGTCAGGTGTGTGTGACGCATCAAATTCTGTATCGCCAATAAATAATCTTTAAACGTTTCCTTAGGGCGTTGTGTCCGCTTTCGGATCTCATCCTCTAGCTTCTCAAAGTAGCGAGGAGGGAGAAAAAAATTGTAAATATCTTCCTTAAAGGGCTTCCATTTATTCCAATGTTGGTTATTGTTACGATACCATATCAAGGCACGTTCTCTTAATACCTCCGGCATTTTTTTCGGAAGTTGGTTCAAATCTACCTGATACATTTCGGCAAGCTCTTCCAACCGCTCCATAAATTCCAGTGGGTCCTTTTCCCCTGTGTATTTTAGGCCCCACTTACGCACTACTTCTATAGCACAGATATGATTGTCATCTCGACACTGGGTTGATGACGTGGATGGTAAAGTAACCAAGTTCGGCTGTGTGGTGGCCTCGGTTGGTTTCAGGCTAATTCCTACCCGTTCGGGGCCGGCCTTTTCCTCTTCCACATTGCCGGTAGAGTCCTGCTGATATTGCCCAAGGTATTTGACCAGCTCCTCGCTCTTTAGGTAGTATGCCCAGGAGGTTCGTAACATCGTGGTATTCTTACTGGTGTCTAACGTGGCACAGTGGTCAATTTCGCGAGATAGCGGTCAAAACTCTATAACTTTTGACCGGATTGGTATTTTTTTACGCGATTTTTTTTGTTCAATAGGAGGGACTTTAAGCTTCAATTTGCGTGTTCAAACGTAAAAATCGACTGATAGGAACGTAAGTAATGTGGAGTTAAAAATGCATTTTAATTTTTTGTTGAGTTTCCATGTAAAAGTTGAATATTTTGACATTTTAAATAGGTATTTTTTTTATAATTTCTTATTTTCTTCAATCGTATTTTACAACCAATACTTATTTATTATTCCTAAACTTAATTTTGGTCAGAAAATGCCAACATTTGGCCCCTGATATTTATTTAGTCTCAATATTCACAGGGGCCAAAGGTTGGTTTTTTGGAAGAAAGCTAATTCTTGTGAGGATTAAACTGAAAAATAACACTGAAATTCCCAACAATATCAATACCATTTGGATATATTATATACAGAACACAACATCGATAAAATTTTAAGTAAACTTTTACTATTGATTTAAAGTGCACATATATTTTATTTAAATGTAAAATTTATACTAAAATTAGCAACAAATTCTAATCTTTAAACTAGTATTAATTAAACAATATTAGTAAAAATTTCTTCCAAATAGCTGTGATTTTCATTTTGCAGTAGTTGTTTAGCTTCTTCATCTAATTCATGATTTCCATTTTTGTCGAATACTGGACATATATGGGTCTGATGTGCACAACAAAATATTAATAAGATCTTCATTAGTACAATATCTGGAAATTTTTCTTGTATTGTGCTCGCGAAAGAATCTGTAGTCTTTGTTCTTTTTTTCTTGCGCTTCTTCTGAGAGATCTCCAATTGGAAGTGTGAACTGTGGTTGGCATATGTCTCCAAGAATATTTTTGGTTATAAAGGGTTGCTGTCTCATTAGCCTACTGACCAAATTTTTTGCATCTATCTTTTTGCTACATGCTATAACTTCTAATATGATTTGGAATCGTCGTATTAAATCATAATCTACTCCAGCTATAGAAGCTGCAGTTTCTGGATCGGAAAAAAATCTCCTTGCTGTGTTTCCATCATTAGGATTTCCTTCTCCTTGCTTTGGCTGGTCAATTATAAGGCCTATCTCACGGTATTTTTCTTGAATATCTTTTTTTTTGCTTTCTTTTTTCCAAATTTTCTTTGTTTCTCACTATTTCGCCTAACGGGCCAAATTCCAAATCGTATCCCAATTTAAGAATATGCTCCATAAAACGAATTCTAGCATGAAGAGGTGACATTCCAAATTCATATGCTTCATTAAAACTATCGTCTTGTGTTGGTGGTTGGCTCAATTGAATTGATGTTTTTTGGCATATGGTGCAGCTTGAAAGACTTTGTTTCGGTTAAAGCTTGTACAATTTTTCCATCGATCATTGTAAGTGACATTTTAAAGTTAACTTCGATGCATTGGTCATTAAATTCAAATATCACTGGTTGAAGTTCTTTAATTTCATCTGTTATTTTGCCAACTTCTGCAGTTATGACATCTTTAGTTTCTTTTTTGTAAGCAAACTTTATTGGTCTACAAAATTTTGTTGACGAGGGAATTTCATTCTTCCATACATCTATCTCTGCAGCTTTACTAGTTGACGGCTCTGAACCAATATAAGTTTTTGTTAAACGTAATGGAACGAAAGAAATCATGAATAAATTGGCATCTGATGAATTTTCCGCATTACATTGTTTGTATTGTTTCTGGCCAGAGGACCCATCACATCCCCATTTAGAAATTAAAGTCATGCTGCAATTTTTAAACTTCTTTAAATAGTCAGCATCAAATGTCTTTAATAATCGTTCTGCAGTGTGTTCAAGAAGATCCTGCAATTTTATTTCTGCTGAACTTGAAGTTACACTAATAGCAGTTGGTGAAGGTAAGCAATCTTTTTTGGCAGAAACTATATCTCGCTATGATGGAAAAATTCCACAATTTTGTTCATTGGTTCGCTTCTGCAATTCTGTATATTGGTTTTTAGTCATTTTCAAATCCAAAAATAGTGCAAATGCTTCTTCTAAAGTAAATTTATTTTCTTCAGTTGTCGGCATACTTTCTAAAATCCTTTTTGTGCGTCTGGGGCTTGCTTTTTTGATAGCAATTTTACTGTTTTTAGTTTTCGATGGTTGAATTTGATGCAGAAATGAATCCTTTATGATGCTACAAGAAACTTCTTCATTGATATGTTTAAGCTTGCGTCTTCGTGATCTTTCACTACAATTATCAATTGGCTTTGCTGGTCGACCACCTTTTCCAGTTTCCCTGGTAGTTACTGATGGCTTTTTAAAAATAAGTTTCTTTCTTAGCCATTCTTGGTTGCGTGAGTAAAACAATTTCTTGTTTCTGGAACATTGATTGTACCGTTTTCTTAAAGTATTTAAAAAGTTTTTTATTTTTAAGTTATGAATTTGAATTTCTTGTTTGTCGCATATTTTGAAGAATGGATTATTCATTATATGTAAAATAATGTCGTTTTCATCTTTCCGTTCAAAATATATATCAGATAGAACACTATAACTGAATTTAGCCATTGTTTAAACAATAATGAAGAAAAAAATGAATGCATGGATTAATATACTATTGCTCGAAGTTTCAACATGATCTTTTTTACCTCTTTGAAACATAGTATAACAGGTACTTGGTTTTACCAGTTATTTCCATTGGTTTTAAATTTATTTGCAATTTTCAGGTATTTAAGTTATGTAATATTAGATGGCAATAAAATAATTTTTTACCTTTTATAAATGAATTGCCAGATACCACATAATTTGAGAGTTCTATTGTCATTTTTGTCAAAATTATGATACACCCTTCTATGTGGACTAGGTCCAAATATGGGCCAACTTCTCCTAATTTCAACAGAATTATTTTTTGGGTCAATAAGAACTCTTGTACAAAATTGCATCAAAATATATGCATAATATCCACTTTCACATACAAATAACTTCTCAAAAAATATGACGTGCATTTGTACCGAATATCTTACCTTGGGTCAGAAAAATGGCTGTAACTCAAAAAGTGCAGTCCCGATGCATGGACATGTATATATAGGAATGTAGGGGAGAGTTAGGACTACAAAATAGTAAATTTGTGTTTTGACTCAGCTTGACTCACAGGAGTTGTGCTCTATGAAGTAGGAAATTTCCGAGAAATTTGACCTTTTTTAAAAAAAATATTTAAATTGTTCTGAAAACAGTAGAGCTTCAATTTTTTTACCAGTAATAGGAAATAAGTTAAGTTACAACACAAAATTTATTTCGTCCAAAAATCTTGAAAAACAAAAAAGTTATGATCATTTAAACTTTAAAAATTAATTAAAAATATCATAAATTTACTAAATTCTGAAAAAGCCCATTTTGGACCACCCTGTTCTCAGTGAAATAGTTGAAATAGAGTTCTATTTTTTTGGCTCCCGAGGTTTACTACTGTCTACTTTCATATGAGTCTAATAACTTTAAAATCGGAGAACAAAAACCAAAAGGAGTTTTGGCCGCTATCTCAAAATATTGACCACAGTGCGTGGGTGATAAATCTGGTTACGCACGAAGGTGTAATCACAAGTTTTATTCTTCCCTTTTTTTTCCACTTTTCCTTTTTAATTTTAAATAAATATACATATATTGTTGGGTTTTTATTATTTTTTTTTTATATGGACACTACTAGTGTCCCCGCTCGGGCGTCAAATGTAACGACACGTTTTCCGCTGGTTGCTGGGATAGCTTCAACGGAGTCCAGGGTCGTTTATATTATGTTTTGTTACTTACCTTCTTTATCTGGGAAAGAAGAGGAACAGTCGGGTTTTATTTCGTTAAACGTTATAAATCTTATCTCCAATGCTTTATTAGGCGTATTTGTTCTACTACAGCGTAGAAGACAGACGGTCTCAACTCGTAGCCGAAGAATGGGAAGTCAGAACAGCGGTACGGGCAGCAGCGGCGGTACGGGTGGCAGAGGCGTACAGATGGCAGCGGCGGTATAGACAGCAGTGGGGTGCAGATTGCAGCGGCGGTACAGACGACAGCGGCGGTACTGGCGGCAGCGGCGGTATAGGCGGCAGCGGTGGTACTGGCGGTACCTGGCAGCGGCGGTACAGGCGGCAGTGCGGTACCTGGCAGCGGTACAGACGGCAGCGGCGGTACAGGCGGCAGTGGCGGTACCTGGCAGCGGTACCCGGCAGCGATACAGGCGGCAACGACGGTAAAAGTAACACACTGTACTTAGCAGTGGCAGCGATTGTAGGGAGTTCTAGGCCGTGTTCAAGATTATGGCCGGAATATAAAATTCCACACCAGTACTAGTCACACGGTCGAGCCAACACCGATAGAAGATAAACTTCTGTGGTGTTGGTACTTCCACCAATTGCACTTGTCCTGTCGATAAGAAGTAATTGCGGAATATAAAATTCCTCCAAGAGACCTCTTACCTGCGGGCGAGCTGCTTGCTATCTGATTAATTATTCGAAATGTTGCGTCTTTTATACCCTTGAGTGGGCACACACATTCACACACACACTTGTATGATGGTTTGTTTACAATGGTTGCCAGCCATCAACTGTGAAATTGCATATGTTCAACAGCTGACTGTTCTAGTTCAACTGGTTGTTTCTGACTTACAGGTGGCACTATGAGTTTCTTGACCGTTAATTTAAATTTACTTTTATAAATAACATGAGATCAGTTTAGTTAAATTCACTGAATATCAATATACTGATGATAAGTAAAACGAAAGTATATATATATAAAAAAAATAGGGAATGTAAAATATATAATAATAATGGTAATAAACATAGGTAATTCAGTAATAATCTTACAAAATAAAAGAATAATAAAAAATAGTTAAATAAATAAGCAAATTCCATTGGTGTTACTTCACACTGTGTGTAGGTGAAAACGAGTAAGCGACTTTCGCCGTTACAGCTTTGTGTGAGACCAGACATATGTTACCATGTACGCTATCTTGAAAGATTTCAGCAAAATCCTTCAGAAGAACATTGGCAAGCTTTAAAACGGGTTTTCAGATAATTAAAGGGCACAATGACAAAGAAACTTGTTTACAATGATAATGATGACAAAATAACTGTTGGATATGCCGATGCTGATTGGGGAAGTGATGTCACAGATCGAAAATCTGTCAGTGGATACATATTTAAAGTTTATGGCTGTACAGTGTCATAGGCGAGTAAAAAGCAACAAACAGTTGCAACGTCATCGAGTGAAGCTGAATACGTAGCTTTAAGTTCGGCAGTATCTGAGGCCATATGGCTAAGAGGTTTACAACAAGATTTAAGTGTTCTGAAAATCGAAGCTGTAATTATCTACGAGGATAATCGTGGGTGCGAATGTATGGCAAGAAATATAGAGTCAAAACGGTCCAAACACATAGACATCAAACATCATTTTATTAGAGATAAGGTCAAGAAAGAGGCAGTAAAAATTGAATCTATTGGCACTTCAGATCAGTTGGCCGACATGTGTACAAAATCCTTAGATACAAATATTTTGAATTTTTATAATGTATTGGTTTATATGATTGAGAAGGGGTATTGAAATACGTTTTAATCATAAAAACCTTAGTTTTATATATATTATGTTTATGAAAATTATTGAAATATTTTTCATTCCTTTGTAAACTTTTGTTTGTATCAATACTTTTTTAAATAAAAACTATTTACTAATTTTCAATTATAAGATTCTGTTTATGCTTCTGGTGATTTTAATTTACCGTTTATTTCTTGGGAACATGTGAATAATTGTGCATATTTGATCCCAATACAAAATAAAAACTGCTATGATGAATATATAAAGGATATTTTTTCGCTTAGCCTTTACCAAATGAATGATATATGTATACAACGCTTTTGGAAAATTGCTAGACTTGGTGTTTTTTATAATGATTGCTTAATTACACACTCGGATTCTATAAGTTTACCTGAAGATCGATATCATCCTACTCTTCCGATTACTTCATTTATGCTGTTAGTATCTAACCCTACATCTTGCAAAACAGAAAAAGTTTTCTGCTTCAAATGAACAAATTATAACGCATTAAATGAGCATTTAAAAATTACTTGGTGGGAAGATCTGCTATCTAATTCTATAAATAGTAATTCAGATTTAGATAAGATGATTACTACCTTCTAGAAAACTACTTATTCCTTTATTCCTAAAAGAATTGTTCACATCCCACCTTGGAATTCTAAGCAGCTTTCAAAACTTAAAATCCTAAAAACCAAATATTATTATAAAAAATACAAAATCTCTGTTTCGATGTCATACTATGGAAAGTACTCTAATAAATAAAATGAATGCAAATTTCCTTCATGATCCAAAATCTTTCTATGCCTTCGTCTACTCGAAAAGAAAATCCAGTCGTTATCCGAAGGAACCATTGAGACTCCAGTGCAGTCGCTAAATGGCTTTATGATCTCTATGGGTAACATGATGCAAGAAATGCTAAAAAAGCAATTTATTATATTGCAGGCAGTACTTAGTAAACCATGAACTGTAAAAATATGTTTCTGGAACGCAAACGGCATACGCCAACACAAAAATGAACTCGAGTACTTTCTTAATAATCAACAAATTGATGTCATGCTGATTTCAGAGACTCACTTAACGACAAATAGCTTTTTTAAAATTAATGGCTATATATTATATGATACCAAGGACCCTCGCGGACGAGCATGTGATGGATCGGCAATACTTATAAAGGCCAGAATCAAACATTATTTACTGTGTGATTTTTGTGAGGATTACCTTCAAGCAACAAGAAGAATTTCATCAAAACTTTGTTATTTCTTTAATTTATTCACCTAGATTTCAAGTATCAGAGAGTTAGTATAGCGACTTCTACAATTCACTAGGTCCCTGTTTCATAGCATCAGGCGACTACAACGCTAAACGTACATTTTGGGGATCACGATTAATAACTCCAAAAGGTTTTTGACACTAATTGAAAAATGCGTCCGAATGTGATATCGAGTGGACAACACCCCTATTGGTCTGCGGAAAACATACCGCTAAGAACACAAGAAGACGTGGACCAGAGTCTAATTGATTTTGATCAAAACATTAAATCAGCTGTCCAACATGCAACAGTAACCCGACAACCAGCTAGATACAATCAAATTAATTTTGTAGATGTCGAGCGGCTCTTGGCTTAAAAAAGGAAAATTCGAAGACAGTGGCAATCACATAGATCTTCTCAATTCAAATCTAGACTTAGACTCGCGAAACTGCTAAGACAGCTACTAGAATCTCGAAGAGTGGCATATCCGAAAAATTACTTGGAAGACCTCGACGCAACTGCACAATCAGTTATTTATTACGGCGTGCATGTAGGAACCTTAAAAGACCGGACGTACGTAAGCCTCCTTTGCGAACTTCTTTGATGAAGGTTTTCACCCCAAATGTATGTACTGATACAGCTGAGTTGCCACCAGTAGATACTAGTGCCGTAGTACCTCTAAAATTTGAATAGAGCGATATTGAAAGGGCAATAACGGATTTAAACACCAAAAAATCCCCTGGCGTTGATAAAACAAGTAAAAAGATGTTATTTGAGTTGCCCCGTATAGGTCGCAGAATTATTCTTTTTGTTACGTCTTAAGTACTTTCCCACAGAATGGAAGGTCTCTTTGATTACTATGATACTCAAACCAGGAAAAGATCACACAAAAGTAGACCTATTAGCCTTTTATCAAACATGTCAAAATAGTACCGGAGTTCCCCAAGGTACTATTTTGGGACCAATTTTATATTTACTGTACACATCAGATATGCCAATTAGCACGCTAGTCCACACATCAACATTTGCAGATGACATAGCTTTTTTGAGTATTCGTGAAAGCGCCCAAGGAGCATCACAATTTTTACAAGACCAGATACTCAATTTGGAAAAATGGAGAATAAAACTGAATGAGCAAAAATGTACTCACATAATTTTCACACAGCGTAGAAACTCGTGCCCTCCTATTTACATAAATAACCAAATGATACCGCAGCTTTCAGACGTTAAATGCCTCGGTATACATCTTGACCGTCGCCTTACTTGGAAAAGTCACACAGATTTCAAGTTAACACAAATGAAATTAAAAGCAGTACAACTAAATTGGATTGTAAACTTCTACTGTACAAGTCGATCCTCAAACCAATTTGGTGTTATGGGATTCAATTATGGGGCACTGCCTCAGCTAGCAATGTAGAAAAAAATTAAAGGCGCCAAAATAAAATTCTTCGTATGATTATATCTGCTCCCTGGCATATAAAAAATTCGAACATCCACAAAGACCTAAACATGCCATCAGTTAAAGCAGGAATAGCGAAACATGCAGTCATCTAAAGAGGCTTGAATCTCATCCAAAATCTTTGGCGCGTAACATGCTGATGAACCTGGTTACATTCGAATAAAAAGAAGAGATACTGCTTTTCTTGGCCGTACATTAGCAGGGTTCCCAGATGTTTTTCGAGTCCCATCCCCAATTTGAAAATTTTTATCCCCAAAAATCCCCAAAAAATATTTTAACTATCCCCGAAATTCCCCACTGAAAAGTATACTGTTTTCATTGAAATTAACACATGAATAACTTATTTGCACTATAGTTAACTTCATTTAAAAAATTTAGTGTACACTTTTTTATGTATTATTTAACAAACTAAGTTGATTGACTCTTTACTTCACTAATTCTGCTGATGGATTAAAAGAGAAGCGATATTTGGTAATTAAAATAGGTATGTAATTTTAATTTAATAGCCTGCTACTATACCCAAACGTTGGTAACTTTGCTGTATTTTTTTTCTTTAACTAGAGTTGTAATAGTCCAGCCAGTGTAGTAATAATGTAAGAAAATATAAATTTACTCTTGATTGTTGTTGTTTTGTTTAAGCTTTGATAATTTGTGATAAATTGCTTTGACTTAATTCTTATTCAAAATAATTTTTTTTCTTTTCTAAAATTTGGGTTAAGGTTTCCTGATGAGCTAAATTAAGCACATAGCGAAATGGCCACTAGGTTATCCTACGAAAATAGAAGTATAATTTAATAATAATTTGGATTTAATTGCACGCTATTAAATAAAATGAAAATGTCATTATTTTTAAAATGTATATTCTTTTTCACCAAAGATTTGAGTAACTAGTTCAATGACTTATTTCTCATGTAAGATTTTATTGGTTCCTTTGCAGAAAAAAATATTTATATAAGCATTGCAAGTTGGTACGTAAATTAACTAGAAACATGATCGTTTCAGCGTCATCTTGATATTTATAAACTTTTGCCCAAAAATCGCCTAAGTTGCTTTGACATTTTTATTGGTATTTTTCTTAATTGTGATTTATAAATGTATCTTAAAACGTTGTTATTTACTGCTGGTGAAAATTACTGTGGCCGATAACTCGGAAAATATGACCGACGGCCACTTTTTTACTTATTTTTTATTTCGCTATAATTTAAATAATAAAATTACAATAATCCAAAAAGTAAACGAAATCAAAATAAAATTCCCCAAAAAATCCCTAATATATAGAAACTATCCTCAAAGAAATCCCCAATCCCCAAAACGAATTTTTTATCCCCATAAGTAAATAAGAATCCCCGATTTGGGGATCAATCCCCTAATCTGACAACACTGTACATTAGAGGGATGACCCGCAAATATATATATAAAATCCGTGAAACAACCATTATTTTTTTCTAGCACTGGCTGGACTTAAAAAGTATATTTTTATTTTAGACTTAAAATACGAGTAATTATTTTTAGTTCAAAAATATTGAAGATACAATAAATAAACAAATTATGAAAAAAAATTATAAATAATTTTCTCCTTCTTAAAATGTGGGTAAAACTTCCCTTGCTTGAGTAACTAGTGAAATATTATTAAATAATAGATTAATTTATTATAAAATAGTATAGGTTATTAGCATTATATTATTCTTGCTGTTCGGCCTCCTGACGTGTTACAGATGATTTTGTAGCGTTCGGGTCTATAAGCGCGCGGGTTCGGAACTCTCTTCCCTTTGGCCGAGCACAGACACGGATGTGAGCGGTCATTTCAATCCACACCCTGCCTTTAGGCATCGGATGCAGCCCGCTGTTGTGGTACTGCATACACCGGCGACATCTGTCTATACTTTTACATTGGGCACGAGTGTAAGACTGGGCCAAGCAGTTGTAGCAGAGCTCTTTTTGGGCCACGACGCGAAGTTTTTCTTCTCACCGGGAGCACAATAAATTTGGAACTTTGACGTATGGCATTAAAGCGGTCACAAAGTGGGCAACGAAAATTAGATTTGAAAAAACCGTCAGCTATCGTGATCTGAAACGAATGCATTTTAATTAATGAAGAGCAACAAGTGGAGAAGGGATATAGGGTGACTATGCGTGACAAATTGGTAATAACAATAATTTGTGGACCGGTCGAGTAATGCTACCAGTTTGTGCTTTTAAAGGCATTATAGACCACTCTCGACTATGTCGTTGTACTTTCTGGCTTAAATACGCCATGATGGGGTCAATAATAACTAGGACCAACGTCTGTATTTTCAACCTTCTCCATATCCCTAAAGTTAAATATTCTTTTAGGACCTCATCGTACTGAGACTTTCGATCAGTATTACGTATTAAAGATTTTTCGTTTCTTAAAAACTGGTTCACTGCAATATGCCGATTAGGACCAAGCGTAGAACAACTACTCTTAAAGGGCGGACTAACAACATATCTCCCTTCGGGACTTCTTGTGGTAGTAGAACGATATATCTCCTCACATTTTTTATCCTCTTCTGATAATATTTGTCTTCGAGAAACTTCTTCTAACTCCCAGAACGTTGTCAGCTGGTCAAAAGACGTCATTTTGAAGTTCTACTTATAACCTCACCGCCTCAACCTGTAACCTCGGCTGAAACCGGAACAGTGGGCAACTTGAGCAGTCTTTGTATCTTCTCCGAAATAAAAGTTTCGTCATAACATGGATCTATCAGAGCTCGAACCTTATAAGCCACGCCAGAATGCACAATGTGAACCCATGCTGTTGCTAGCATAACCTTTTTCGCCACAGAAATATGATGGAAATGAACTACACCCGACGGACCTGCTACATTAGTGGACTATAATTTATGTGTGTATCGACTTTCGCCCTGATTTATTTGATTCTGGCTACCTTTCGTGAAATCTCTATGTAGTAAGGTATGGTGCTTTTTCTTGCACTTTGAGCAAGAGTTTTGACTACTGCATTCCTTATATAAATGACCAGTAGTAAGACAATTGAAATTTTTTTGGACCGTATTTAAAAATTTACTGCACGTGCTTATTTTGTGGCTTCCTTCCAATAATTTACATTTCAAGGACTTAACTTTTGTGTGGTAAGCCTTAAAATGTTTAATTTTACCTAAAGATTGAGTACCACTATATGAAGAAGTTCGGGAACCACTAAAGGCATTATTCGTCGCTATTATATCAGAAACACTCTCAAGAGCATGAAATCTATCAGTTATAAAACTATTTAATTCATCCCATTTGGGAACCTCTGTCTTATTTTTTGCAGACTGATCCCACCAATTTAAAGTGCATTCTGAGAGACGCGATGAACACTGAAACACAAAAATTGGGTCCCATGAGTCAATATCAACATTGTACAATTTTAAGACCACCATGCAATTATTAAATTATCTTTGGAGCCTTTTTATCTCCAAAGCAGATTCTTGTGTACATGGAGCTAAATTAAAGAGCACCTCAAACTGACTATTGATCAAAAAACGTTTATTCTCATATTGTGATTTTAAATTGTTCCACGCGATTTCACAATTTTCAGCCATTATTTCTATTTATGTCGCGAGCATCACCATCTGTTTTTCCAAATAAGTAAAATAATTTTTCAACCGGGCTTAGTCTTGAATTATTAATGTATATTGCAGAGAACATGTCCCTAAATGTGGGCACCGACTCGTAACCCCATGAAAAACCGCTGTATCACATGGAGGCACGGACATAGAACCACAAAGATTGGGAACCACTGTTTCAGATTTTCTACTTCCATGAAACCTCTAGCTTTAGAAAGAATATTGATACAACGTATATAAGCTTTACGCACTTGTGGGTATTTTGATTATACCACCACGAATTCTTTTTTTCGTTCTACAGTCTCTGCCGAACACTCATCATATAATTTTTTATATTTAGCCCATTCCTTGTTTAGTTTACTTTTCTCAAACTCAAAGGCATCTTTAGCGCAATCTTCCTCTGTGAATATAGCCTCAAGGCTAATCACCTCTTCTGCCGCACGCATATACTTTTCAAAAGTAGACATTTTATTAAATTTATTTAAAAAGATTTACGAATGATCGAACAAAGAGATACACTTTTTCCAAAAAATTTATAAAGATGACAGTGAAAAGTGAAACCAGCGCCAAAAAATTCTTAAATTGAAAAAACGTGTGAAAAAAAAACTTTACGAAAAAAAGATGGACGACAAATATTTTCTCAAAGTTAAAAAAGAACAAAAAAATATAAGTGTAACGGGCTGTAGGAAAAATGGCCCTTATTTTAGGCAAATCACGCGCAAAATGTTTGTAGGTATTATAACCTCACTTCAGCCGAGACACAATATGAATCACAAAAATAAAATCCAAATGTACGCACCTTTTTACTCACCTCCCCGGGAGAAGGACCAAATGATTACCTTGCTAGCTGTGCTCCGGAAAAAGTGTCGCAAACACACATTTGACCAAATCAATTAAAGAAAAAACCACCACTTTTTCTCCTTTTGTAATTTTAAGTTTTGCTTTATTAATTTCCTTTTCTTTTTATACCCTTCACCACAGGTGGAAAGGGTATATATAAGTTTGTCATTCCGTGTGTAATTTCTACAATATTCATTTCCGACCCCATAAAGTATATATAATCTGGATCCTAATAAATAGAGAAGTTGATTAAGCGATGTCCGTCTGTCCGTCTGTCCGTGTTAGTGTGGTAATGTCATTTGCCAAGGCACCAGAAGAGATACAAAAAATTTAAGCACACCAATCTGTCAGGCATAGCTTCGAAAATTTTGGTATTGCAATTCAGCAACATCGGATCATTCCTTTGGAGGCTACGGGCCAAAAACCACACCCACCTATATTTTTTTACGTTTTTTTAAATTTTTTTTCGGCTTTAATGATTCTGTTTTGCCTTTTTTTGTCAAATAAATATTAGACTGCGACAGGTAGATCGCAAGGAGTGCATACAGATCTCGGGGGATCAATAACCCCCTGCGAGGGCCGATTTTTGTTTGTTTTTAGATTGGTAGGGTTTTTCTGCTTTGATTTGTATTAGAGACCTTAATAGAAAGCAATACGCATAGAGGTAGCCAATGGACCCACAGGGTACCCACTGACAAATAGGAGCAGTAAAAAGGACCCCCCATGTGTCAATATGATGAATTTTTTTTTTTTTGTAAGGATTTCTTTTTGCTTTAGTCTGACCATTCTAACTCAATATAGATTGGAGAAAGGTCCAAAATTTAACAAAAAAATTTCAATCAAATTTAAAAAAAAAAAATTTTTTAAAAATTTTAAAATTTTTTTTTTCAAAAATATTTACAAATAAATTTACAAAGCATTTTCAAAAAGATATTTTACAGAAAAATATTCGAAAAAAATTTTTTTTAAAAAATTTTCCAAAAAATTTTCGAATAAAATTTTACAAAAAATTTTTAAAAAAATATTTTTACAAAAAATTTTTAGACTCAATTTTCGAAAAATTAAAACAAAAATTTCAATATTTCTCTGAAAATTAAAATTATGAGGGTAACATAACATATTTTTAATATTAAGAATATACATATGTATGTATGTATGTGTGTATATAGAGTAACATATTTTTCTAAATGCGTTTGATTTTTAAATAGATGATATCTCTGTTTTAAAACCTAGGTGCATTAAACACATATACATCATAAGAATACCGACTACAAACTGTCAAAAATTAAACGTTGTGGCTGTCGTCAACTTAGGCTGATTTCTATTTTATTCAACAAAAGAAAATGTCACAAAATTGCAAATTAAAAATTCGTATGCAAAAAAAAAAGTTTTGGAGGAAATATTTATAATTTTTTGCAAAAGTTTTTTAATTTTATAAAAACAAAATAAGTATTTCTACAACAATGTCAGAGTTTACGATGTAGCTGTCGGATTCAATATCATTAAGTAGCTGACAACACGGCGACAATTGTAGCAAACGGAATTTGTTTTCATTTGTCTTCTATTTTTTTAACTCATGAATAATGATTTTTTCTCATACGAATTTATTTAAGTAAAGAGTCAACAATATGGATAATGCTGTACATGTCTGCATAAATTAAATCACCGTGGTGAAGGGTATAGAAGATTCGGCACGGCCGAATATAGCACTTTTACTTGTTATGTCTAGTTTTGTTTCTATTGTTTTTTCTTTAAGTTTATACTATTTCTTTTTAAGTTTTAATAATTAATTTTAGACACAATTGAGGAAAAAACCGGCAGAATTTACAAGTGTTTTAACGAGAGTGAACAAATAAAAATACGAATGGTCTCAGCACTGCATAGTCGCAAGTTTTTACCGCCGCCGCACTGTGGTCAATATTTTGAGATAGCGGCCAAAACTCCTTTTGGTTTTTGTTCTCCGATTTTAAAGTTATTAGACTCATATGAAAGTAGACAGTAGTAAACCTCGGGAGCCAAAAAAATAGAACTCTATTTCAACTATTTCACTGAGAACAGGGTGGTCCAAAATGGGCTTTTTCAGAATTTAGTAAATTTATGATATTTTTAGTTAATTTTTAAAGTTTAAATGATCATAACTTTTTTGTTTTTCAAGATTTTTGAAATCAATTTTGTGTTGTAACTTAACTTATTTCCTATTACTGGTAAAAAAAATTGAAGCTCTACTGTTTTCAGAACAATTTAAATATTTTTTTTAAAAAAGGTCAAATTTCTCGGAAATTTCCTACTTCATAGAGCACAACTCCTGTGAGTCAAGCTGAGTCAAAACACAAATTTACTATTTTGTAGTCCTAACTCTCCCCTACATTCTTATATATACATGTCCATGCATCGGGACTGCACTTTTTGAGCTACAGCAATTTTTCTGACCCAAGGTAAGATATTCGGTACAAATGCACGTTATATTTTTTGAGAAGTTATTTGTATGTGAAAGTGGATATTATGCATATATTTTGATGCAATTTTGTACAAGAGTTCTTATTGACCCAAAAAATAATTCTGTTGAAATTAGGAGAAGTTGGCCCATATTTGGACCTAGTCCACATAGAAGGGTGTATCAAAATTTTGACAAAAATGACAATAGAACTCTCAAATTATGTGGTATCTGGCAATTCATTTGGAAAAGGTAAAAAAAGATTTTATTGCCATCTAATATTACACAACTTAAATACCTGAAAATTGCAAATAAATTTAAAACCAATGGAAATAACTGGTAAAACCAAGTACCTGTTATATTATGTTTCAAAGAGGTAAAAAAGATCATGTTGAAACTTCGAGCAATAGTATATTAATCCATGCATTAATTTTTTTCTTCATTATTGTTTCTAAATTCAGTTATAGTGTTCTATCTGATATATATTTTGAACGGAAAGATGAAAACGACATTATTTTACATATAATGAATAATCCATTCTTCAAAATATGCGACAAACAAGAAATTAAAATTCATAACTTAAAAATAAAAAACTTTTTAAATACTTTAAGAAAACGGTACAATCAATGTTCCAGAAACAAGAAATTGTTTTACTCACGCAACCAAGAATGGCTAAGAAATAAACTTATTTTTAAAAAGCCATCAGTAACTACCACGGAAACTGGAAAAGGTAGTCGACCAGCAAAGCCAATTGATAATTGTAGTGAAAGATCACGAAGACGCAAGCTTAAACATATCAATGAAGAAGTTTCTTGTATCATCATAAAGGATTAATTTCTGCATCAAATTCAACCATCGAAAACTAAAAAGAGTAAAATTGCTATCATTAAAAAAATAGTGGAAGCAAGCCCCAGACGCACAAAAAGGATTTTAGAAAGTATGCCGACACCAACTAAAGAAAATAAATTTACTCCAGAAGAAGCATTTGCACTATTTTTGGATTTGTAAATGACTAAAAACCAATATACAGAATTGCGGAAGCGAACCAATGAAAAAATCGTGGAATTTTTCCATCATATCGAGATATACTTTCTGCCAAAAAAGATTGCTTACCTTCACCAACTGCTATTAGTGTAACTTCAAGTTCAGCAGAAATAAAATTGCAGGATCTTCTTGAACACACTGCAGAACGATTATTAAAGACATTTGATGCTGACTATTTAAAGAAGTTTAAAAATTGCAGCATGACTTTAATTTCTAAATGGGGATGTGATGGGTCCTCTGGCCAGAAACAATACAAACAATGTAATGCGGAAAATTCATCAGATGCCAATTTATTCATGATTTCTTTCGTTCGATTACGTTAAACAAAAACTTATATTGGTTCAGAGCCGTCAACTAGTAGAGCTGCAGAGATAGATGTATGGAAGAATGAAATTCCCTCGTCAACAAAATTTTGTAGACCAATAAAGTTTGCTTACAAAAAAGAAACTAAAGATGTCATAACTGAAGAAGTTGGCAAAATAACAGATGAAATTAAAGAACTTCAACCAGTGATATTTGAATTTAATGACCAATGCATCGAAGTTAACTTTAAAATGTCACTTACAATGATCGATGGAAAAGTTGCACAAGCTTTAACCGAAACAAAGTCTTCGTTAAGCTGCACCATATGCCAAAAAACATCAAGTCAATTGAGCCAACCACCAACACAAGATAGTTTTAATGAAGCATATGAATTTGGAATGTCACCTCTTCATGCTAGAATTCGTTTTATGGAGCATATTCTTAAATTGGGATACGATTTGGAATTTGGCCCGTTAGGCGAAACAGTGAGAAACAACAAAGAAAATTTGGAAAAAAGAAAGCAAAAAAAAGATATTCACGAAAAATACCGTGAGATAGGCCTTATAATTGACCAGCCAAAGCAAGGAGAAGGAAATTCTAATGATGGAAACACAGCAAGGAGATTTTTTTCCGATCCAGAAACTGCAGCTTCTATAACTGGAGTAAATTATGATTTAATACGACGATTCCAAATCATATTAGATGTTATAGCATGTAGCAAAAAGATAGATGCAAAAAAATTTGGTCAGTATGCTAATGAGACAGCAACCCTTTATAACCAAAAATATTCTTGGAGACATATGCCAACCACAGTTCACACTTCCAATTGGAGATCTCTCAGAAGAAGCGCAAGAAAAAAGGAACAAAGACTACAGATTCTTTCGCGAGCACAATACAAGAAAAATTTCCAGATATTGTACTAATGAAGATCTCATTAATATTTTGTTGTGCACATCAGACCCATATATGTCCAGTATTCGACAAAAATGGAAATCAACCTCATTAGAGTTAGATGAAGAAGCTAAACAACTACTGCAAAATGAAAATCAAAGCTATTTGGAAGAAATTTTTACTAATATTGTTTAATTAATACTAGTTTAAAGATTATAATTTGTTTCTAATTTTAGCATAAATTTTACATTTAAATAAAATATATGTGCACTTTAAATCAATAGTAAAAGTTTACTTAAAATTTTATCGATGTTGTGTTAATGTGTAATATATCCAAATGGTATTGATATTGTTGGGAATTTCAGTGTTATTTTTCAGTTTAATCCTCACAAGAATTAGCTTTCTTCCAAAAAAAACAACCTTTGGCCCCTGTGAATATTGAGACTAAATAAATGTCAGGGGCCAAATGTTGGCATTTTCTGACCAAAATTAAGTTTAGGAATAATAAATAAGTATTGGTTGTAAAATACGATTGAACAAAATAAGAAATTATAAAAAAAATACCTATTTAAAATGTCAAAATATTCAACTTTTACATGGAAACTCAACAAAAAATTAAAAATGCATTTTTAACTCCACATTACTTACGTTCCTATCAGTCGATTTTTACGTTTGAACACGCAAATTGAAGCTTAAAGTCCCTCCTATTGAACAAAAAAAATCGCGTAAAAAAATACCAATCCGGTCAAAAGTTATAGAGTTTTGTCCGCTATCTCGCGAAATTGACCACTGTGCGCCGGTATCAAAAATTGACCACTGCGCCGGCGCAACAGGACAAATTTGGATGATGCTAGACGGGAACACGAAATGTAGTTGGGATTACACTTAGTTGATTGAGTGGCAGTAGGCAGTGCTGCAAAACAGTATATTGCTGACGCCAACAAACTGACTAGCTGTGCCCACTATATTTTAGTGGTAAGTGCTTCAGTTATGGTTTATGTATTTACTTTACTACTAAAATAACTGCGTACTTTTACTGCTTTTTCTCCACTTTCTCTTGGAAATGAGATATTTTTGGGGAAAAAAAGTATCCTATATTGGAATCAGGATACTAAGGTATCTTCTCACAAAATTTTGTTAAAATCCATCCAGTATTTTTTACGTGATGCGAACGCAAATTACAAACAGACAGACGGAAATGAGTTACTATTTTATTATATGTATAGATGAAGTTCTCTGGTGTTGTTTTAACCTGCTTCTTTTTCGGTTTCTGCCAACAATTCTATATGTGTACTTATGTGCGAGCGTTTGTTAACCTTTTTATTGGTTCACTAACTTCATGGTCTTTTAGCTTGGAAGGTTAAAATTTTTTCAACGGCATTTGGTGTTAGTATTTTGGGGCCTTAGTTTTACTTTACTGATATTGCTGAACTCGTGGTCCGAATCAATATCAGCTACCCTTTTCGTACGTACGTGGCACAGACCACAAATGTGATCAATTTGGATTCGCATGTTCCCACTAGGTGATGTCCATGTATATATATCTTTGTGGGGTATATATTCCACACACAGTTCCAAGAGTCTTTCTCATATAATCAAATTTTATTCAAACTAATGGAATTTCTTTTGTTAAAAACATATTTCAATAAAACTTCAAAAAACTTATAGAAATTTAAATAAAACTCTATTCAATTAAAAAATATTTAGTCAAAAAAGTAGTAAAACATTCTACGAAAAACAACCCATAAAATTAGTTAAATATACGTCCCTAAAAGAAGTTATAGTGACTAATTCCGCTGATTTGACAAAATTTTGTTTATTCTACTAAGTTTTTATAGCCTTACCACAGGTGGAAAGGGTATATATTCTGGATCCTTATACATAGAGAAGTTGATTAAACGATGCCCGTCTGTCCGTCTATCCGTCTGTCCGTGTGCGGGTAGTAATGTCATTTGCCAAGGCACCAGAAGAGATACAAAAAATTTAAGCACACCAATCTGTTAGGCATAGTTTCGAAATTTTTTTTTTTTTTATTTTGGTATTTGATTTAGTTTGGGCTTTGATTTGTATTAGCGACCTTTATAGAATGCAATACATAGAGATGTAGCCAATAGCCCCACAGTGTACCCACTGATAAATAGAAGCAGTTAAAAGGCACATGGGGGTCAATATGACCCCCATATGCCATATTTTTACAGAAAAATTTTCGAATATTTTTGCAAACAATTTTCGAAAAATTAACAAAAAAAATTTCAATATTTCTGTAAAAATCATGTAATATAACATGTTCTTATACCTTCGCCACAGGTGGAAAGGGTATATAAAGTATATATATTCTGAATCCTTATACATAGAGAAGTTGATTAAGCGATGTCCGTCTATCCGTCTGTCCGTTATCGGGTAGTAATGTCATTTGCCAAGGCACCAGAAGAGATACAAAAAAATTTAAGCACAGCAATCTGTCAGGCATAGTTTCGAAAATTTTCGTATTTAATTTAGCAACATCGGATCATTCCTTTGGAGGCTGCGGGCCAAAAACACGTCCACCTATATTTTTTTCGCGTTTTTTTAATATTTTTCGGCTTTAATGATTCTCTTTTGCCTTTTTTTTTTGTCAAATAAATATTAGACCGTGACAGGTAGAACACAAGAGTGTATACAGATCTCGGGTAATCAATAACCCCCTGCGAAGGGCGATTTTTGTTTTTAGTTTGGTAGGCTTTTTCTGCTTTGATTTCTATTAGAGACCTTTATAGAAAGCAATACACATAGAGGTAGCCAATGGACCCACAGGGTACCCACCGTTAAATAGGAGCAGTCAAAAGCATATGGGGGGTCAATATGAGGAAATTTTTTTTTTAAGGATTTCTTTTTAATTTAGTCAGCCCATTCTAACTCAATATAGATTGCAGAAAGGTCCTAAATTTAAAAAAAAACAAAATTTTTTTCAAAAATATTTACAAAAAAATTTACAAAACATTTTCAGAAAGATATTGTTACGAAAAAATTTTCGATTTTCGAAAGTTTTGAAAAAAAATTTAAAAAAAATTTAAAAAAAATGTTTAAAAAAATATTTTTACAAAAAATTTTTACAAACAATTTTCGCCAAATTAAAATAAAAATTTCATTATTTCTCTGAAAATTTAAATTATTAGTGTAACATAACATATTTTTAATATTAAGAATATACATATTTATGTATGTATGTATATACATACATACGTACAGCTGAGGTTAGAAAAATAGCACCAAGCCTCAGAAAATAAGTCTTTGATACATAATTTCCTATAGGTTAAATTGATATATTTAAAAATTTGTCAAAAGACGCTTTGGAAACTGTATAGCTATATAAAATAATAAATTTTATTTTTGCTAATTATTTTATTTTGAAATCTATACATTACATCCACAAAAAATACAATAAACACTTGGAAGAAAAGTATGACCAACCTTTAACGCGAAAACGCAAGCTATTCTCAAGTCAAAGATGTTCCGATTCAACCCGCTTTTTGCTACACTATACGTATTAACACGATAACAATTTTTTACTTTTAATGGGATGTGTCACTCCCAGTATTCTTATCCAGTCTGTATACTGCTAGACTATGCACATTAGTATGAGGGTTAGTTGTCAAAGTTTCAAGACTATACCTAATGTAGTTCTCTTGGTACGCGATAATAATTTTTCACTTAGTATAGGAGGTACCACACCCTCCATTCAAATTCAGTCTGTGTTTCTCTACACAATGTATTTTAATATGGTGGTTACTGATGCAAAATTTTTAAGCGCTACCTATTGCAGTTCTCTAGATACAGGATAATAATTTTTTACATTGTATGGGGGGTACCATGCTCACTGTTCCAATTCAGCCTAAGTTTTTCTAGAGTATACGCACGGGTATGGGGTTTACTTGTACCCACTTTGAAGACAATACCTATTATAGTTCTCTATATACACAATAATAATTTTTCACATTGTATGGGCGGTACCACGCGTACTATTCCGGCTTAACTCATAAACCAATACACATACAGAGACCTAAAGACCTTGGTATTGACGTCACCTTTCATATAAACTTTGCAGAAACAAAATCGGTTCACGCATTCCAGAGAACATAAATTACTAACACAATGCAACTTATTTATATATTGTTACGTTTTTACTTTACGTTGGGTTCTTTTAATTGCAAAATAAATACACTCTGTTATTACTTTTACTGTAAGTCACTTTATTTATTTAACACCACTGTTCATAAATACAGCAAACTGTTATACACTCTTAAAATTCGACAACTTAACTCTTTGACTTTTAAATTAATACTGCCATACTACTCGCCAGCACGATTCACTTATATAGGTGATTTAAAAGCACCAGAATGTTCTATTCCAGACAGGTCTGGCAGGTTCGATTTTTATTGCTCTTGTTTTCTGTTTGTGTGGTTGTTTATTTCTTTTTACCTGTATGTGTGGCTATTTATTTCTTTATACCTGTATGTGTGGCTGTTTATGCTTGTATTTATGTATGTGGCTGTGTATTTAACAGAAGAGTGTTTATTTAATCTGTGTGTATATGCGTAAATGCAAATGTTTGTATGAGGCGTTTCTTTCTTCCATCATTGTAAGAAAATAAACCATTAATGTTGTTGTTGTTCGAGAGTATTGTTGTTCAGAGCTTAAAATGAATAAATTCTTCTTTCGTAACACTACCCCCTTCTCAAACCTGTTCGTCCCGAACAGGCACAGATGTACCTTTTCCATAGTTGGCTAGCCGCTCCAAGTGCACAACTTTCATTTTTGATCTTGGGCTCTGAAACTTCTGTATTCTGTAAACTACCTCATTTAGCCGTTTTATTACTTTATAAGGTCCATCCCAATGAGTTTGTAGTTTGGGTGATAATCCTTTCTTCCGTTGTGGGTTAAAAAGTAGAACCAGTTGTCCCTCGTTAAATCCCTCAGAGTTGGCAGCTCGATCATATCTGGCTTTCATTTTATCACTGGTTAATTTTATCCGACTCCGCACGAATTCGTGAATCTCCTGCAGGTCCCTTTGTGCCTGACTAGAGTTTTCGCCGTCTCCTTCTGCCGATGTTGGCTTAACACCAAACTCTAAATCTGCAGGCAAATTTAGCTCAGATCCAAATACTATTTTCGCTGGTGTTCGTGAGGTGGAATCGTGAACAGCTGATCTATATGCCAACAAAAATTTGGGTATATGCTCATCCCAGTCTCTCTGATGTGCGCTGACCACTTTTCACAGGTATTCCTCCAGGGTTCGATTGAATCTTTCGACCATGCCATCAGATTGCGGATGTAACGGTGTCGTTCTGGTCTTTCTTATTCCGTATACTTCGCACATCTCTTCGAATATAGCGGATTTAAAATTTCGGCCTTGGTCGGAGTGTAGTTCTAAGGGAACACCATAGCGACACACCCAGTTGCTTATAAAAGCGTCTACAATCGTTCTGGCTTCTTGATTGGGAATGGCATATACTTCCGGCCATTTGCTCAAATAGTCCATGACCACTAAAACGTATCGGTTTCTAGCATTGCTAGCAGGGAAGGGACCTGCCACGTCCATCGCTATACGTTCAAAGGGAGCGCCTGAATTGTACTGCTGAAGCTGCCCCCGACTCCTTCGTACTGGACCATTTGCTGCAATGCACTCCTGGCAATTGGCTATCCACTCGGCTACGGCTTGTTGACAGCCGACCCAACAGAAACGTTGTTTTATCTTTTCCAGCGTCTTCGTTACACCAAGGTGACCTCTGCTAGGACCATTGTGGAATTGTTTCATGACCTCTTTGATCTTGGAGGATGGCACGACGATTAAGTCTATCACAGTTTTACCGTCTGTGCTTTCCCAGGTGGTAATTTCTGGGATGCTACAGCAACAAACTTCCTTACTGCAGATTTACTCACATATCCAATATCAAAGGGTATTTCGACGTTTCGCCAGATCATTATTTGTTGCCCCATGCTCAGATCGACTCCATGCATGATCATAAAATCTGCGCCAATAATAACTTCGTCCACGATATCGGCAACAATAAACACATGGTCCACACTCATGTTGGCTATAGTTAATCTGACTTTGGCCTTACCATAGACAGTAGCAAATTCTCCGGTAGCGGTGCGCAGACTTACATTATTTATTTGTTCCACTTTTCCCTTCACTAAATCGGGCCTTATTATAGACTGCGACGCTCCTGTGTCTATTGTCAGAATACGCTTTCCTCCGTTGATATACCCGCTTGCAGTAAGATTGCTGTTTTGCTGCTGCATCACAGATATGGAGATTGTGGGGCGCTCTATCTCCATGGCGAAATCCTGAAGCGTCTCATTTGCTCTCTGCACCCTGCCACGTAGCTCCATTCTATACAGCTCCTTTTTATGATCGCCGCCATATTTGCGCTGTAACGCCACCATTATGTCCTCATAATTATTTCTGCAGATTGTTGGTAGGCTTTCAAGGACTTCTGCTGCAGACCCTTTAAGTGCCAAAATCAGCTCAATTGCTTTTTCTTCATTGCTCCATAGATTTTTACTGGCCACTGTCTCGAACTGAAATTTGAAGACGTTGTAGGGTACGGTGCCGTCGAAACTGGGAGCTTTTATCCTATTTGTGCTTTCAGTCACTACTCGTGCTGGACCTTCTCTTATTTCCAGGCTCATAATTTTGTTTTCAAGATCCCGCAGCTTTACATCGACATCTTTTACCTGTACTTCGACGCCACTAGTTTCTAGAAGATTAACTTTTCTGTTTAAACCAGACAGTTGCACTTCTACGGCAGATATTTTTTCGTCGAACTTGACTTCCACGTCGTCTACTCGCTTATTAACGGTTTCAGAAATTTGTAGAAGGTTCTAGTTGACTTTTCCCAAAAGTTTCTCATTGTTTGCTCAAGAAACTTCTTGAATCTCAGCTAGAAGTTGTTGATTTTCACCTCATACTTCGGCTAACAGATTTTCGTTGTTTGCTCTAGAAGCTTCCTGAACTTCATCTCTTACTTCAGCTACCAGTTTTTCGCTGTTTGCTCTAGAAGCTTCCTGAACTTCATCTCTTACTTCAGCTAACAGTTTTTCGCTGTTTGCTCTAGAAGCTTCGTCGCTTCTTGTACTTCGACTAGCTTTTCGTTTACATTTTCTAGAAGCATTCTAGAGTTTTCTCCTATTTTCTCCATCATAGCGGCAAACATCGTATTGAAGTCCATGCTACTTGCTGTTGTTGTTTCACGGCTACATACCTCTGTCACCTCTTTTTCTTCGAACTCATAAGCGCCAATATCCATGCCACGACGCTTGAATTCATCTATGAGCCTCTTCTGCAGATCTGTTTTGTTACCTGCTGTTGGCAAATTTAGCTTACTCAACTCCTTTTTCAGCTGCTCCACTTTAATATCTTCAAATTTCATTGTTGTTTATTATTATTTTTTTTAAAGTTATTTTATTTTACAATCCCACTTCTGACACCAATTGTTACGTTTTTACTTTACGTTGGGTTCTTTTAATTGCAAAATACATACACTCTGTTATTACTTTTACTGTAAGTCACTTTATTTATTTAACACCACTGTTCATAAATACAGCAAACTGTTATACACTCTTAAAATTCGACAACTTAACTCTTTGACTTTTAAATTAATACTGCCATACTACTCGCCAGCACGATTCACTTATATAAGTGATTTAAAAGCACAAGAATGTTCTATTCCAGACAGGTCTGGCAGGTTCGATTGTTATTGCTCTTGTTTTCTGTTTGTGTGGTTGTTTATTTCTTTATACCTGTATGTGTGGCTATTTATTTCTTTATACCTCTATGTGTGGCTGTTTATTTGTTTATGCTTGTATTTATGTATGTGGCTGTGTATTTAACAGAAGAGTGTTTATTTAATCTGTGTGTGTATATGCGTAAATGCGAATGTTCGTATGAGGCGTTTCTTTCTTCCATCATTGTAAGAAAATAAACCATTAATGTTGTTGTTGTTCGAGAGTATTGTTGATCAGAGCTTATAATGAATAAATTCTTCTTTCGTAACAATATATATATAGATTAAAAAAAAAAAAAAAACTTGAAAAACAATCAGTCAAAAAAATAGCACTTCACTTCAATTTGTACTAATATTAAACACTAAATTAAGAACAAATTAAAAGAATTGTAAATTATGCATTTATTGCGATGAGCATGACTTGTATATTCTAATTAGTACCTTGTTGCATGTCCTTTATTTGTAATAACGTCTGCACAACGTTTTGGTATGGAATTTATAAAATTTTGGCATCTCTCCTTTGGAATTTTATTACAGAATTGCACCTCGTTGTTAATTGGTTGCAATTTCAGACACTCTTTTTTATATCTGTCCATAAATTCTTAAATGGTCAGGGCCGTGAGCGGGCCATTCCATCACATTGACTTTATTGTTCCGACACCACTTTGTCGCAAGCTTGCTTGTATGCTTCGGGTCACCAATGCCATTTCTTCAGAAGTATAAGGGAGCATTACTTCCCCGATTTCAATTTCACTCGGTTTCAAACAAATCGCCTTCTGAACACAGTGTTGCCAAAGATAATATAGATAGTGTAGAAAAACCCAAGACGCAAGTGGGAATGGACAGATACATAACTGTATTGAAAAGAGGTCGAAGCCCTAAATCTTCGCAGATTACACCAATGGCTAAAGTACAAAAAGACAAGGACTCTACCGGAATAAATTCCCATAATCGTTTTGCTATCTTGGATAGTGAAACGAGTGTACATAAAACGGCAATTAAGTCGTTCAAACCACCTCCAGTTTATTTAAGGGAGAAAAATTCAAACGATTTAATAAAAAATTTAATTACAATTATTGGCGAGAACTCATTTTATGTAATTCCCATAAAGCGCGGTAACATTGATGAGACAAAAATACAATTTATTGATGAAAGTAGTTATCGTAAAGCAGTAAGCGAGTTTGAAAACTGCAAAAAGAACTTTTATACCTATCAGCTGAAGAGTAGCAAAGGTCTACAGGTAGTCATTAAAGGTGTAGATTCATACGTTGATCCAGCTGAAATAAGAGCCGGACTCCAGAAAGCGGGTTTTAAAATAAAAAGTGTAAATAATCTCCGTAATCGGGAACGTGTCCCCCAACCACTATTTCGCGTTGAACTGGAACCTGGAGATATCAGATTGAAGAAGAACGAAATGCACCCCATTTACAATCTGAAATACCTGTTACACCGTAAAATAACTGTAGAGGAGCCGCATAAGCGTCCAGGACCTGTCCAGTGTCTAAATTGTGAAGAATATGGTCATACTAGGGCTTACTGTAAGTTGCCTCCGGTTTGCGTTGTATGTGGTGAGCTACATTGTTCCGCCCAATGCGACAAAGCAAGGGATGACGCGAAAGTAAAAAAATGTAGCAATTGCGGTGGAAACCACACTGCTAACTACAGAGGCTGTCCAGTTTTTTCCATGGTAAGGAAAACCACTCAAAAACTAAATACTCCTGCTAAGCACCAACAATATCGAGCAAATGCTCATTATCCTCAGTTAGCCCAACCAACAACACAACATGTTTCATACGCTGATATGGTAAAAACCAATCATACTGCAGTACATAAAGCGACACCGACAACTAATTCTACTCCTAATTTGCAATCGCATCCTAAAGAACAAGCACCATCTGGTAATTTTAATCGTCTCGAAGCAAGCATCGAGACGTTAGTGCATTCGATAAACAGTTTTATGAGCTCTATGAGCAGCATGATGCAAGAAATGGTACGCATGCAATCTACTATGTTGCAGGCGTTACTTAACAAACCATGAACTGTTTAAAAATATGTTTCTGGAACGCAAACGGCTTGCGCCAACACAAAAATGAACTCGAGTACTTCCTTAAGAAGGAACAAATTGATGTCATGCTGGTTGCAGAGACTCACTTAACAACAAATAGCTTTTTTAAAATAAATGGCTATATCTTATATGACACCAAAGACCCCCGTGGCAGAGCATGTGGTGGTTCAGCAATACTAATAAAGGCTCGAATCAAACATTATTTACTGTGTGATTTTTGTGAAGATTACCTACAAGCAACAAACATCTGTATTGAAGAATTTCATCAAAACTTAGTTATTTCTTCGATTTATTCACCTCCTAGGTTTCAAATATCAGAGAGTCAATACAGCGATTTCTTCAAATCACTAGGTCCCTGTTTCATAGCATCAGGCGACTACAACGCTAAACATACGTTTTGGGGATCACGCCTAATAACTCCAAAAGGTCGTGTTTTGTTTGACACAATTTCAAAAATGCGTCTGAATGTGATATCGAGTGGACAACCCACCTATTGGCCTACTGATCGACAAAAAATACCGGATGTTATTGATTTTGGCGTGATTAAGGGTATTCCAAGAGAAACGATTAAAGCTGAAGCGTCACTTGAATTATCCTCAGATCATTCACCCACTATCGTCTATATATGGGACAAACAAAACATCATATCACCAATGACTACCACAAGCATTAATTGGTTGAAATATAGAAAGTATCTTAGTACTCATTGTTCGGAAAACATCCCGCTAAGAATACCTGAAGACGTAGAACGGAGTCTTATTGATTTTGACCAAAACCTCAAATCAGCTGCCCAACATTCAACAATAACCCGACAATTAGCTAGATACAATCAAATTTATTCTGCAGATATCGAACGGCTCTTGGCTGAAAAAAGAAAAATTCGTAGAGAATGGCAATCACAGAGATCTCCTCAACTCAAAAGCAGACTTAAAGAATGCACGAACCGGCTAAGAGACATGCTGGAATCTCGAAGAGTAGCATCCCTGAAAAACTATTTGGGAGACCTAGACGCAACTCCTCAATCAGATTATTCGTTATGGCGTGCTTGTAGATACCTTAAAAGGCCAGTCTTACGTAAGCCTCCCTTGCGAACTTCAGCTGGAGGCTGGGCAAGGAGTGATACCGAAAAAGGAATTTTATTTGCTGGACATTTGAAAAAGGTTTTTACCCCAAATATATCGGCTGATATAGTTGAGTTGCCAGTTCTCGAGGCTAGTGCTGCAGTACCGATAAGATTTGAATTTGGTGATCTAGAAAAGGCAATAACGGATTTGAACACCAAAAAAGCCCCTGGCGTTGATAAAACCAGTAACAAGATGTTAATTGAGTTGCCCCGTGTAGCTCGCAGAATCGTTCTTTTTATTTTTAATGCCATTTTACGTTTTGAGTACGTTCCCACAGATTGGAAGGTGTCCTTGGTTACCATGATTCCTAAACCAGGAAAAGACCACACAAAAATTGAATCATACAGACCTATAAGCCTTTTGTCAAATATGTCAAAGCTGTTTGAGAGGATGTTAATAACTAAGCTTAACCCTATTCTAAGCGACAAAGGATGTATTCCAAACCATCAATTCGGCTTCAGGAAAAAACATAGTACGATCGAACAAACTCACAGGTTAGTCAATGTTGTTAAGAAGACATTTGAAGAGAGAAAATACTGCTCTGCTCTCGACGTTTCTCAAGCATTCGATAAGGTATGGCATGAAGGCCTAATATATAAGCTAAAACTGAATTTGCCAGTAAACCTATATAAGCTGCTAGATAGTTATTTAACCGAAGGAAAATTTATTGTAAAAGAAGGAGATTTTTTGAGCTCACCCTAGCCGGAGTTCCCCAAGGTAGTATATTGGGGCCCTTTTTATACTTATTGTATACTTCAGACATGCCAACTAGTAACCGAGTTAACACATCGACATTTGCTGACGACACAGCCTTTTTGAGCATTCACGAAAGACCCGAAGTAGCATCACGATATTTACAAGACCACATATCCAATTTAGAAAAATGGTTGAAGAAATGGAGAATAAAAGTGAATGAACAAAAATGTACTCACATAACTTTCACACTGCGCAGAAAATCTTGTCCCCCTATTCGGATAAATAACCAAACAATACCTCAGCTTTCAGATGTCAAATATCTCGGCATACATCTTGACCGGCGCCTTACATGGAAACGGCACATAGAAACAAAGTTAACGCAAATGAAGTTGAAAGCAGTCCAACTAAACTGGCTAATTGGCAGAAATTCTACTCTAGCTTTAGACTGCAAACTTTTATTATACAAGTCAATGAATGCCATAACACCAATATGGTGTTATGGCATTCAATTATGGGGCACTGCCTCAGCTACCAATGTAGAAAAAATTCAAAGGCGCCAAAATAAGATTCTACGTATTATTACATCTGCTCCCTGGTATATAAAAAATTCGAACATCCATAAAGATCTAAACGTGCCATCAGTTAAAGCAGAAATAGCGAAACTTGTCATAAGGTATTTAAAGAAGCTTGAAACTCATCCGAATCCACTGGCCCGTAACATACTAACTGAACCTGGTTACATTCGACTAAGAAGGAGGGACACTGCTTCTCTCATCCGTACATCAGAGGGATAACCCACAAATTACAGTAACCGTGAAACATACATTTTTTTTGTCCAGCACTGGTTGGACTTAACAAGTATATTTTTAGACTTAAGATATGAGTAATTATTGATAGCTCAATTATATTGAAGATACAATAAATAAAAAAATGCGAAACAAAAAAAAAAAAAACTCGGTTTCGGATTACAGAACATACCCGATAGAGTAACATATTTTTATACCCTTCACCACAAGTGGAAAGGGCTATTTTTGTTTGTTTTTAGGTTGGTACGGTTTTTCTGCTTTGATTTGTATTAGAGACCTTTATTGAAAGCAATACATATAGAGGTAGCCAATGGACCCACAGGGAATCCACTGGTAAATAGGAGCAGTTAAAAGGCACATGGGGGTCAATATGAGGAATTTTTTTTAAGGAATTTTTTTGCTTTAGTCTGACCACTCTAACAAAATATAGACTGCAGGAAGGTACTAAATTAAAAAAAAAAATCAATTGTGGCTGTCGTCAACTTAGGCTAATTTATATTTTATTCAACAAAAAATATTTATAATTTTATGAAAAAGTTATTTAATTTTATAAAAGCAAAATAAGTATTTCTACAACAATGTCAGAGTTTACGATGTAGCTGTCGTCTTCAATATCATTAAGGAGCTGACAACACGGCGACAATTGTAGCCAACGGAATTTATTTTCATTTGTCTCTATTTCTTTAAAACATGAATAATAAGCTTTTTCTCAAACGACTTAATTTATGTAAAGAGTCAACAATATAGATATAATGCTGCACATGTCTGTATAAATAAAATCACCGTGGGGAAGAATATAGCACTTTTTATTTGTTTTTATTTAATTTTGAAGAAAATTCAATATATAAAACTGAAAAAAGAGCTGTAAAACAGAAGAAATTTAGTTAAATTTAACTTCAAAAAAATTATTTGACTTGACATATGTACATATAAAATAGAAAATGTTTTAAATTTATATTTTTTTAATAATTGTGACAATAAATACATAAATCATGTTTGCGGTCAATTTGTGTGTTCTGCAAATCAAAATTAAGTAAATAAATTTGTCTAATAGATTTTACACTATTACCGAATTGGAAGAGATAAAGTTTCGTGTAGAAATAAGAAAAACATTAAAATAATATCAAATGCCCGCAACAGGAACTGAAAGCCTTAAATCCTTTATTCCTCTTAAAACAGGAATAAAGGTAATGATGCATTAATATTATGCAGTTTTATTTTCAGATTATGTTGCAGATTATTATCTTTTAACTTATTTTTTGTCAAATCTACACCTTATAAAATAACGAAATATATAGTCATATTGAAAAAAATTCTTCAATAGAACGAATTTAACAAATTCTTTTTACTAAAATCGACTGTAGATTTGACTAAAGTTCGTTAGTTGTATCCTAGTTTTCTTCAATTCTATACCTCAGTTTACAGTATTTAGGTATATTTTTGGTTCAGTGCGTTTGCCAATTTTATTAAGTGTTACAGCTAGTTGTTTGTAAATTAAATACTCACGTCAAAACTTAAGCTCATATACTCCTTTGCTATGCCCATGTCGAATTCCATCGAACTAGTTTATTACAAAAAATTTTCAATTTAATTTTTTAATTCTTTGTTAATGTACTGATAATTTTACTTTGTATCGATATGAGAGCGTAAAGAAGGTATTTTATCTAAATTGAAAACAGGTGAATGTTTAAAAATAATAAGACGAAGTAAAAGAAATATATACATCTAAATTTATATATTGGCCATAATATTGAAGTAGTTATTATTTACAATAAGCGTATTTTTGTATGTGAAGTTTAGATTACTTAGGTATAGTTAGCAGTAAGGTGCGCGTGACAAAATTTTTCTGTTTGGCAGGAAACTGTCGTTCTCTGTGACAAGTAAAATGGTTAAAGTGGTTTTACACGACGTGTATTTGTCATATGATTTGTCAGTTTGATAACCCATATGTAATTTCAAATAATAGTAATTTGTCAAAATGGCCATTTTAGATACGGTTTATAATTTTTGCTTTCAAACGTATGTACATATATGTATAATTACATCTGACATAACCACAATCTTAAAATAAATGTTTGTTTTGATTTTTTATCCGCCACACAGTTTTGTATAACCAGCCACAGCTGATGCAAAGATGCAAACAAAGTACTTTTGCCATATTTTAGTGCTTTTGGTACCACGAAAAGTTTAAAATAACAAAATATCAAGTTGGCATTGCAGGATGTCAGATGCTGTCACATAAAAATAGAACACGTACACATGGAAAATACACACGTTATGTTTAAAAGGTTTTACAAAATGTTGAGAGCAAAGCACATTGTTTTCTAAAGCTAAAATTGGTTGGCGGAATAATAGTATTCACAAATTGCTATGATAAACTTCATTAGCCTCCTTCAGGATGTTGCGCGACCTATACCTTCGTATAGGAAGTGATAATTCCCAAATTCAGCTTTTATTAAAATTTTTTAGGTTATGCACGATAACCAAAACGATTGCACATGGTGATTAAAGCAAACACAAATAACTGTACCGCAGTACAGTTATTCGAGGAAGCTAATCAACCAGTGCGAGAGTGAGCCGCAAAACCACTTGAAGGCCGAGCAACAAGGACGGCCTGATTGACTTTAAAAGATAACGACAATGACGCGCGAACAATGTTCCCCAACCCAGAGCTACTTTACGACTCTCAGATAAACTTACAATAAAAATTAGTGAAGAGACAAATTATTCATGCTTCGCAAGTAGATTCAAAATTTTATATGGTGCTTCGCTCTCAAAATTGTGTATGGCGAAGCACGTTGATTCAAACATGCAGTGTTACCGTTGTGCGACTAAAGTCGTAATTTGCAACCTTTTTGGACAATGCGTCCACTGTGGTTGGAAGAAATGTTGGAGTGTCCAGTTTATTAAAAAAGAAAGTTTCCCACTTGTATCATCTTGGGTGTGTTTGCCACTCTGAATCTTATAAATATTTCGGCGTTAAAATACATACCCGAAGATGCAGAGAAGTTATCCAAGGACATTTTTAACTTTTTTCGAAGTTCAAACAGGCAAGTTGATTTTATAGACATGCAGAGCATTTTTGACATTCCAGAGCACAAGCTATTAAGGCTTTCGGACACCGGTGGCAATAGAATTTTAGAACAATGGACAGTACTAGAGCATTATTTCATTTCATTCGAAATTTGAAGAAAAGAATGCAATTCGGGATAAGTTGTCGTCTTCCAACGCATTTATTTAAAATTTTTAGTGTATATTTTAGCTATTATGAATAAGATTTACAAATGCTTTCAGAGTGAGCCATCTCAAATAATATACTTGATATCATATACAAAGGAGATTTTACTCCAAATTTTTCAAAATTTTCTGAAAAAAGAATCATATATTGGTCACAAGGCTAGAAAATATAAGTTGTAGAGATACACTAAACATCAAATATGTTATAAATATTTATATGGGCCATGAAGCTCAAACTGCAATACATGCTGAAAATATGCTTAATATTGAATGCATTGCGATTAAACAAAATATTTTAAAGTTTTACCAAAAACTTTGTGACGAAATATTGTTGAGGATAACATTATTGATAAGAAACTGAGTATTTTAATCTTTTTACAACCAAAATTTTTTACCTCTAACGAAGATATTAACTATATTGATCTCATATCAGAATTTAATTATGCCATAAGTGAACCTGAGACCTTTATTAGCGAAGAAAAATTATTGGAAAGTAAAGCTAAGGATAAATCATACGAGCACATTTTTGATATTAATGATGCTAAGAGTTTTTGGTAGTTTAAAAAATTCTTTAAACGAACCTTTGTAACTACATTTATACAAATTGGCCGCGCAAGTTTTGACTTCACAACAGCGCATGTGCGAAAACATTTTTTTAATGATAAATAAAGTAACTATCAGGTTAAAAGTAGCAACTTGTGGTTCCACACTATCAGCTCTAAACTTATTAGATACCGAAATAGAAGACTGGACTCCAAGTAATGAACTTGTACAAGACTACAGAAACGAAGTTTCAAAAAAATACTTACATATATAAATATGTATGTATATAAACAATTATATAAAAAGCTGATTTAGTCAACCTTTTTCAATGAATTGGTGTTTAGTTTTTTGTTGATTTGAATTGTTAATTACTTTTTGTTTTGTTTACATAAAAAAACGTTAAAAAATTGTGCGACTTTTTTGGGAACAGGACTTTTTGTGCTACTTTTTCAAAATTCTCGGCGGTAACACTGCGAACATGATTGGAGAATGAAAGAGCGAAGCGTGAATATTGGGCTCCGTGGAAACGTGCTATTAAGCATTCTACGCTTTGTGCTATCTTATCACACACAATTACACTTATTCTACTTTTATGACAGTCGCATATAAAGCGTGTGTGCGTAGAACGCGTGGATAAATGTGCTACAGATTGAATATAAATTTAAAAAAAATTATGTGAAATTGAATAAATAAATATTCTACGACTATACATATGTATAAATGTATGTATGTATATGTACGTAAAGAAGAGCATAAATTGATGTTTAAAGTTTTTTTTTTTAAATGACAAGATTACGCCATCCCGAAAATAAAATTGAAATTTTCTGCTCATGTCGGTCTATTGAAGTCACGAACTGCCTGCCTATTGGCTAATTATTCTGATGAGGGTATAACTATAAATTATGTGAGTTTATTTGCAGGGCTGCAAATTTTTACCTGTTATTTAGATATATTTGTGAGTACTTATTTGAAGCTATTTGTTGATTACAGACTTCGCAACATTACATTGACCAAACAACGTCATTTAACGGAAAACATGCGCTTGGCATAATCTTGCCTTCTATAATTCTTGGTAAACAATTGTAAGAAACTAAATTTAATAGAAGCAATAACTTATAAAAGGCAAATACTTATAAAAATTTGCATGCAATTCAAACGCATTTATTAAATTAAATATAATATTTTTTTTTTAATTTTAGAGATTGTTTAGTGAAAGGCAAATAATCAAAAATGTGAAAGTTATTGTCTTAAAGCTGATTTAAAATAGGTTTTTAGATCATCTAGAGGTAATTATTTAAGATAAATAAGTAATACCAGCGTGATAGTGAATGAAGTTATACTCACCCACGTACGCATTTCTGGTTTATAAATAGTGCATTGAATGAATATGTGTTAGTTCATCCTCCAGAAATTGAAATCTGATTGAAACCCCTCAAGTGGCTTTTCGTTCGTTCGATATAATGCATGTGGATTTTCCAGTGCTTTTAACGTACATACATAAGTATGTATGTTTGTCTTTTAACTACAGATACAAATGTATGTTGTTCTCCACAATATACATTGGTTCCATGTAAACCACTTCCATTTAGTTTAATTAATTGAAATTCGTTTGAATAACTTTTGGTCGTTTCATTTGATTGTGATTGCATTTACTGCATTATGTTTGACAGTACATACAACAAGTACAAGTTTCAGTTGTTGATAAAGACTTTAATAGCAAAAACTAAAGGCACCCAGTTACTTTAAAAACTCTTGTGCAATTGAAAGTAGAGTTCTTTGTATATGATTCTGTTATTGTACAGTTCCCACAACAGAAGACATCAAAATACATATGTATTTCAAGTAACCACTACAGCCAACATATGTATGTATGCTAGCTCTAACGACTAAAAACCAAAGACAAATCATACGCGCATCTAAATAAATATAATAAATACACACTACGGAATGTACAAAAGACTACATACAATTGAACATATAAGGAGTATAACCAACATTTTAATGTAACGTAATATTTCGCACATGGGAAATCACATTTGACTTTTACTAAAATAATAAAAATTAAAGAATGTAAATTCTTTCTTGTAAATAACTGATTAAATCTATAATAGGGAAGGGACAATTATCCAAGCCAAGAATACTGAAATTATCTTTATATTTTAACTACTAGCAGTTCCCGCCACGTCGTTGGCATCCTGGTAATATTTTGTTCGATTTTGCTCTTGTATAGTGCTATAATTACGCAGGATTATGTAACATAGGCTTTATATAAAATTTTAATATGATAGAGTTTTAAATTTCCCGTTTACAAAAATAATGGGTGCTGTCAAGTTTTCAGTATTATTAAATCGGTCAAATTATATCCCCCAAACTTTTATTCAAATTTATCAAGCAGTTTTTACGTGATGCGAACCCAGTCAGACAGACAAAAATTCTTGTTACAGTTTTATTACACGTATAGAAGTATAGATATATGCTTTTACTAGCTGTGCCCATACACCTTGTGTGTGTCCTGACAATTGTATCCATCCCTGGATAAAATTCTAAAACTTATATAAAATTCGAAATATTATTGTAAAGCTCTGTAAAAGGTGTATAAAATATTTTAATAACAATGTAATTAAATAAAGTAAAAATACAAACCAAATGCAAATTTTATTAAATTGGCTATTTGGCAGTAATTAATATTTTGTTTTTGTGTTTAAAATATCCCGCTTTCAAAAATAAAAGATGCCTTAAAATATGCAGTACCTTTAAATCGGCATACTTTCACTGCTTTTTCTCCACTTTCTCTTGGAAATAGGATATCTTTGCGAACAAAAAGTATCCTATATTGGAATCAGGTTACTGAGGTACCACCTCACACAATTTTTTTTAAATCCATCCAGCATTTTTACGTGATGCGAACGTAGACAGACAGACATACAGGGAATGAGTTACTGTTTTATTATATGTATGTATTATTATATGTAGATAAAGAGCACTATGAATTTAAAACAAAGTAGCTTTTTAGAAAATATCTAGTTTTAAAATCATTTAGTTTTTATGAATCCCTTAGATGATTATTGTTTGGTTATTTTTTAAAACTGAGACAAAATTAATTTTGTGCTTAAATCAAACACAAAAAACCAAAGGTATAAGAATAAACGTATTTAAACATGACCGCATCTCCTCAAATATGGAGGACAATCAAAGAAAATAACAGCCAAATCAATGGAATATACACATTACAATCTTTCATCAAGTTGATTGTCATGGGATTCTAACTGATATTTTCCGTACATGAGTACGTAGCTCGGCGGAAATTAAGCCAAATAAAAAGATCAGCACGGCTCAAGGTTTAAGATAAAAAATATCAATTCCAACAAATGTTTGAATTGATATTTTTTCGATGTTTCTCAAAAAAGCTAAAAGGTTTCCTCCCTTATATGAATTGTTATATTATATGATTAACACCATAAAGCAATACGTTGAGAAATGCGATAAAATAATACATAAGGTTTTTTTTAATTGCTTTTATAATAAATATTGGAATATATGTATATTGTATTGCATGTATATTGATATCATCAAACGGTATATAAAATTAATAAGAAAGAATAGCAAAAAAAAATTTTTGTTGACAGTTCTGTTATAATATATTATTTGTGATTAATTCATCAGCAATATAAATAATGTCTTCTTCATCAGCTCTATAGGATATAATAAAGGCTGAGCTGCATTTTTCAAACTTTACGATCTTTCGGCCACAGATTTCCTTATATAAATGGTATTAAAATCTGAATCTTCATTTCAGGTACATTTGAATTGTATGAGATGGATATTGGACCTTTCTAACTGTAAATGTGCAAATAAGGGTAGCTTCCAAACAGAGTCCTCTGCAAGTTAGAACCCCAGGTACAAGGTGTGAGCCCGAATAGCTCGCAAAAAAGTATAAAACACAGAAACGATGTTCAAAAGTAAAAAGCAAATAATACAATTTACTTAGTTTTACTTTCACTTAATTTTATAAATCAATAAACGATAGCAAAACTGAATTTAAAAAAATAATAAACGAATATGGCTCTCAAAAACTTTGAACTCAGATAAAACAAGTAGCCAACGATATGGCGCTATCGATAACTAATCAACTAATTAATCTAAGGCCCATTATTATAACTTGCCTTTAGCTAAAGTTAGAATTTTGTTGGAGCGATAAGTAGTTTTTCGTTATAATAATGAGGATAATGCTCATTGCTATAACTTGTCCTTATAGTACGTGATAGTTAAAAGTGGTTTTTAGCTTACTTTTAATAACGAAAAACTATTTATCGCTCCAACAAAATCCTAGCTTTAGCTAAAGGCAAGTTTTAATAATGGGCCTACAATTTACGGAAACCCTATAACGTTTACTTTTCTGTTAATAAGAGGCCATCTTTACTAAGCATCAAATTAAACAAAACATAAACATGACACCGGCAGAGCAACGGAATTAATTTGTGCCTGTTGCTATAGGTGACGAATGCCTGTTTATGTCATTTTCTGTTTAAACATAATTTTCTGTTTTACAACAATGTTGTTTGAATGCTTATTGCACAGCATATAGTAGGAGTGCCATTGCGCAACAGATGGAGCTGTTTGAAAATACTACTGTCATCCTAAAATACAACAACAACGCCATTGTCATGTTATAAAAGAGTTTTTATAACAAATGTTTTAACAACCATGTTAAAACTTGGAAATAACATTAACATGGGCAGTCTACATTTAATACTAACATGATGTTAGTGTTAATGTTTATCATTTTATGTCTAATGTAGACTTGGGGTAATGGATTTTTTAAATATCGCGCCTTAAATACAAAGTTGTGACAACTAAAGTTTTCAGGAGAGACAAAAAACTGTTTATATGCAGAAGCAATACATAAAAATAGACATAACTGTATTTTTCTAGTTAAAGAAGAAAGTGATGTGAAAGAAATTATTGCAGTAGTTAGAGATATGTACTCTGAATTAATTTATAAAAAAAGGCAATTTTGGAAAATTTTGAGTTGTGACCCTTTTGTATTTTGGGTGCGATATATCTTGGTTGGTCAAGTATTATATCGCAACTTAGGTAAGACAATTCTTCTAAGGTTTAGAAATCAAAACATTTTTGTTCCAAAGTTAAATAATTAGATTGTGCAGGTTTTTTTTTGTTTTGTTGTTTGTCTTAATAGCATTTACGTATTTTTTTTGGTTATTTTTTATAACATTAGTCTACTATACTTACATATATAAAAGTAAAAGTGATATTTAAACAAAGGTGGATACCAAGTCTTCCTCAATTTTCTCTGGGTGTTGGGGTATAGTTTGGTTATTTATTCGAATATATGGGCATGAGTCTCTAGGCAATGTGAAGGTTAGGTGAGTACATGTTTATACTCCATTTTTGCAACCACAATTCCAAAGAAAATATATGGTCTTGTAAATATTGGGATGCCACTTGAGGGCTTTCGTGAATGCTTAGAAAGGTAGTGTCGTCAGCAAATGTTGAAGTGTGGACTAGGTTGCTAATTGGCATATCTGATGTGTACAGCAAATATAAAGTGGGTCCCAAAATACTACCTTGGGGTACTCTAGCTTTAATTGGCTGAGGCAAGCTTAAGAAATCTCCTTCTGTAAGTACAAACTTACGACCAGATAAATAACTTTTTAAAAGTTTATAACAATTTTTTGGTAAGTTTTGTTTCAACTTGTAAACTAGGCCTTCATGCCAAACTTTGTCGAACGCTTAAGACACGTCTATGAAAAGCGCGGAACAATATTTTCTATCTTCAAAAGCATTTTCTACTACATTTACCAATCTTTGCGTTTGTTCAATAGTGCTGTGCTGTCTTCCAAATCCAAATTGATGATTAGGAATATATCCTTTTTCGGTCAAAATTGCGTTCAGCTTATTGCTCTGTATGATTCTACCTTCGTGAGGTCTTTTCCTGGTTTAGGTATCATGGTAATTAAGGAAACTTTCCAGTCTGGGGGAAAGTACTGGAGGCGTAATATAGCATTAAAAATAAGGAGAATGATTTTTACTGCTACGTGGGGATGTTCCACCATCATCTTGTTGCTTGTTTTGTCAAAACCATCAGCGTTCTTAGGGTTTTAACTAGCAATTGCCCTTTCAACATCTCGTAAGTCAAACCTGAGAGGGATTGGTGCTTCAACGTCTACGGGTGCCAATGCGACTATATTAGTAGGTATATTCGCTGTAAATATATTGTTCAAATGGTTTACAATGGTTTTTTAGTATTATTTCTTGCCCAACCTCCACACGAGGTTCGCAATGGATGATTATGTATGACAGGTCTTTTAAGGTTTTTCATTGCACGCCATAATGAATAATCCGATTTTGGACTAGCATCAAGGCCAGGTATTTGTAGCAGATTTCTAAGCCATTTCGTGATATCTTTTAGCCGGCTTTTAAGATTAGGAGATCTGTGTGATTGCCATTGTCTGCGAATCCTTTTTTTCATGTTCCACATCTACAGAATAAATTTGATTATATCTAGTTTGTTATCGGGTTACTGCTGCTTGTTGGGCAGCCAATTTGATATTTTTATTAAACATGTTGATGTTTTCATCTACGTCTTCTGTTGATCTTAGAAGTATATTTTCTGAGCAATGAGAGCTAAGATATTTTCTGTATTTTAACCAATTTATGCATGTGCTTTTCTTTGGTAATACGATCTCTTGTTGGTTCCAGACGAAAATATTAGTGGGCGAGTGATCTGAATATAATTTTAGAGATACTTCAACTTTAATCTTTTTTTTCTCTGGAAAGCCCTTAGTCACGCCATAATCAATAACATCAGGTATCTTCTGCGGATCAGTAGGCCAATCAGTAGGATGTCCACTCGAGATCACATTCACACGCATTTTTAAAATAATGTCAAACAAAACACGACCCTATTGGGTAATAAGTCTTGACGAAGTCGCCTGATGCTATGAAACAGGGACCTAGGAATTTGTAGAAGTCTCTATATTGACTCTCTGATATTCGATATCTAGGAGGTGAATAAATCGAAAAAATAACTAAGATCTGACGGAATTCTTCAATGCAGATGTTTGTTGCTTGAAGATAGTCCTCACAAAAATCACACAGAAAATAATGTTTAATTTAAGCCTTTATTAGTATTGCTGAATAACCACATGCTCTGCCACGGAGGTCCTTGGTGTTATATAAAATATAGCCATTGATTTTAAAAAAGCAATCAGCATGACGTCAATTAGTTGATTCTTAAGAAAGTACTCGATTTCGTTTTTATGTTGGTGTAAGCCGTTTGCGTTCCAGTAACATATTTTTAAACAGTTCATGGGTTTTGAAGTACCGCCTGCAACATCATAGATTGTATGCGTACCATTTCTTGCATCATGCTTCTCATAAAACTGTTTAACGAATGCACTAATGTATCAATGCTTGCTTAGAGAAGATTATAGTTACCAGATGGTGTTTGCTCTTTAGGTTCTGGGTGCAAACTGGGAGTAGAATTTGTTGGCGGTGTCGCTTTTTGTACTGAAATATGATTGGTTTTTAACGTATCCGCTTATGAAACATGTTGGGTTGTTGGTTGGGCTAACTGAGAATAATAAGCATTTGCTCGATATTGTGGCTGCTTAGCAGCAGTATTTAATTTTTGAGTCGAATTCCTTACCAAAGAAAAAACTGGACATCCTCTGCAGTTAGCAATTGCTACATTTTTTGATTTGTCGCATTAAGCGGAACAATTTAGCTCGCCACACACAACGCAAACTGGACATAGCTTACAATAAGCCCTAGTATGACCAAACGTTTGGCAGTTTAAACATTGAACGGCTCCTGATCGTTTATGCGGTTCTTCTGTGATTTTACTGTGTAATAGATATCTAAGGCTATACATGGGGTGCATTTCGTTCTTTTTCAGCCTGATATCTCCAGGTTCGAATTCAATACGAAATAGTGGGATGCGTCCTCGGTTTTTGAGGTTGTCTACGCTTTTAACTTTAAATCCAATTTTATGAAGGCCATCCTTTATTTCCTCAGGATCAACGCATGAGCCAATACCTTTAAGAAAGATCTGAAGACCTTTGCTACTCTTTAGTTGGTACGTGTAAAATATTTTTTTCGGCTTTCGAGTTCCGTAACTAGTTTACGAAAACATTGTTCATTAATTACCTGAATTTTTGTTGCCACGCGTAATGGGAATCTCATAAAAACTGTTTTCATCAATCAAAGTTTTTATCAGCTGATTTGAAATGTGCTCTCTCAACTAAATTTGAGGCGGTTTGAATGACATTGTTGTTTCACTGTCAAAGATTGCAAAGCGGTTTTGTGATCGTATGCTATTACTTTCCCCATCTTTAGGTACTTTTGGTATTGGTGCTTCTTGAGCAGATTTTGGGTTTCGTCCGTATTTCAGTACCGTATCTATCGATTCCCACATGCGTCTTGGGTTTTTGGGCATTAGCTGAATCCGTTTTTGTCATACGGTTTTCAGTAGTCGACGTTGAATTATTTTTATTAGTTTTATTGTCAATACTTGACACCAACAAGGGTGAGCAAGAACGTTAGGCTGGGTCGATTTTTATAGAGGAAAAAAAACATACAAGGAAACTCGTATTCTAGGGATCAAAATAAGAAACTTTGCCCTAAAAACCATTCCTCTAAAGTGAAATTTGATGTCCCGACTTTTGACCCGAAGGGCCAAATTTTGAAGAATCCCACTTTGACTCATTTAGAGTGCCCCAATCGAGTTCAAATGTATGACCGACCCCCACTAACTTTGGAGGGCCGACCCACCCATGCCAGTGGCACACCCCGTGGAACCACCGCTGGGGGATTCTCCATACAAACATTTCAAAAAATCACCTTTTTTGGCACTTTACAAGAAAAAATCACCGAAATGGCTGTTTTTTTTCTTTATTGAGTTTATTTTTCTCTTTAGAAATTTACTTAGTCAGAATGAAATGAAAAAATGAATTTTACTTAGTAATAGAAAAGAAACTAAAAAAAAAGTTATTGTTCGAAGTCTTTTTTGCTTTCAAGTCTGGACAATTTCGCACGGCTCTCTAATATCGTTGCCATAACAGCCTCCACATACATATATAAATCGTTTGGAAATGCTAGCTAGCACTTGAACGTGTCGTTCCGTTCCTTGTATGTGTAATGGAATTTTTGGATCAAAAAACGGTGGATCATCTTGATTTAAATATTCTTTCAACGTACCGTACGGCATGCTTCGCGTGAATGGTGGTTCAAATACGTTATTTATATCATTCAAATTGATCATTTCGTGTAACTTGTGCAATTAAAGCTTATATCTGGTTTTTTATAAACTCTAAGTTCCGTTGAGTCTTCACCATCGGTCCTATAGCATAGAATTTTCTTTATAGCACAGTCTCGCTTTTCTTTGCTATCATCAAACAACATTGATAACAAGATATTTTACGAATGCGTATAATATGAATTATCCTTAATTACATTATTGACAATACTGCGTAAATGAGGTTGTAGAAACCGTGACCAACTAATGCACTTGAAAAGTAATGCACTACCGTACACGACAGAGCTGTAATACTTGATATTGAAGTAGATTGCAGAGCTGTAAATGAATCATTCATTTTTGAATTAATTCGCGAATCATTCACACAAAAAAATGATTTGAATGAAATTTGAATCAATTCAAACGAATTAGGCAGAAATGAATTGCAATTCCTTTCCAATTCAAATGAATTTTTAAAATGAGTTGCAATTCATTTTTCAATTCAAATGAATCTGTAAAATGAATTGCAATTCATTTCCAATTCAAATGAATTGAATTGATTTTGAATTAATTCAAATGAATAAGAATAGTGTATTGCAATTCAATGAATGAAATCAAAAATGAGTTGTAATAAAAAAATAAAAATCAGGGGTCTAATCGCCTCACAGTGGCGCCCTTTGACTTTTTTCGTTGCAAAAATCAAACTTTTGAAATAATTAAGATATTTTAAAGATTTAAAAAGATATTGACAGAGGACTCTTTCGGCTTCAAAATAATGTTTACAAAATACTGCTAGAGGTAAAATTAGGATTAAATAGGATAATTGCGGTTAAAATAGGATAATTTTTCCAGTTAAATGTTAACATGTTTTTTTTTTTAATATAAGTTTTTTATTTGTATCGCAAGTACACATTTTTATATGCATTTAATATTTAAATCTATGTAAATTTATATTAAGTAACTAGTTTAACCCGGTGCGCTTTGCAATACACATTGTTCAAATCCGAAAGTTTAGAAAAAAAACACTCTAATATAACATGTTAAACCAATATTAAAATATTTTATTTTAATATTAATATATTAATACTATAGATATAATGTTATTTAGTATATATTTTATTTAGCTAGAATAATTGGTTTTCATTAGTTTGTTCTCTTTGATATAGTTATCTAATAGACTTAATATATCGGAGCTATAATTATATTCTTCCAAATCCTTTCGAGATCTTACATGTCTTCGTGATGAAATTAGTGAGTCTGAAGAGGCCACCAACATATTGAAAAGGTCCGCATTCTGTCCAATCCGTGAAATTTTGCAAGTATTCGTGTATCTAAATTTTTTGTAGTCTTTGTTTTTGCATTCGTGGGCTTCTTCTGACAAATCTCCAAACGGTAAGCATTGATATTCAATTAAAGTTTTACCAGGAGTAAGTTTCTTCTCAGGGTACATTTGAGCTAAAAGTTTGGAAGTTTTTGATGCATAATCATCAAACTTTGGGCCATTTACCATTTCTCTAGAGTTTATAACATTTAGGATAACTGCCAACCTTTTTATAATATTATTGTCGACCCCAGTAATTCGGGCTGTTACCTCATTATTTTAAAAAAATGCTCTGGACATATTACCATCGCTAGTATTTCCATACCCCTGCTTTGGGCAGTCTTTCAGTCCAAGCTTCTTAAGAAATTCATTTTGTATAATTTTTTTTTCGAGCAGATAGATTTTCATATCAAAACACTCACCTTCATGTAATGGAGAAATTCCATATTTATAATATCTTCATCACTTGAGTCATAAAAATTCTGAAAGTCTTTCTGTGACTTTTTGCAAATTTCACACACAGTTGACGAGGTATCTGTTATTACATTTAAGACTTTGCAATCATTGTAAGAAAAAATTCATAATCAATCGAAACACTTTTTCCATTCTTTATTTCAATAACGGAAGGCTTTAGTTCGGAAATTTGTTTTTTTATATCGTTCACTGTAGATTTGATTATTTCTGAAGACTCCTTTGCATATTGAAAAAATATCGGCCGGCAAAAGTGAACTGATGATAGGCGAGGATTTTTCTAATGTGCAGCATTTCACTTCTCAGTCGTAAAAGAACTACTGAAGCCATAAACATATTTGTATCTGTAATAGTTGTGCCATTTGTCGATACTGTTTGTTTGTAAGCACTTTGACCGGATGATCCATCACATGCCCAATGTAAGCCTATCTGGAAGTGATACTGCTTCCTCTTTAGGCAAACTTTGAATAAGGCGTTTGGTTGTATGATCCATTAAGTCTTGCAGTTTTACATCTACCGATACTTCAGTAACCTTTACATTAGGTGACACTGCTTCTTTTGTATCCAGGAAGAATATTTACATGATGATTCTTTAAAGAGCTTTGTAAAACAGAATATTTTTCCTTTGACAATCCCAATTCCATAAACAACGCTAAGGCTTCTTCAATATTATACTTTGTCGGTAAAGCATTTGGTGGAGTAGGTATACTCCCTTTAATTCTCTGCAGTCGAACTAGGCTTACAAGCACCACAGCTTTTGTAATGTCGGACCTTGATTTATCTTTATCTTTTACAAACTTAAGACATAATGCTTCTGAAAGATGCGATTTAGATATATGTATCTTTTGCGGCATTTTCAAGTTTACGTTTTCTTGTGAACTCAGAACACTCGTTTATAGTTTTTGCACGTCTTCCTCTTTTGCTGTCAGAGAATGTATGCGGTTTTTCGATGTTTTCAAAAGTTGTAACTCCATTTAGCCAGTCTGGGTTATTTTTCAAAAATGCTTTTTTCGTACGGTGTGAGGAAAGCCATTTTCTTTTTAATTGTTAGGAAAACGAAGTGAATTTTGCTATGAACATCCATTTCATGGTATCCTGGTAAATCGTGTAGTTTTTCCACAATAGCCAATTTAAATGCATTTTCATTATCTGAGCTTTTGAATAACTCAAACAATTCTAAATTGGTAAATGACATTATCGCACTTTAAAATAAAATTGTATAAGTACTGTTACTGATCACTAGTTTTAGAAAGTAAAAACTGCTGCATTATACAATTGCGGTTTAATTTATAACCAAAAATTAAAAAAAAAGGGTTTAACCTACCTAATTTCAGCAAAATAAAAAAATTAACTGGAATATATGGCGGCATGAAATAACTCCCCACGAAATAACTCCCCAAAAAGAAATGAAATAACTCCCCAAAAAAATATACGGGAAAACAACAACAACGTTTTTTGGGGACTTATTTCTTTTTTTGGGGACCTATTACATTTTTTATTTTGAGGAGTTATTTCATATGAAATAACAATATCAGAGCACTCCAATAGTACAACAATAGGCGACAGTAAATGCAATAATTAACGAATGTGGAATTGATTTTAATGCACGGAAATTTTTACTTTTATTTAAAAAAAAAAATATTAACGCAGCAAATTTTTTATACGTTTTGACAGCTCAATAGTAGGGTTGCCAATCAGTTGTAAATATAACGGGACGTGTTTTAATTTTTACGATTTTTAATTAACGATTTTTCATATGAAATAACTCCTCAAAATAAAAAATGAAATAGGTCCGCTAAAAATTTTTGGGGTCTTATTTCATTTTCAAAATTAGTTAAAAATCGTAAAAATTAAAACACGTCCTGTTATATTTAAAACTGATTGGCAACCCTACTATTGAGCTGTCAAAACGTATAAAAAATTTGCTGCGTTAATAATTTTTTTTTTTAAATAAATAAAAGTATAAATTTCTGTGCATTAAAATCAATTCCACACTCGTTAATTATTGTACTTACTGTCGCCTATTGTTGTACTATTGGAGTGCTCTGATATTGCTTCTTATCGTTGTAAAACTTCTGACTGTTTGCTGCCGCTACTGCACTTGTTGCTGCAGCCTGGTGTCTGGTAATTTGGAGTCTCAAATCTAACATAATAAGATAGCAGAAAGGAAAAATCTGGTTTGTTTATTGCTCAGCAATTCTATGCATCATTTTTGTTATTGAAACAAAAAGGCAACCTTATATTTAAAAATAATTAGTAATTAAAAATAGCGCCTATTGTTGTTTTGTTTATTTATTTATATACATACATATGTACATATATTTATACATACATATATTTATACAAAATACCAGCTGCTTTATACAAACAGTGCTGCCAAGTCTCGCGTCTTTTATTTTTTCGGTGTGCCCTATGGTATGCTTTAACAAATGAACAATAAACGTACAATAAAATCAACATCTCCTGATTACACTGAAAGAAGTGAACGTAAAAAATTTTTATCTTCAAAAAATATGCAATCGTCAAATCATTACAACCCGAGTGATGTTTTCTCCTGGGATAGATTTAGCAGTTTACTAGATGATAAATTGAAGGACGTGGCCAGAAAATCTGATCTTTATGATCTTAAAGCGGAATTCGAGGAACTAAAACAGGACAATTCTAAGCTAAAAAACGATGTAAAAAAGTTAACCTCCAGGCTTGAATATATTGACCGTCGATCTCGGTCTGCAAATATTATCGTTTCTGGCCTAAATAGCAATGATACTGCTTCGGCTAAACAAGAAATTGAGCGACTATGTAATAACGTTCTTAACGTAAACACTAACGTAACTTCTACTCGTATGATTGCTCGTGGGAAATCATTTTGCTTTACATTTGAATCAAGCTCACAAGCCTTCAATGTCACATCTGCTAAAAATAAGTTGAGAGGAAAAAATATTTACATAAATAAAGATTATACAGAAGAGGAGCACTCTATAAGATATAATTTGCGCAATTTAAGTAAAACTATCACAAAATCTAATAAAAGTGTGAAAGTAAGGCTAGGAGAGTTTTGTATTTTCGTTGATAACAAGAAGTATACGTGGTCAGGGGGTAAAATTATGGCTATTTCAAATAACAATGCCGAGTTCTTACGTAAATTGCTTGCTGACTGTAATTGTCTAATTGAAATTTGTGTCAGGAATGTAACTCTTCCTCGTGATGAACTTCCAAGTACCTCGTCTCAACAATAGCAAATCAACACATTTAAATTATTGTCGTATAATGTAGCTAACTTAGAAAAATCATTAAATTTTGAAATTTTGTTACTTTTATAAACCAATTTGATTTATTTTTTCTTTTTGAGACTCATGTCACTGCCGATAACCAACATCGTTTCAACTCATATTTTCAAAACTATTTTTTAACCTGGATTCCTGCTAAGAAAATTCATAGAGCTGGTCGTGCAAGTGGTGGTAGTCTTTTCGGATTTAGAAAAGAGTTGCAAAAACAACACTCCTTTAAATTTCATAACAACAATGATAATGTAATGGTGACAGCGAAAATTGATGAATGTCTGTTCTGTTTCATTCCAAGATATTTAAACTGTACTAGCTGGAACTTGGATTTAGAAAAATTTGATACATTTTTGCAAGATCTCAGTCCTACTAATTTTTGTATTGTTGGCGATTTAAATGCAAGGATTGCAGATGAGCAAACATTAGATCCCAATTTCATATCTGATTTACCACTCATTAGTGAACAGAGATGCTCTAAGGATAATATTGTAAATACACAAGGAAAGAAACTTCTGGATATTATGGAAAATGTTGGAGGAATTGTACTGAATGGTAGAATTGATGGTGATGATCAAGGCGAATATACTTTCTGTGGCGCTGTTGGCTGCTCCGTTATAGATTATGCTATCTGTTCTCACAGCTTTCTCAGATATATTGATCAGTTTTCTGTCGCATCGAAACCATATTAAGACCATATGCCTATATGCCTGAAAATTAAAGCCCCTAGTTACGGCAGCCTCCTAAAACAAAACTCAATTTTAAATAAATTGCACTGGAATGACAAAAATAAATCAAAATATATTGATAACCTCAATTCGCTCTCGGCAAGCATTGATTTACAATCAAATATTAGCGCTGATTATCTAGTTGATGATATAAAAGCAAAAATTAAGCAATCTGCTGTAAAAACTCCCAATAAACGATTTTTTGAACCAAAGCAAGAATGGTTTGACTGGTGCTGTAAGCGACAACGAAGAAACATGTTAAAAAGTTTATCAGAATTTAGAAAACATCATTCAGCTGCCACCAAAATACGTTATCTTGTCTCTAGATCTAAATATACTCATATCTGCAGTAGCAAAAAACTGGATTTTTATAACAATAACATACAAAAATTAAACAATATAAAATGCAGTAGTGACTGGTGGAAGTTATCCAAAACTATGAAAACCTCCAAGCTTATCGTCAAAGGAAATTTAAATGCTGATGATTTCCGTAGCTATTTCAGTTCGTTGCTGCAATTTTCTGATAATGATCAACTTCTATTGTGGTCCATGCCTTACACAGTTGACCCTCACTTAGATTCTCCATTTGAAATGATTGAAATAATAAACGTCCTCAAAAATTTAAATGCTAACAAATCCCCTGGTCAAGATGGAATTCCATATGAATTTTATAAAAACGCTCCTACTTGCTTTATAAGAGAACTATTAACAGTTTTTAATAAGATTTTTTTGCGTGAGACTATACCCACAAACTTTAATCAATCGTTGCTAGTACCTCTGTTTAAGAAAGGCGACCCAAACGATGCTGCTAATTATCGGGGACTATCGTTGATTGATACAATTTGTAAAATTTTCAACTCCATATTATTAAACAGATTAACAGAATGGATCGAACACTATGATATATTGAATGAATTTCAAGCTGGATTCAGAAAAAATTACTCGACTATCGACAATATATTCAACTTACTTAATATCGTTTCCCTAAATAAACAAAATGGAAAAAACACCTACGCCTTTTTTGTGGACTTTTCATTTGCTTTTGATCGGATTCCTAGAAATAGTCTTTTCTATAAACTTTCATGTTTAGGCCTTTCATCTAAATTTATTAGAATTCTACAGAGCTTATATCAAAATTCCACTAGTCATGTTTGGGACGGAGGTACTATTTCGGATCCATTTACCTTTGATGTTAGTGTAAAACAAGGATGTATCCTGAGCCCACTTTTATTTTCATTATATATGAATGACTTGGTGGATGCTCTCCCTGGTGGTGTCAACGTTGCTAATACAACAATAAAAGTATTGCTCTACGCAGATGATATAGTTCTACTATCGAACTCTCCATCTGAACTACAATGTATGATTGATGCTCTATATCGTTACTGTGCAACTTGGAGTTTAAAGGTTAATCTCAGTAAATCTAAAATTATGGTAATGAGATGTGGTACCAGAATCTCTAGTCATTTGTATTGGCACTATGGCGATGAAAATATTGAAATTCTGAATAGCTATAAATATCTTGGTTTTGACATTTCATATAATCTTTTCTGCAAAACTTATTTAAAAAATAAACTGTCGACATCCAAACTTGCAATTAACACTACTTGGTAAAAGTATATACATAATCCTCGTATTTCAAATACAAACAAATTAAAAATATTTAATGCTGCTGCTCGTTCCATTATGTTTTATGCTGCACATGTCTGGGGTTACCAGAAATACGACGAGGTTGAAAAACTCTCCAGATTTTTCATTAATTATATGCTCAATCTTGAAACTGGGCTAAACTCATTGTATATTTCCACATTAAAGCTTCACTTCTGCTACATAAATAAAGTACTAAACATGAGCTCTGGAAGGTTGCCGCGTATATTAGCTGAAGCTGTAATATGACAAAAATTTTCTGGGCTAAAGAATGGCATAACTTGTGCCAAAAATTAAATTACATTCCTCCAACAGATCGTCCTCTTTGCACGCAGTGGGAATCCTTGTTATTTTTATTAGAAAGAAAAGAACGAGAGGAAAACATACAAAAAGCTATCAACTCTCAAAACCACGATCTATACTCCCAACTCGCACGTCGCATGTCTTCTTATCAAAGCCAGAGGCGGATTACTATGTCATTAAAATATGTCATTAAAATATCGTAAACTGATTATTGACGAGTTTGATGTCTAGTCATATCTCTAATCCTAATAAAAAATTTAATATATGTACTATAATATAGTTATACTTATTTATATATAAAATAATTGTTTGTCAATCTGGCTCACAACAATAATGTTATGCCATATATATAGATTTTAACATTAAGAATATAATTTTTTGTAATCAATGAATGTGTAAAATGAAAAAAATCTATTAATAAATAATAATATTTACAACTCACATTGATGATTGTCGATTGGTCATTGATAAAAAAATAGTATAACTAGGCATTTAGTTTGTGAAGTAAGTGAGGGGTATTTGGTATAGAAAAGAGGAAACATGCATTTTGAAATAATAAGTGGTTTTAGAAAAAATAGCAAATTGCTATATCTTGTAGATCAAAAAATGATATTTGTCAAAAAGTCGATATATAATAATGTCGCAAAGTATAAGTGCAGACAAAGTGAATGTAAAGCTAGAATTACCGTGGATGCTGAGGACAGATGTGAATCTCGCGAAACATTATGTTGAACATAACCACGATAACGAGGAGGATGTTTATAAGGAACTGAAAGCTATTAACGAAATTAAGAGCGATTGCCAAGATATCGCCGGAAAGCTAGGTGGTGATACCACTGCGATGAGCTCCATCAGATCTTCTTTCCGTAAAGTTTGTGAGAAGTAAGTTTTGAAAAAAAAGTTATTATTATCCACATAATTCACAATATTTGATTTCCAGTGCGCAAGATTCTACACAAAATATCTCATTTCCCACAATGAAGCGAAATTTACAATACATTGTATCTAAAAATTTAATAACATCGCCGACAAGTGCACTTCAAATCATCGAATCGTTTAACTTGGAAGGCGTGTGGACAGAATTCGGACTGAGTAAGGACAAAGTTAACCCAAAACATTTTTTTACTGCGTGCATCATAGAGGACGATTTTATGTTTTGTTTATTTTCATCATTAAAAACTATTGAGCTAGTTAAAGAAAATATTCAACCAGCACAAAGGAGATACCTAATGGATGCAACATTTAAAATTGTTCCTAAAGTCTGCTTTAAGCAGCTCTTGGTTATGTATATATAATACTTTGAAGAGGTAAGAGTTAAATATTTTACAATATGACAAGTTTACTATCATACATTCTTTTAACTTTTTAGATTTTTCCCATGTTTTTTGTTCTCATGGATAAAAAAACACAAATAATATATACATCTTTACTTCAGTATATAAAGGACAACGTGTTTAATCTAGATCCTGCTATTTTCATAACAGATTATGACCTGGCTCTGAGCAATGTCCGTTGGATGCTGGTAAGTTCAAACTGTTATAAAAATTTATTGATAAAATAAAGAGAACTACAATTATTTAGAATTATATTTTCTACCAATTAAAAGTAAGCAATATAAATAAATTTATACTAAAAAAAGAAGACAATTTGTACTAAAAGAAGACAACTTAAACAAAAATTTTTTTACAAAACTTCTTTATAAAATATAACTTTAAATAATTGTAGTTCTCTTAATATCGGCTTCAATAATAAATAGTTTAATGAAAAAAAAAAAAAAAAACACAAAGAAAATTTAACGATATTATTTACTTTTAATTTTCTGACAATTAAAATTTGTAAAAATTACCTAAATATAGCGTGTCTAAAAAGCGGCTACTGCCGAAAAAGTAGGGCATCTGCTAAACATTTTACTACTTCTTTTAATAAAAAACAAACATACCTTAAAAAAATACCAAAAAAGTAGTAATCAAACGGCAATGTTTCTGACACTTTAATTCTGAAATGCATTTATTTTTTCAAAATCACCATTTTTTTGCTTTCTAAAAAATTTTCGACTTTGAGCAGCTCCACAAACTATAATTTTTTGCAATTAAGGAAAACGTTTTTGAATTGTAATCAGTAAGTAGTTCTTTATACATATATGTTTTCATTCATTATACCGCTGTCGGTATAGAATAAGCTATCGTATAAAAATAAAGTTCGATACGTGTCGAATAGCCTAATTACGGCGTTCGATTGCAATCGAATAGAGTTTTCATTGCAATTGTAATAAATTTCATTTCATTAAATTTGTAAAAGAAATTAAACATATGTTTGCACAAAAGTAAACAAAACAGAAAAAAAAAAATAAAACAATGCATGTAAAAAATGTATGTATATATTCACTCCGTTTTGTGATCTACAAGTGTAAGGTTGTCTTTTGAGTGCTCAATAGAGGCTTTTGATTAATATAGTAATTTTACAGTTGATTTGAAGTGGTATTTTTTTTTTTGAGTTTCTGAATTGGAAAAAGAAGAAATTTATATTTCTTTTAATTTGATTTTGGACAATTTGTATAAAGAAAAACAGTGCCTGCGGTAACCAAATACAAAGGTGACGCTATGGCGTCACGACCTTTAACGGTGTCTCAGAAAGCCTTTGATAACTTTGACTTTTCAACTGGAAGAGGAAAAATTTCAAAGGCTGAAAAAAAGGAGAAGGAAAAAATTGACAAAATGAAAAGAACTTTAGCAAATTTTAATCCCGAATTACTTGTCAAATCGTCAAACCCAAAAAATTCTAACACAACAAATGGTAAAAAAGACATTAACACAAATAATAATTTTAAAATGGTGGACACGAATATTTTTGTGAATAACAGTATGGCGCCTACGTTGGAAAGCTCAACTAAATTTTCCAATACAGTGGAAATATCAGGTGACACCAGCAATAGTACTGAAACTGGAGGTATAATGGAAACTGATAATGATGACAACGGCACAGCTAAACTGGATGAACTAGATGTTCGTAAGAATAATACTAACAATGTTAATTCCAACCACAACAATAAAGCACAACAAATATCAACTGTTTTTTATCCAAGTGAGTATACTGGTGACATTTTTGTTTTGGTTGATACATCCAAATTGGAAGTAAATGGCAACAAAAAAATTAGAAATGGTCTCTTCCTGTGGGAAAAAATACGCAACATGAAAATTTCGGGCATCAAAACGATTAAAGCCATAGATATCACGCTTTATAAAGTAATGTTTGATAATGTGAAAAATGCAAATGATTTTTTAAAAAACAATGATTTAAAAACGAAAAATATGCGCGCCTTTGTTCCCAATAGTTTTTTAGAAACTTATGGCGTAATTCGTAATATTCCAACTTTTTTATCCGATGAAGAAATTAAAGAAAATATTCAATCACCATGTGAAGTAAAATCAATATGGCGTTTTAGAAAACGATTTATGAATGAGAAAAATGAGGAATCTTTTGAACCAACATTTTCAGTTAAAATAGGCTTTGCTGGCAATGAATTACCTAATGAGGTAATACTGAATTACACTGTTCTGAAGGTGGATCAATACTACCCACCTATCCGTCAGTGCAGAAACTGTGGCAGACTAGGTCATACTCAAAATGGCTGCAGATCTGCCAAAAGATGTTTATTATGTGGCAAAACTGGTGTCTGTAATCCAAGTTGTGGAATATTTAAATGTATTCTCTGCAATGGAGCTGATCATCAATCACACGAAAAGGGCAAATGTATGAAATGGATGGAAGAGCAAGATTTAAAGAAAATAATGACAATTAAGAAAATTTCACGCAGAGAAGTTATTGAGAAATATAAAGGTCAATACAATAGATTTAGTATATTAGAAAACTACGATAATGATTTCCGGTATTATCTAGACCCGAAAACATTAGAAATAAAGATGAGGAAGTTAACAATATACTAATAAAAAAGAAATTTAACAAAATTATACGTCGAACAAATGAAAAAAGACAATCTCAACCATTGAATGAAGCTTATGATTATATTCCAAGAATAAATAAAAATAAACAACCCATCATACCTGTCTACAATAAGACTAATTATCACTATGTAAGTGAACTTGAAAAAACTGTTTTTGAACTAACCAAACTTTGTAAAGATATTTTTGTCAAAATTGACTATCAGGATGCCATAACTGCTATCGATCACTTAAGTAAAAGAATAAATAATCAGTTTAAATTATTTAACGACCCCAATCAGCTAGATTCCAATATGGACTCTCCTACAACATCCCAAACTTTTAACAATGATAAAAATCTGTCAGTACAATTGTCAGTCATTGAGGAGTAATTCCAGTAGCATAGAATATTTTTTAAACAACAATAACATTGACTTTTGCTGCCTTAGTGAGATTTTCTCACATGAAGGCAGTAATCATAAACTTTTGAACTACAATATTTTAAAGAAAACCCGTCCCAATGATCGCTATGGTGGTGTAGCCATATGCTATCGAAAATTTATTAAAATGAAGTAAACTAAGCACAACCTTTCATCGGAAATAGTTATTGCACAGACGATCAATCTGGATACCAACATTGTTTTATGTTCTGCTTACTTTAAGCCAGATATGAGAGATAGTGATTTTTTTGATGAAATAACTAAACTTTTTGATTTTTTGGAGATCTACAATAATGTGATACTGTGCGGTGATTTTAATGCCAGAAGCAGTTTATGAGGCGATTCTTTTGAAAATAGCAAGGGAACCAAGTTAAAGAAAAAGTTTTTATCTTCTATTTTTCGGTGTCTTAATGATGGTTCAATAACCTTCAAACAAAACAATGATCATTATGGTTCGGTGTTGGATTTAACATTTACAAACTCTTTGCTAAATTTGTCTTGGAAAGTCATTCCTCTCAGTCTTGGTGGCAGTCATCATTTACCTATAATAATTCAATGTGACAAAGTTGGTCCTGTTTCGGGAAAATTTATATAAAAAATAAATTGTTGACTTCGCTATCTAAAATAAAAATCGATTCTAACGCCTGTGAAATAAATGATAAGTTCAAAAAGGAAATCGAAAAGTCAACTTTCAATTGTAATGGAAAGTTCAAACCGAAAACATGGTGGCATGATGGCCTAAAAGTTCTATTTAGACGTTTAAATGCTGCTACAAAGAGCGCTTTCACTCACCCAAGTCCAACAAAGTTTGATGAACTTATTGAAGCCAAGAAATTATGGCAAAAAGAGGTTCGAGCTGCCAAAAGAAATAATTACAAAAATAAACTTGAAGAACTGAATAAAGAACCTAATACCAAAATGGCTTGGAAATTTATAAAGAATGTTAAAAACAGTTTTCAAATGTCCTATGACAGTCTATGGAATTCTGAGGATAATTTACTCTATGTTCAGTTTCTAAAATCGCAAGTGTTAAATATCTCTACAGACATTGGACTGTATGTTAATTCTGATATCAACACACATGTAAACTTTTCTATCTGCGAAATGAACCACATACTTGCAAGTAAGAACAAATCCTCAGCAGGAGGTCATGATAAAGTTTCTTATGAAATGTTTAAAGCTCTTAATACCAATGCAAAACATAGTTTGCTAGAGATGTTTAATAAGTGTTTTTCTAATTGTTATGTACCTGATTATTGGCGTATTATAAAGATTGTGCCCATACCTAAAAAAGGTAAAGATTTATCGGACTACAAAAATTTTAGACCTATATCCTTGCTAACAGTATTCTTGAAATGTTTGAACCTCATGATAAAAGAAAGACTTTGCAATTTTATTGAGCAAAATAGAGTCTTACCGGAAAGAACCTTTGCATACAGGAAAAATAGATCAGCAGCAATGTGCATTAACGACAATGGTATCCCTACTAAAACAACAAAATTTCAAGGTTATAATTTTTGTCTTAGATATAAACAACGCGTATAATTGTGTTGATATCAATTTGTTACATAAGGATATGAAAGCTTTTGGTGTTGATGGAAACATTGTTAATTGGATAACCAACATTTTTTCCAGACGTATTCTCAAAATAGGCAAAGAAAAAATTGAGATTCAAAACGGTATTCAACAGGGAAGTTGTCTATCTCCTATTTTGTTGAATCTATATACTGGAAAACTTCATGAAATAGAAGATCAAAACACAAGAATTTATCAGTTTGCAGATGATTTTATTATTATGGCTTGGGATGAAGATTTTATGTGCGCTGTAACAAATTTACAACAGAAAATTATACTTTTCAATGCAGAATGTGTAAAACGTAATCTTTTCTTTAATATGGCCAAAACGAAGTGTATGTATGTCGCTAAGGGAAGTAATGGGTGATTTTTTTGAGGTTAGGATTTTCATGCATTAGTATTTGACAGATCACGTGAGATTTCAGACATGGTGCCAAAGAGAAAGATGCTCAGTATGCTTTGACATTTCATCATGAATAAACTTACTAACGAGCAACGCTTGCAAATGATTGAATTTTATTACCAAAATCAGTGTTCGGTTCGAAATGTTCAAATGTGACAAATTTTGTTCAGCGATGAGGCTCATTTCTGGTTGAATGGCTACGTAAATAAGCAAAATTGCCGCATTTGGAGTGAAGAGCAACCAGAAGCCGTTCAAGAACTGCCCATGCATCCCGAAAAATGCACTGTTTGGTGTGGTTTGTACGCTGGTGGAATCATTGGACCGTATTTTTTCAAAGATGCTGTTGGACGCAACGTTACGGTGAATGGCGATCGCTATCGTTCGATGCTAACAAACTTTTTGTTGCCAAAAATGGAACAACTGAACTTGGTTGACATGTGGTTTCAACAAGATGGCGCTACATGCCACACAGCTCGCGATTCTATGGCCATTTTGAGGGAAAACTTCGGAGAACAATTCATCTCAAGAAATGGACCGGTAAGTTGGCCACCAAGATCATGCGATTTGACGCCTTTAGACTATTTTTTGTGGGGCTACGTCAAGTCTAAAGTCTACAGAAATAAGCCAGCAACTATTCCAGCTTTGGAAGACAACATTTCCGAAGAAATTCGGGCTATTCCGGCCGAAATGCTCGAAAAAGTTGCCCAAAATTGGACTTTCCGAATGGACCACCTAAGACGCAGCCGCGGTCAACATTTAAATGAAATTATCTTCAAAAAGTAAATGTCATGGACCAATCTAACGTTTCAAATAAAGAACCGATAAGATTTTGCAAATTTTATGCGTTTTTTTTTAAAAAAAAGTTCTCAAGCTCTTAAAAAATCACTCGTTAGAAAAAAAGTTGAGTTAAACATTAATGGTGTATCTACTGAACAAGCTAAAAGCATCAAAATTCTAGGCAGAACTATTTCCAATAGTTTATCTATTCGAGAACATTGTGAACACATTTTAAAAGAATATAAAAACAATACAAATTTAATAAAATTACTTACACCAATTAAAACTGGCCTCATGTTGCATTAAATATTTATAAGGCTTGCATAAGATCAAAATTTGAATATGCTATAACCACTTTCGCAAATGCACCAGCTTCTATAAATAATCTTCTTAAGTCCTATCAGAATGCATCCTTAAGACGATGTTTGGGCTTAACTCCATCCACTCCTGTACATGTTATATATACTATTGCTGGAGAACTAATTCCTGAGAAAAGAGCAAAGCTCCTTGCATTTAAAGAACTGTTGAAAATTAAAAAATATTATCCTGATTTTTATCAAATCATCATAAGTGCTGTAAACAACAAATCCAGTTATGGCGTTATTGCTGCGAAATTTGGGAGTCAATTAGAAAAAACTAATTTTTCCATCAACTTTGCCCATCATTCAAAGCTGACAATTAGGAAAAATGAGTTATACGATAAAAAAGAAAATATACCCAATATTGTTATCATTCAGCACTATTTGGAAAAACTTGACTATTACCGTAAGAATAATTACACGATTTTTGCTACTGATGCATCAGTAAGTCATAATGTAGCTGGCTGTGGTATTTTTAATGTCACCAATAACGAAAAATTTTATTTCAAAATCAAATTTAAAACCTCATCTCTTTTTGCTGAAATTATTGCAATATATCATGCCATCAAAATAGCTATAGAGGATGGAAAAACAAAAATTGTTGTATTTACTGACAGCTTGAGCAGCTGTCAACTACTTCAGTCAAATAGCCAAGATTATTTTTATATTTCCGAAATACATAATTTAATTGCAAACTCCTCTTTAAGAGCGATTGATATAGTTTGGACACCAAGTCATGTTGGTATCAGTTTTAATGAGATTGTTGATGAGATGGCCAAAACTACGTGGGAAATTGGTGCTGTAATAGAAGTTAATTTGAGCCCGCTGGAAGCGATACGTAGTGTAAAGGAAGTACTATACAATGAACAGAATAATGAATTTGAGATTCTATCTACACAAAAAGGAAAATGGTTTCATGAACTTAACACCTGCATTTCTCCAAAATAATTTTATAAAAAAAGTAATTTAACACCTGAAAATGTTAAAACTATGAACAGACTTTTTGCTGGGCACTCATATAACAAAATATATCTACAGCTAATAAATGTTAGCAGCACAGCTGAATGTAATATCTGTAAAGTACCTGAAACAACTGATCATATAATTTTCAAATGTCCACTTCTTGAGCCTTCAAGACACAATTTTAATTTTTTCAATATACATGACAACATTAAAGATATCTTAAAGTCTAAAGACTTCAAATTATATAAAGAATTATGCACATTTATCAGAAACTCCAAGATAACACTTTAATCACAATCAACATCAACATTTTCCAATCATTTTTATTTCTCAACAATCAACATTTTTCAACAATCAACATCCTTTTCTCTTATAAACTTTTCTTTTTCATCAATCAACTTTATAATTTTTTCTTTCTCATCAATCAACATTTTAAGTTTTTCCTCAACAATCAACATTAATTTTATGTTCATCATTCAACTAAATTTATTAATAGTCAACTTTAATATTTAGCAGGACGTTTACCCTGGAAATATAAGCCTTTCAGGCTTCTCCAACTTCTTTTTAGATCTTTTTGGTCTTTTAAATTAAAAAAAAAATATGTATGTATATATTTTTATTTTTTTAAATTAAAACGTTATATTTAGAAGAATATGGACCAACAGTTGGCTATCTTATTTGTCATCTGACTCAGAGGATGAACAGGGCTTGATGCGTATAAGACGACAAATACGGGATAAAAACAACATCCTTTCCTTGCCAGCTAAAGCGTAAGTAATAAATTTACTTATTCACATGGATGTTAATACAAATTTGTAATTAATTTGTAGATTTATTAATTTGTAGATTTAGGCTGTCAAAGGAGGCATTTACCTATGTCCTCTCACAATTACATTTTGCTGAGCACATGTCAACAGCAGTGCCGCCGATTCTAAAATCAGCCGCAAGTATGTATTTTTGTTTTAGCTACTGGCTCCTTACAGCATGCGGTCGGCAATGACTACTTAATTGGCATGTGTCAAAGCACAGTAAGTAAAATGCTTAACAATTTGGCGAAGGAAATAGAGACAAAAGTATGCCCAATGCTAATAAACTTTTCTCCAGATCAGTCAACTGAATGCATGGATGCTTTTAAAAAAACATAAGATTCCTGGAGGTTTGTGTTTTATACTAACTTTCTTTTTACAACCTTAATTGTTAATTCTTTAGTTATAGGCTGTATAGATGGCACCCACATTGGACTTCAAAAGCCTTGCCTCAATGAACACATGATCTTCAATAGAAAAAGTTTTCTTAGCCTTAACTCTATGGTGGTAAGTGTCTAACAAATTAATGATAAGCTGTTTAATCAATTTATTTTGTGTTACTAGATTCGTGACCATGAGTATAAACTTTTAGCGATCAACTCAAAATACGGTGGTGCCGCTAACGATTCCTTTGTATGGAAACATTCTGATGAAAGAGACTTGTCGGAACAATTATACAACAATAAAAAAGTAAAAAATGTTTGGCTTTTAGGTAATTTTAATGAAAATAGTGTGTTAACGCATTCTCTTTACTAATTTTAGGAGACTCCGGTTATCCTTTTAGAACCTTGGTGCATTACGCCATATAGGAATCCTGCAGAAGGCTCAATGGAAGCTCATTTCAATGAAGTCCATTCTAAAGCTAGATGCATTGTTGAAAGATCTATTGGAATTTACAAAGCACGTTGGAAAATTCTTTCAAATGATAAACGAAGTCGTTACACACCGAAAAAATTTAACTTTTGGCAAATGTGTGCCCAGCATTACACAATGTTTGCAATAAATTTAGAGTGGAGCAGTATACTGAAATAACAATTAGTGAATCTACCCAAACTGACATTGATGTTGGTGCTGAAACGAATTTAACAAAAATTGGTAACAAGATTCGAGACCATATCAAAGTTTCACTGTTAAATAATTTGTAAATTTTACATAAAACAATAAAAAGCAATTAAATTTTTAAATCTAAATAAAATAGTTTATTAAAAATTAACACAACCTTGTTTTCAGTGCACTGCATAAGTTATACATTTTAAGTTTGTTTTTTAAGTATATCGAGTTCAAATGATTTTATTTCGAGATCATTTTTTTATTCTCATATTGGCAGCGTAATCTTCTTCTTTAAGTTTAAGTGAGCGCTCCTTTAATTCAATTAACCGGTCTAGTTTGGAAGCCATGCACATTTGGTGCTCTTCAACTTTAGCAATATTAGACTTTAAGAGCTATAATTTTGTTGCCGCTTTATTAGTGCATATTTAGATCCGCTATCTTCATATTCTGCTTCGTGTTCATTTTCACTATTACCCTCCGATACTAGATACGTATCCATTAAAGTTTGATCGACGTCATTAGGTGAATGATTTTACTGCTGAGAAACCCTCAACTACTACATCAATTCCAGCAGCCTGCAGTATTTGCTCCTCAGCAGAAGACAATGGAATTTCTTGATAGGATCCACTACCAGTTTTCCTTTTCGACGCTTTATTGAAAGATACTTTCTTTTTAACATTGAATTTTTGATCTGTATAAACCTTAATAACAAAAATCAATATACATAAGTACATATAAAATTAAATAAGCAAACATTATTCCACACACAACATTAATATACACTTTTCGCCATAATTTTGAACTTTTAGTTGGTGGCCCAAACGTGTTTAACCACACAGTTTCCCAAAGTCTATTGGCAATTACTCTCACTTGCCCACAATTTGGCAAAATATTTTTTGCTAAGTTGGGGTGCTCCGACATGAAATCTGCCAACACTTCTTTGTGTTTGGAATTTATATTTTTTACTCTTGTCCTTAAAAATTTAACAAAAGTTAATTGTATTTTAACTAAAATATACATACATAAATAAAACTTACATTTTATAAAATTTCTTGTCAACCACACACAAATAATAAATTATTTTTTTTTACGATAGCTATTTTAGTATTCGATACTAATGTATGCAAAAATTACACTCGATCAATAGCTCGCTATCGAAAGCCATAATTTGAAATTTTGTTTTATATTATTGTACGATATCAATTGCCATGGTCCCAAAATAAAATTATTCGATCAAAATGAATCTATAACGACAGCGGCGATTAGACCCCAGTTCTTCTTGCAACTCATTTACAAATTCATTTGAATTGGGAACGAATTGCAATTCATTTCCGCCTAATTCATTTGAATTGATTCAAACTTCATTCAATTCATTTTTTTTTTTTTTTTTTGTGTAAAAAGAAATAATTAAAAATTTGCTAATTCGTAACGAATTAAAGTCAAAAAAGAATGATTCATTTACAGCTCTGGTACATTGGCACATAACATTTAATCATAAATTTAACCAGAATCCGTAAATTTTCGGATGAATTTTCCGTTGTCACATACAATCGTAATAATCTATCGGCCTTGGTGAGACAGCATAAGTACTTCGAATCGGTGGAAAATTTAATTTTTTCTTGAGCAGAGGGCAGATGATAGCAAAGAAAATCGATACTGTGCTATAAAGAAAATTCTATGGCATCGTGCCTTGGGCAAAGTTTCGTTGTACGTTAAGCAATTTTTAAATTATTTTTATTTTTTTAAAACAACACAACCTGCGAAGCTTTTTGCTTGTCTGCTGAAAACACCCAGATAGACTAGCGCGCTACCAATCGGTCTATCGAGGCAATCAAATCGACTCGCCCCACATTAAACTGTCTAGTGGAAAAAAATAAAAAAAAAACTTTCGAATTTATCAATAAAATACATATGGGATGAAAGCTCCCACGATTCCAGAGGTGGTTTGGTTTTTCATGTGCGTTACACCTATAACAAGTTACACGTCTTTAAAGTCGAATTATTTTGATAATTTTTTCATAATTTTTAAGTAACAAAGAAGGTTTGGAAAAATAAATCTCAAAAATTCATTTTTCAATAAAAATGCATGCAAATTTATTTGTTTTATTCAGAAATGAAAAAATCCTAAAATTGAAATATTTATAACAACCTGTAAGAAAAATTGTGAAGTTTTTAGCCAAAATATGTACTTTTTTAAAAAAAATATTTAACTTCGATGGACCCGAAAAAATAGGCACATCAAAAAACTACTTTCAATTCAATAACCTTACTTTCTGTTATATATACTAAAATATGTATATAAATATTTAGGTGTTTTCTATGCCAACTTTTAAAATATAATGATTTTAAAAATCATTCATATTTGATATTTTTAATATTTGAAAATGTATAAAAATAGTAGGCTATGCCTTAAACCAGGGCGCACTAATAGAAGGTAAGTGCACGGGCGAATGCTTCAGAATGCCTTCACAAAACAATTAAGAAAGAAAAGACTTGAGCACACTCGAAAAAATAGCAGAGCAAATTGTTATCAAGATTTAATGAATAAACTCCTAAAGTTTAAAATAATTTTATATTCAAAAAAGGTATACGGCAACCCATAATAATTAGAGATTGGTTATATTTTATAAAAAAAACTATCACGCTTTATCATTTTGTATGTGAAATGATGGATTAAAATTCAAAAAAATAAATAATAATAATTAAAATTTTCAAAATTAAAAATCGCAAAGCACCGCGCAATCTTGTTTACTCAACAAAGTTTGGTTTGATACTAGATTAGTGTTAACTAGTGTTTTCTTCTCGTATTCCTTTATCTGGGTTTGGTTGGTTAAATAGATGATGCTTACAACTAAAACACTACCCTAAGTAGATTAGATACAAGTAGTGCTGATGACGGACGTGGCTGTCTAGAAAATGTGCATTCCACTCGTGCTGGTGCCTAAAAATTAAATTTTCCCAATTTTTCTTTAATATTATCACCTAATTTGTAATTTAATTAATTCTCTCTTAGAGAGAATAAAAACGAACTTAAGCTTGATTATAAATTTTCATTGTATGTAATACGTAAAACAGTTCGACTAATAATAATTAAAATTTTCAAAATTCAAAAAAATAATAATTACTGAAATGGGGAAATTTTGGGTATTTAATTGTCCCCGCACCGGAAAAATAAAAGGATTTTTAAAAATGTTAATTCATTTTTTAAAATATTAGGCCAAGAGAGATATGTGCCAGAAATTTTATTAAGTTACCATAACTCCTTCGATTTTTTTCCAGTTTTACTATGCGGACCATACACTGTGCGCCCTAATGAACGTGTTCGAAAAACTGGCGTATCAGTTAAATACAAGTTGTCATTAGTTTTTTTGTTTTTATTTTTTTTTCACTATTTACATTTGTAATATTTATATTAGAGAGACACAAAAGTAGAGCCTTCCCTACTGCGGTTTTCGTTATTATATTTTTAAATCAGTAATGCCGTTAAAAAAAAATACCAACAACTTTGTTGTATTATATTAAACACGTTTTATTGTTTTTGTTCTTTGTTTTTGTTGTTTTGTTTTGTGTTAATGTTTTTTTGTTTTTTTATTGCGAGCTTAAAAATAACGACCGTTCTTTTTAACCGACTTCAAAAAAGAAGGAGGTCATCTATTCGTCTGAATGTTGCTTTTCTGAGCCATTTCTGCAGCGATTTTAAAATTTTTTCCTTTATTTGAAAGGTTATGCTTTCAGGTTGGTCCCATTTTAAAAACAGTTCATTATATTAAAAATTAAAGGGTGTCCCCATACAGCTCACATGTGTATTAAGAACCGTAAAGGGCACCAAATTAAAATTTTAAAAAATTGCGTGTCGCTATAGCTCTCAACAGCAAAAATGAATAAAAAAATAAGTTTAAAATTTAAAGGGTGTCCCCATAGGTGACATAATTTGACCTATTTGGGTCTATCTTTTGAACCGTTATAGACAAAACCTTGAAAATTTGACAGAATGTCGATTACTATGACCGTTATAATAAAATGTAAAAATATTCAAAATTTTAAATTAAAGGGTGCTCCAATAGTTCATTTAATTTGATTTATATGGCCATACTTTTGAACAGTTGTACACAGACCGCTGAAATTTACAAAGGACCTGTAGTGCTAAGTCAGCTATAACAAAAAGTATAAAATTTGAATTTGGAACTAAAAGGGTGTCCCAATAGTTAATGTAATTCTATGTGTGTCGCCAAACTTTTGAACTGTTAGAGACAGACAGCTGAAATTTACAAGGAACCTGTATTGGAAAGTCCACTGTAGCAAGTATACAATTTTAATTTAGAAATTAAAGGGTGTCCCCATAAATTATGTAATTTGATCTATATGGCCCTATCTTTTGAACCGTTAAACACAAACACTAGAAAATTAGGCAGACTGTCCACTACTATCTCTGGTATGATAACAAGTATAAATATTTGGAATTATAATGTAAAGGGTGCCCCAATAGTTCATGTAGTTTGATATATATGGTTAACCTTTTTAACCGTTATAGACAGATAGTTGAAATTTACAAAGAATCTTTGTAGCCAAGTCCCGTATAACAACAGGTCTTTAATTTAACATTGTAAATTAAAGGGTGTCCGAATATGTGATGTTATTTGATCTGTGTGCCCCTATCTGTGCAACCGTAGACAGAGGCTTGAATGGTGCCCCTAAAAAAGACGGATGCTGATGAAAAGAGGAGAGGCTTGACATTCAAATAGTCTTCATTTCCCTATAAATTTGGCGCATCTTTTGTTTGATTGAAATCTAATTCTTACAGATTACTTCTTACATTTTTAGTTTAGAATTGGTGCCCTTCTATCTGTTTTGAAGTCGGTTTTTTTGCAAGAATTATTAATGAATGTACTGAAACTTATTTACAATTTTAATTAGTAAAGCTTCTTCTGAAGTTAATATGGCAATTGAGAAATTTATATGTCGTCCACATTCTCAAATTTATGCAGAAAGGTTATGATCTAAGAACCCTACAATTTCCATTTACATCTTATTAACTCAGAAAATCCTGCGCTTTTCAAGTTTTTTTTTCATACGCAAATCACTTAACAGAAGGGGGAATAGCTCTATTTAGGAATAGAAGAGATTACGAAACTTTTCTTTGCGATTGTATTTTTAGGACAAATGCTTTGTATTTTAGAAAGTGGATATTAATCATATTGTTAACAATAATTTTATGGGATACTATTTAGTATAGTTTTAGTTTACTATTACCCTCAAAAAGGTCACGTGCTACATAAAGCCTTTAATCTTGCTTTAGTGATTTCAGACTGTCGACAGGTAACTGTCGGCCTTCTTTCTCATTACGCAGTCTCTGGTAACTGCTAGCATATGTTCAAGACTTAGTACCAGTAGTCCTAAGTCTTATGCTAGCCAGTGCAGGATATTCACACACAATGTGCGCTACCGCCTCAGCCTCTTTCAGGCACAGTCTGCAAGTATTATCTTCTTTTATTTTTATCTTGGCTAGATGATACTTGAAGTTTCCATGACCTGTCACCAATGCAGTTATCCAGCTTAGAGTACATCTATTGTATCTCAGTGCCTTATTGGCCTTCCTATCCCTCAATCTCAAGTGCAAGATCGTCGGAATACGCAACCGTATGGACGCCTAATGAGTCCAGTTTCCAGAGAAGGCCATCATCGGTGATGTTACACAAAAGGGGTGACAAAACTCCTCCCTGTGGGCACCCCTGACTACACTTCTCCGGATTCTTTACCGCCAAATTTTGATATTTATAGCTCTAAGCATAGCATTGATCCATTTTGTAATAATGGGCCCAACCCCACGTCCAGCAAATGCATACCTCAACTTTGAGATATAGAGTTTATCAAAGGCACAAATTCAATGTAATTTAATAAAGGTAAGATGAATAATGAAATTATTAGTCGAACTGTTTTATGTATTACATACAATGAAATTTATAATCAAGCTTAAGTTCGTTTTTATTCTCTCTAAGAAATAATTAATTAAATTACAAATTAGGTGATAATATTAAAGAAAAATTGGGAAAATTTAATTTTTAGACACCAGCACGAGTGGAATGCACATTTTCTAGAAAGCCACGTCCGTCATCAGCACTACCTGTATCTAATCTACTTAGGCTAGTGTTTTTAGTTGTAAGCATCATCTATTTAACCAACCAAACCCAGATAAAGGAATACGAGAAAACTTGTATTCAATTATCAATCGTCAGTTATCACCTAATTTGTAATTTAATTAATTCTTTCTTAGAGAGAATAAAAACGAACTTAAACTTGATTATAAATTTCATTGTATGTAAGATGAATAGTTTAAAAAAAAACAGGAAAACGTATTTTAGATACTTGCAAATTGGACCTGGATCCCTAAGTAATAATTGTGCAACTGGTTCAGCAGCCGGTTTAGCGCCTTTTTTAGTCACGACCTTATTGAATTTCTTCAAGGAGAAGTCAATAGATCCGACAGTCAAGGTAATTTTTCCCGATAAAAATAAAACAGAATAAAATCGTTGTCGTTCGGACATTGAAACATATTGATCATATTCTTTTGACGCGAAGTATAACGATTCGACCATGCAAATATTTCTGTGGCATGGAACTGGTGTTGTCAATAGCTTTGTCTTTGTGCAGAAAAGCATGCTGTTGCAAAAGCTTATAAAGAAATAAAACAAACGGCCCATTGTGAATGCAACTAACACGAAGTGAACGCTTTAATCCTTTTTCCAATGCTAACCACATTCAGTATTCAGTTGAGCAACGCTCGCTTCTATTAAACTCCAAACCATTGTGGACAATATAACGGAAGCGGCTTTACATACACATTTTTGTATGTTTTCTTACTTGTTTTGCGTATTCTGCCATGCTACTTGGGGCATTTCTACATTTAGCAATTATGCTTCGCAGAACATACCTTAGACAAATAATTATATGTGCAATGATTCAACTTTAATTTGTGTTAACAGAAGCAATGGAAATTGGGAAGAGATATTTTTTCTAACTTAAAGTTAAAATAAATAAAATAGCAAAATTATATTAATCTATTTTCTTTGTCATGGAAAAAAAATAAAGCTTTAAATCTCCATAGAATATATTTATATGTTTAATAATTTAATAGATATACATACATATTATTTTAGTTACAAAATAAAAGTTTTATATATGTTAATAAGAGGTTGTGTATTCATGTGTATTCTGACCAATTTGACATCACGGGGCATTGACTCCACTAGTTTTTTTCAGGACAGACACGTCAATATTGACCCATTCAACCAATATATCCTTTTTTTATCTGTTTCCAACTATCATATAGCTTCAAGATGTATGAATTTTGGCAGAAGGTATTCACCATAGATCCTCAATGGAATAGAGGTCTGGGCTTAAAGCAGAACACTCGAGCAAATCAATTTGTCGAAAATTAAAAAACGCCTTTATCTTCTTCACCATGTTGATCGGTGCATTATCCTGCTGGAAAGTTATCTCGTTGTAAATCACCAGCAAAATCAGGTGTTTGCTTTGTAACAAATCTATGTAAATTTCTGCATTCAATTTTCCTAGCACAAGACCTATTTTGGGCTTTCCTCTTGTAAAAAATACCGCCTATACATTGAGTGATCCTGCACCATGAATTCGATTATGGCATGCTTCCCGTGGGCGTCTTACTTCCATTTAATTTTTGTGGAGACTAGATATTCCGTCCAAAGTAAACTTTTTGTGTCACTGAATATCACAGATTCAAATTTATTTTCCCAAAATTTATACTTTTCGTAAAATACCATATGTGCATTTTTATGGCATTATTTTAGACATAGTTTAGGTACTCAATACTCATATTAATGGTCTAAATAATTGTCTTATTATTTCATGAACACGTTGTTTAGTTACATTTAGACCAAGTTCCACATTTATTTACCGACAAGTCATGTGGCTATTAGTTGCTAACTGCTGTATGCGCCGTTTTCTCCTGTCATCAATAGTGCATAGTCATCTGGATTTTTCAGAAAAATTTTTTCGTGTTACGGTTTCTTTTTACAGAAACAGCAATTTGGGTAACTTTTATGCCGGTTTGACTCGTTTAATCCACTTTCTTCATCTGTTAATTCAGTTTCAAGTGACATTTCCTAAAAATTACAAAAATATGATTTGTTTCTCATATTTTGCATTTGCTTATCCACTATACTAACTTATGGAGCGACTTCTCCGCTTTATGTGCTAATACGTTGATTTGGCATCAGTTTGAAGTCAAATAATTTATTTTGCACATATAAATATTTTACACGGGATTTTCGACATGCTTGATTAAAAATAACGAATTACGAATGCGGTGCGAAGATAAACTTAACAAACAATAACAAACGATAAAGTACTTATAAGAGAATGTGTATGTCAAAAACAACAACTCTTTCATTAGTATAACATAAGGTGCAAAGAAAAGAAATTTTGCACATATAATTATTTTACTGGGAGTAATCGTTACAGATAAGTAAAAAAAAACTTTTATAGTATTAAAAAGTGTGAAATTATGATTTTTTTTCTTTTATAAACATTTATAAAATAACAAAGAAATACATACAGCACACATACACAAATGTTTCTCTATGTTTGTATGCATGAATAGAAATGTATACTATACAATTTGAGGGGTGAAATACATAGTCAATTAGCCTTTTAAAATGCCTTAAAATAAACTCCAACTTAGACGTTTCGAAAACAAAAGGCCCTTGTCTTCTCTTTTTAACCGACTTCAAAAAAGGAGGTTATCAATTCGTCTGAATGTTGCTTTTTTATGTATCTAACCGCAGAACTCAGACATTTTAAATGGCTCTGCTTTCAGTTTGGTCCTGTTTGAAAAACAGTTCATTATATTAAAAATTAAAGGGTGTCCCCATACAATACACATGTGTATTAAGAACCGTAAAGGGCACCAAATTAAAATTTTCAAAAATCGTGTGTCGCTATAGCTCCCAACAGCAGAAATTAATAAAAAATTAAATTTAAAATTTAAAGGGTGTCCCCATAGGTGACGTAATTTGACCTATATGGGCCTATCTTTTGAACCGTTATAGACAAAACCTTGAAAATTTGACAGAATGTCGTTATAATAAAATGTACAAATATTCAAGATTTTAAATTAAAGGGTGCTCCATAGTTCATTTAATTTGATGTATATGGCCATACTTTTTAACAGTTGTATGCAGACCGCTGAAATTTACAATGAACCTGTATTGATAAGTCCGCTATAACAAAAAGTGTAAAATTTGAATTTGGAAATAAAAGAGTGTCCCAATAGTTAATGTAATTCTACGTATGTGGCCAAACTTTTGAACTGTTATAGACAGACTGCTGAAATTTATAATATATATATATCCGTCATAGACAGATTGTTGAAATTCAAAAGAATCTTTGTGACCAAGTCCTCTATAACAACAAGTCTTTAATTTAAAATTGTAAATTAAAGAGTGTCCCAATAGGTGATGTTATTTGATCTATGTGACCACATCTTTGAAACCGTTATAGACAGAGGCTTAATAGGGAGAGGTTTGACATTTACATAGTCTTTACTTTTTTCCCTCTAATTTTGGCGCATCTTTTATTTGGTTTAAATCTAGTTCTTACAGATTACTTCTTACATTTTTAGTTTAGAATTTTTGCCCTTCTATCTGTTTTGAAGTCGGTTCTTTTGCAAGAATTATTCTTATAGAACTTCTCAAAAGCCTTGGAAAAAAGCCCAAATAATATATGTATGCCTTATAAAAGGTTGATATACGGATGATCCACATATGTATTTAAATATTTGCAAATGAAGCTGCTTAAAGTCCTAACAAAATGCTGTAACGAAATGTTTGAGTTTCAGCAATTGTTTAAACAAGTTGTTGTATAGAATCATATCCTTGCATATCAAATTTTCTTTCGTTGTATAGTAAAAAAATAAAAGTATAACCACTGTTTAAAAATACACAAACTCTTTATCACTCTCCTAAGTACATACATGCGTGTATCTTTGCTGCCTTTTGTAGTTACGTAAATTCATACGTGTGTAATACAAATTAAAGCAGAAAAATCCTACCAACCTAAAAACAAACAAAAATCGCCCCCCGTAGGGGGTTATTGATCCATTGACATCTATATGCACTCCATGAGATCTACTTACATACATATCTACAAAAAAAGATAAAAGCGAATCATTACAACCGAAAAAAATATAGGTAGGAGTGGTTTTTTGCCCACAGCCTCGAATGGAAGGGTCTGATGCAGCTGAATTCCATTAGTAAAATTTTCGAAACTATGCCTGGCAGATCGGTGGGCTTACATTTTCTGTATCTCTTCTTGTGCCTTGGCAACCCGAACAACGGAGGGACAGACGGACATCGCTTAATCAACTTCTCTATGTACATATAAGGATTCAGGCATAAAAATGGTAATTTAATGAAATTTCGATAGCGAAATCTTGCTGTGTCAAAAAAATTCAGTGTAAACGATGTAGATTTTTAAAAAGATTTCAATGCATTTTGTTGTGAGAATTTTTCTACTGGATAAAAACAAAGAGCGTAAAAAAGAGGGTCTGCAAATATCACAATCAGAATGAAAAGATTTTTGGGTATTTTCCATACTTATAGGCGAGTATTTTGTATACTTCGTTTTACTTGTAAGCAGCGTTGCCACAATGTACTATGTAAATTTTTTTTCGAAATTAGTGTGTATTAGGAAATTTTATTTGTTTTTTAAACAAAAATTTGCTAAAATCTATTGCTCACAAATTATAAATTCTGCTGATTTTCCTTGAATGCTGGAATATAAATTTAATTACTGTTATACCTAAGCAAGGAAAATTGGTAACAACCTTTTTCATATGCATGAAGTACATACATATATACAGGGTGTTTTTTATAGCGGTATAGAACTTTAAGTTGGCATTACTTTTCAAGATGGCGACCGATTTAACAGCTGTCAAGTAATTTATTCTCAGTTTGGTTTGGCAATTCATTATGAATAGACTCACGCCTGAATAACGCTTGTAAATAGTGCCCAAAACGAGATTACCGTTGTTCCCGATTTTCATAAGCGAATTTTGTTTAGCGATGAAGTGCACTTCTGGTTGAATGGCTACGTCACCAAACAAAACTGCCGCATTTGGAGTGAAGGTAATCCTCAAGTGTATGTCGAAACACCGTTACATCCAGAAAAACTGTCTGTTTGGTGCGCTTTATGGGCTGGTGGAATCATTGGTCCGTACTTTTTCAAAAACGATGGTGGCTAGAACGTTACAGTCAATGGTGATTGGTATAGAGCCATGATTACTAACTTTTTCATTATTGAATTGAATAACCATAATGTCCAGGAGATGTGGTTTCAACAAGATGGCGCAACATGTCACACAGCTCGTGCCACAACAGATTTATTGAAAGACACGTTTGGTGACCGCCTAATTTCACGTTTTTGACCTTTGAATTGGCCTCCAAGATCTTGTGATTTAACACCGCTAGACTACTTTCTGTGGGGCTATGTAAAGTCATTGGTCTATGCGGATAAGCCACAAAAGCTTGACCATTTGTCGATATACGGCCACAAATGTTGGAAAAAGTCATCGAAAATTGGACGTCCAGATTGGACTACATCCGGGCCAGCCGTGGCGGTCATATGCCAGAAATCTTATTTAAAATGTAACGCCACAAGATTATGTTTCGGATAAATAAAATTCATATCAATCGAATAATCCATCGTTGTTTTATTCCAACTTAAAGTTCTATACCCCTCTAAAAAACACCCTTTACATATTTTATGATTAAATTCTAATAAAAAACCTTTTACATATATACCATATAAAAAAGACCTTTGACACCATTTAAAGTAGGTAGAATTATGTTTGTTGTTTTGTCGTACCTTACGGCAAGAACGGCAATATAATAGTCCTTCCAACTCGGCAATTACAGTCAAAATCAGGATTTTTTCTTTTCGATTTGGAGACAGAGAGTAAGTTCCATTTGCAATTTGTTCAGCAACAAATTTATTGTTTGACGACATGATACATTTTTTCATATACTTTCAATTAACACTTGAAAACTAATAAGTTAATTGCAACATTTGTATTTTCTTTTAAGTAAGAAACATCACAAATAATATCAATGCGGTGGAAATAAATGCGGCTATCTGCATATGCTTAGTGATAATCGTTGCTACCAGGGTTGTCACAATTACTATATTTTCACCAGAATTATATTATTTGTCGAAATGAATTTGAAGACAAAATTGGTTGTTGTTGCTGATTTTTTGAAAACTATTTTAATTATGGTTTCAGCTTAAATACCAATACTTGCAAGTTGTAATACCTGAGTTGAAAAGGTATTTTCAATAATGAATTACACTTGTTTGCTAAATAGACAGCAGTATGAAGTTCTTGACTCTTTATATGAGTTACAAATTTATCTTCCAAAGAAGTGTTGACTTTGTTTTAATTTTAATATTGTTTCTATTGTATTTTTTAACATATTAAATAATATATGTATTTAACATATCAAATAATTTAATTTAAAAAAATATATTATTAGCAAAAATTACAAAAATGATTTTTGGCGATTTTTGACATTGAGTTTGAATACATAGTTCTGATCTGACAACTCTATTTGCTACTTACTTCGCTCATCATCACATTGCATAGATCAATATGTATGTCTCTTTTCATGTTCTTATACAAATAAAATTCTTGTTGGTTATTTTAAGTATGAGTAAGAGTGTTAAATGTAAACAAAGTTATTTACAAAAGGTGTGATCCCGTACTCAACATCCCGCGGGATCCCCGAAAACTGTTCCCGTACTGCAAGATTGGGTAAAAGAAAGTAATTTTTGCACGAAACAGCCCAAACTTTTCTTCGGGTTGATTGTGTAAAAACAAAACAATCAGCTGTTTGAAAGTAAACAATAGAAAATTAAATAATTCTTGCAAAAAAAAACCGACTACAAAACAAATATATATGCATCAATTCTAAACTAAAAATTTAACAGGTAATCTGTAAAAAATAGTACGCAAATCAAATACTTTTATACTTGTTGCTCTAACGGACATAGTAATATACGTTCTGTACTTTCAAATGTCTATCCATAACGGTTCAGCAGTTAAAGCCATATATGAAAAATTACGTCAGATATGAGGACACCATTTATTTTTTTACATTTATTATTACTGACACAGCAATAAAAAGCAACGGTTTCAAAGATATGGCCATATAGGTTAAACAATATCACCTAGGGGACACCCTTTAATATAAAATTTTAAATTAAACACTTATTTTAAAGGACAGATTCTTTGTAAATTTCAAATGTCTGTCTAAAACGGTTCAAAAGTTTAGCCATATGCATCAATTTTCATCAACTATTGAGACACCTTTTATAATTTTAAATATTAATAAATGTTATTATACGGGACATAGTAGTGGAGTTTCTCTCTAATTTTTAAGTGTTTGTCTATAACGGTTCAAAAGATAGGGCTAGATAGGTAAAATTGTATCAATTATGGGGACACCCTTTAGTTTTCAAATTTAAATTATATACTTGATGTTATAAAGAACTTAGATATACAGGTTCTTTGTAAATTTCAACCGTCTCTCTGTTACGGTTCAAAAGTTTTGCAATATACATCAAATTACATCAACTATTGGGACACCCTTTAATTTCTAATTATAAATATTTAATTTCTGATTAAGTTTTTACGCTCTAGGTCTTTTTATAAAAATAATTCAATTTAATTTTATTTTTATATTCGATATTTCACTACACCATTGGGTAGCATCGTCAGGAATTAAAAAATAATTATATAATATTTTGTCCTCATATTATAAAAAGACCTAGAGCGTAAAAACTTAATTGTAAAATTATTAAAAAGGTCAAAAATTATAATAATTGTTTATTTAATTTCTGATTATAAATATTGGACATTCTGTCCAATTTTCAAGTGATTGTCTACAATGGTTCAAATGGTTCATATATTTAAATTGACGTCACATATGGGGACACCCTTTAATTTTTAAGTTTATTTTTCTGTTATTGGCAGCTATAGTAATATGCAGTTTTTTAAAATTTTATAAGGGTGCTCTTTACGGTTCATAATACACCTAAAAAACACGTATGTTGTATGGGGACACCCTTTAATTTTTAAAATTCTGAAGTTCTTTTAAAATAGGACCAATCTGTAAGCATTTCCTTTATAATAAAGAAAAATTTTTAAAATCGGTTCAAAAATGACTGAGTTCTGCGGCCACAAACATAAAAAAAGCAAAAAGCAACAGACGAATTGATAACCTCCTTCTTTTTTTTAAGTCGGTTAAAAAATATAACGTGAGCCAAGATAGCGTCGACGAAATAGCGTCGATTTTGGGAATTTAAAAACCGGGAAAAAATACTCTGTAATGGGGAGTTTTACTAATAGCGTAGATTTTTACTAATAGCGTCGATTTTGGGAATTAAAAGCCGGGGAAAAATAAATACCTGTAATAGCATAGATTTTAGGTATATATGTAAGTATAAAAAAGGGAAAATGGTTATTGAAATCTATGATAATCCCATGAATAATGACTATATATTGTGAAAATATGGACTTTAAAGAACATTTATAGCCGATCGTGCTAAATATCCGCAGAGCCGTTCCCTAGTGGGCACAAAAAACCGTTGCTGATTTTTCCCATTCCTAAAGATCTAAAGTTTCCATTAATTACTGATGAAATAGCGAGAAATACATCCAAACCCGCTGGCTCGCAACTTGCTTACATTCGTTAGCAGAATAGCCCTAATATACATATATAACTGTAACCGCGAATAATACAATTTTTTTGTCTGAACTGGCTGGACTTTACAAGTATATTTTATTAATTTTACGTAAGAGTTAAGATATGAGCACTTATTGTTAGTTTAAATACTTTAAAGATACAAAAAATAAATTACGAAACCAAAAAATAAAACTGAACTTTCACACTACTTCCTACGTAGCATAAATAATCACATTATATCATTTCAGTTTTCAAATACCTCGGTATACATCTTGATCGGCGTCTTAATGGAAAAAGCCATATAATTAGTTATAATCAAAGCCATATAATAGTTAGAATCAAAGTTAACACAAATTATGTTAAAAGCAGTCCAACTAAACTGGCTTATTGGCGGAAAATCTACCCTCAGCTTAAATTGTAAAATAAGTACAGCCTAAGCTTCAAACTTATAAAAAATTCAAACGCACCAAAAGATGATTAAAGGAATGATCACGAATGATTACGAATGTTCCCTAGTATGTAAACAACTCGATTACATACTGCTAAAGTAGAAATAGCGTAATCCCTTGGCGCGTAATGTCAACTGTCAAAAAATTAAAAGTAAAAACGCATAATTTAGCTACTTAACAAATAAAAATATTGGCTTACAGCAAATATTTATACATAATTGGAATAATGGTTGCCTTGTCAAAACAAACCCAATTCTTAATTTAGAGTATTTAAGTTATAGAAAGCATTTAAGAGAAAGGTGTACGACCGTATTTACACCTTGCAATAATTGCCAAGTTTTTTGTCTATTTTTTTCTAAAGGTACTTCGAAACTCTTTTCGCTTTTACATTTGATTTTTTTCAAAATTTTATTTTTGACATTTTGCTATTTTATGCTTTTATGCATGGTATAATACAGGTAAAACTTTTAGAAGAGCTGTTTAATTTTTGCTTATCTGAAAATGTCAAACCTTGTATAAAACTATGTTCGCGCACTTATAAATTAGTAGTAATTTCTAAAACAAAATAAAGTTTTTTATATTACTCTGGGAATTGTAAACTAATTGCTGTATTTTATTAAATCCTTTATTTTAGTTGCAATTTTTACTTAAAGAAAAGAAAAAATATATATGTTTTTAATTTTGCATCTAAATTTAATTCAGTTCTCGTAGCCGGAAATTTGGTATTCGGAATAACCTGATGACAATAAAATAACATTGTCAGCTGGATTTGATGATGCTGCTAGGGCCATATGCAGTTCACAAGTACTGCATATTTATTTAGATGCCCTTGTTTCATCTGCAGGGTTCTAAAGAGTCCAAGTGATCAACCAGAATAACTTTGAAAACTGAACTTAAGCAATTTAATCTAATCTAGATCAAAATAAGTTTTTGGAGATTGATCTTTATAAATTTTAACTTTTAAATTAAATACAAATATCTCAATGTTAAACAAATATCTAAAATTTTTTTATACTTATATGCACGTAGTATTAAATATATAAAACCTGCTGCCTTTTATATATAATTTATTTTAATTATTTAAAATAAACCAGTTTTATTTTTTATTATGTTTAATTATTTTAATCATAATGAATAATTTTTCATAGAAGTGTTTGCGAACACAGCTCATGTTATTTACATTTTTCTTTATATTTTAGTAAAATATTTTGACACAGTCGGGCTAAAACAGGTTACTTAGTTTTTTTTGAATTCGCCTTGCATATATGTACCTGACCACCAAACCAAATGTTTCGATTTTTTCTGCAGTCAGACGTGTCGTAAGTAATTCGTTAAGACATTTCGGTAGTATGTCTGAAATTAGACTTGTCGTAACGAATTCGTTAAGACATTTCGGTAAGTAAAGAGCCAAAATTGTATTAAATAAATTAGTCAAGTGCGAGTTAGACTCACACACGTAGGGTTCCGTACTATGTTTAGTACAACTTTAAAAATTCAAGTTGTTAATTATACAAACATGTCACTGTCAGAACACCCTTTAATTTTTAGTAATTGTCATAACGGCCATGGCAACACATCTTCTATACAAATTGGAAGAGTCTACTTATTACGGTTCAACAAATATGTCGTTTTACATGCAAAAGACTTCACTGTTGGAAAACCCTTTAAATTTTTATTGTTTTTATAGGGGTCATAGTTATAATTTGTAATTTAATTAATTCTTCTTAGAGAGAATAAAATCGAACATAAGCTTGACTATAATTTTCATTGTATGTAATACATAAATAGTTCGACTAATAATAATTAAAATTTTTAAAAAAAAAAAAATATTATCTATATATGGAATTTGACATCTTGAGCAACAGTGAAAATAAAGTATCTCCCTTTTGCTTTTTACTTTGGTCAAAATTTAGCGACTTATATACATATTTTAGGCACAAAGCGTTTCCTCTTGAGCACAATTGGGGCAAAACCTTGTATTTGATTCATCTAAATTATTGGTATGGAAATTGTTTGCTGGTCAAAAGCATATGTCATACATATTTACATAAAGTTGGCCATTGCCGCCACCTGAAAAACTGTGAATAAAAATCAAAAATTAAAATATACATACATACATACATACATACATACATACATACATACATACATACATACATACATACATACATACATATGTATATGAATATGTATATGAATATCTAGCAATATCTTCAATAAAAATTTGTACATTTTTATCTTTTTCTCTGCAGCTAATGTTTCAATATTTGTGCTTTAAATATTTTTTTTTATTAAAATAAATTTCCTTTTTGAAGTCTTGAAAAAGTCAATATAAAATTTTTTCAATACATGACATGAAAGTGTTGCCATTGTTCGCGAATGAGTAATTATTAATAAATGGGCCAAAATAAAATTTCTTGGATAATAAAAAGGTTGTGCATCGGGAAAATCATGTATGATTTTTACTAGTCTTTTGAACCATAAAGTGCACCAATTTCATATTTTAACAAACTAATAACAAAATTACCTTACAGATTAGTGTCCTTATAGTTGTATAAGTATAAATATTTAAAATTAGAAATTAAACAGTGTCCCTATAGGTGATGTTATTTTATGTATATGGCCTTTTGAATCGTTATAGTCATACACTTGATATTTACAAAGCCTTCATATTGCTATATCCGCAATTATAAATAAAACTTAAAATTGAATAGTGTTTTTATAGATGACTTAATTTGACGTATACCTCCTTATCTTTTAATATACAGATAGGCACTTAAAAATTATATAGTATTTGTATTGCTGTGTATACTATAATAGCAATCATTGAAATTAAATGTTTTGGGAATTCAACTATTATTTAATAATATAATGCTAATTATTAATAATTAATTATTAGAATGCTAACTATTTTATAATAAAGCAATTTATTATTTAAAAATATTTCACTAGTTCCTCAAGCAAGAAAAGTTCTACCCCCATTTTAAGAATAGAGAAAATTATTTATAAAAATAATGATAACTCTTTAAGAAGTCCAACACAAACAATAAAGGAATTAACAAAAAATCTTATTCGAAAACTTCAAAATGATTTTTAGTTTCAATCTTAATAAGTTTGTTTATTTGGCTGTTCAATATAACTTTGTTATTCCTACAACACTAGTGCTACGTTTTTTATAAAATCGATTTAAATAACAGTGCGAAAATATTTTTCTGTCTATATGTACATTCCAAACTTAAATTTTGTAAGAAAAAAAATTTATATAGTTTTTTGCTTTTTAATGTCATAATGTTGTATAAAAGGACGTAGTTCCCCTACTAAATTATAATTAGAGGCTATTCAAAATTGAAAAGTTTTTTAAATAGAATTTTTACAGAAGAACAACATTTCCATATTAATAAATTTAGTTTGATAAATTATTTTTATTACGGCAACACTGTTAGCAGCAAATTAAAAATCAAACAAAAGGATTATTAGATCAAATCCGACTATCTGTAGTTTGCGCCAATCCACGAAGGTCACCAGCATCGTATTGAACCTAAAAATATTTTTTAAAAATAAAGTTAAATTTACCGTTACAAAATACCTAACTTATGTATATACTTCTCGCCGTCCCCAAAAGCTACTAAAACCTGCGTTTCTGGTGATGTCCCACAACCGCTATGGTCCACTGCAATGTCCGCTTTTATAAGGTTTACAATTTTTCTTACGGTTTCTTTTTTAAACCGATATTTTTTTTTTGTAATGGTCATCCGGAATGGAGAAGCCATCAGTTCTTTTTTAGGGTTCCGTACACAAAGTGTAAAAACGAAACCCTATTGTTTTCGCTACAATGTCTGTCCGTCTGTCCGTCTGTCAGCGCCTTTTATCTCTGGAACCGTAATAGGTAGACTCTTGAAATTTTCACAGATGATGTATAGTTGTTGCCGCTATAGCAACAAATACTAAAACTTATAGGGTGTTCCAATAGAGAGGTGTTATTTACAAAAATGTGTTTATTTCTTGAACTGTAGGAGGGATACACTTGAAATTTGCAAACAGTTATTAAAACTTAGTTCACTATATAAACAAGTATACAAAAATAAAACTAAAAATTATAGGGTGTTCCGATAGTGGTGTGAAATGCATGTATAAGGCATAAGTTTTGAACCATAATAGGTAGACTCTTGAAATTTTCAGAGAAGGTGTATAGCGATGGCCGCTATTACAACAAAAATTAAAACTTATAGGGTGTTCCGATAGAGAGGTGTTATTCACGAATATGTGTTTATTTCTAGAACTGTAGGAGGCATACACTAAAAATTTACAAACTGTAATAAAAACGTAGTTCGCCTTATATACAAGTCTAAAAAATAAACCTAAAAATTAAAGGGTGTTCCGATAGTGGTGTTATTTTGATTTATAAAGCCTAAGTTTTGAATCATAATAGGTAGAATCTTGAAATTTTTACAGAGGGTGTATAATTTTGGTCGCCATAGCAACAAATACTAAAACTTATAGGGTGTTCCGATATAGAGGTGTTATTCACGAATATGTGCTTATTTCTTGAACTGTAGGAGGAATTCACTTAAAATATGCAAGCACTAAATTAAAATTAGTTCGCTATATAAACAAGTCTGAAAAAAATAAACCTAAAAATTAAAGGGTGTTCCGCTAGTGGAGTGATTTGCATGTATAAGGCCTAAGTTTTGAACCATAATAGGTAGACTCTTGAAAATTTTACCAAAGGTGTATAACTATGGCCGCTATAGCAAAAAATATTAAAACTTAAAGGGTGTTCCGATAGAGAGGTGTTATTTACGAATATGTGTTTATTTCTTACAACAGTATTTAAAACTTAGTTCGCTTTATAAACAAGTCTAAAAAAATAAACTTTAAATTTAAAGGGTGTTCCGATAGTGGTGTGCTTTGTATGTGTAAGGCCTAAGTTTTGAACCATAATAGGTAGACTCTTGAAAATTTTACCAAAAGTGTATAACTGCGGCCGGAATAGCAAAAAATACTAAAACGTAGGGTGTTCCAAAAGAGACGTGTTATTTACGTTTATGTCTTTTGTTTTGAGCTGTAAGAGGAAACCACTTACAATTTGCAGACTGTAATTAAAACTATGTTTGTTTTATAAACAAGTATACAAAATTGAACTTAAATATTAAAGGGTGTTCCAATAGTGACGTGATTTGCATGTGTATATCCTAAGTTTTGAATGAATAGGTGGAATCTTGAAATTTTTACAGGAGGTGTATAACTATGTCCACTATAACAAATAGTAAAAATTAAAGGGTTTTCCGCCAGTGACGTGATTTGCATGTATAAAGCCTTATTTCTTGAACCGTAACAGGTAGACTCTTGAAATTTTGCACAGAAGATGTGTTGCCATGGCCGATATGACAATTACTAAAAATTAAAGGGTGTTCCGACAGTGACATGTTTTTCACTTATAGTGACTTATTTTTTAATCGCAATAAGTAGACTCTTAATATATTTATAGAAAGGAAGTTGCCATGGCCACTATAATGAATAATAAAATTAAAGGGTGTTCCGACAGTGACATGATTTTATAAACCGTAATAGATACCCTCTTGCAATGTTTACAGTAGATGTGTTACTTCGGCCGCTATAACAAATACTTAAAATTGAAGTGTGTCCATTAGTAACGTGTTTTTCACGAATATTACCTTATTTTTTTAACCGCAATAGGTAGGCTTCTGATATTTTAATAGAAAGTGTATTACCATGGCCGCTATAAAATGAATTACATATTAAAATTTAAAGGGTGTTCTAATTATGATGCAATTTTCGCGAATATTACTTTACTTTTAAAATTTAAGGGTGTCCCATAAGACATAAAAAATAAACAACTGGAATTTTTAAATTATACTGAACATAGTACGGAACCCTACGTGTGTGAGTCTAACTCGCACTTGACTAATTTATTTATAAATTATTCGCCGATAACAGCTTGTAATTTGTATAATACTATCTACTTATAACATTATTACACAATTATTATTATTTTTTTTTTTTTTTTTTGGTTTTGGAATCACAATTACTTACCAATCCTCCAAATGAAATGTAAGGTATCCATTTCTGAGTACCAACACAATTTGTTTTTATTCAAATTTTTGTTAAATTTGTGGAATAAATCAAATATCATTTTATATTAGATTTAAAGTACTACTTAAATACTTAAAGTTAACGTAGTTTTAATAAAGGTATTTTAAGGTAAGAGCTTTTTTTGAATACAATTTTAAGAAATTTTGCACGGCACTTAAAGCTCTTTGTTTTTCTGCATACGAACGTTAATATTCATAATTAAAACACATACATATGTACGTATTTTACTTACCTTATAAAAATGAATTCAAACAATTTTTAGACATTAAATTAAAAAAAAAATAAAAAATTAAGCACTTGGGTGGAAAGTTTTGTATATTTTGTTTATTATTTTTCATTCCGCTATTTTGACATTTTGGTTAGCAGAGTTGCCATTTATTTTTGTTTGTATTTTTATTTGTTAACCATAGGTTAGTGAATGAAAAAAACATGTACATATATTTAACAAGTGTTAGGTCGTTAAAAGTTACTGAATTGCACTACAAATTTCCACATTGAGTTTAGTTGGCCATACGATTGTTTAGCTTTGTTCATCCAGTTTAGTACATCTTCATGGGAGCTACCTGACTTTGTTATTATACTACCGAGGTAGCAGAAGAACTCAACTTCCTCGATATGTTGTTGGTAAATATTTAATGGCTGGGTACTTTAGGTATTTATTCAATCTCCAACTTTTTCAGTTTTTGCTGCATATCCGAGTGCTTGTGCGTCAATAGGCAAATATCATCTGCGTAGTCCAGATCTTCACGACACACAGAGGAGTATTTCACCCAAAAAGCTGGCCAAAAAGCAAAACTGAATTTTAAGAAATCTAAAGAACTAAGTACGCAGCTCGACAGACAACAATATTTTACATTACATTGTAAGTTTTGAAGTCTTTTAGTTGCGATTTGTAGCTCTGAGACCCTGCTAAATTCAGGAAAGTGTAGAAAATTATATGAGACTTAAATGTTTTTTCGGTTTCTGGATGTTTATATGATATTTTCTTTTCGGCTAAACGAATAAAGGTTTAACGAATATTTTTTTTCGCTGAAAGGTTTGATCAAAAGTTATTTAAAAAAGAAAAAAAAAAATAAAATATGTTGAATATTCATGTTGAAACAATTCGTTCAAAAGCTAAAAAAAATTATACACTTTTTTTGCAAAAAAAGGAAAAGAGATTTTTAAAAGTGAGGTTAGCTTCTCTACGAATTACATATGTTTGTTACCACAATAAAATTTGCAATCTCTAATTTTAGAAACAAAATAAAAGTGTGCGCAAGTTTACACCATTATTTTTGACGATTTTTTTAAATTATCACATTTCTTCTATTTTTGCTCATCGGGCACTTTTTCTTATACATTTATATCGTCATAAACTTTTATGTATTTTGAATTATTGATTTCAACTCTTATTCACATCACTTTTAACAATATTAATACCTGCCTATATGTAATTATAAATTGCAAAAATTCTTAATTATCCATAATAGTTTTAAGTGAATGTCCCACACATCCCCATAAAAGAGGACCGCTTTTTAAGCACAAACGCTAAATGGCTAGAAGGAACTGTAACAATACCAGTATTTGGCAGTTCGTCTTCGTGGCGACCACGATAAGAATTTAATGAAGCTAGTGATAGAGCAAAGCGGACAAAAACGGAAGAAGTTCGTCACCAGAACAAGCTGCCGAGGCCAGAAATAAGCACTTACGATTATATCGTACGAATTATTCGAGGAAATTCAGCAGAAGCGATACAAATCGAAATGTCTTCAATAGGTTATTTCTGAGTAGTGACCCTTTTATAAGCTGCAGTATGCAAAGAGAATGGATTAATAAACAAGATTTTTCATCAGAAACCATCACACTTCTTATTCCTGACACCGATGATGCAGCTAAAGAGGATAATAATTAGTAAGGAATTTTTATTAGTTTAACTTTTCCGTTTATAAAGTATTAAATAATATAAAATGAATATAATAAAACCTTTTTTCATAAAAAAATACTGTTTTATAAAAGCCTTACAATTTAAAAATTTTTTTTTAATTAGACTGTAAATCATATATATGTATGTACATACAGTCTATCAAGAATGAGTTTAAACCTTTAAAATCAACATTTGTTGAGTTTTGCGATTTATACCGTCTTTTATTCCTTAGGAATGTGGCTTTTAGAAAAATCTTTAAAATTTTAACTTTTTGGTTCTTAATTTTTTTTATTGCATTTTGAAAACAATAAATTTGACGCATTTTGCATGTAAAATTAGTTTTTTCGCCGTTAAATTTTTAATATCTCCAAAATAATATAAATATAAAATAAATGTGTAGGGTTAGTTTAAGCAGAATTTTCCGGTGTATCTTCTGATCCTCCTGCTATTAAAATCGGAGAACACGTTTTCAAGTTATGGCAAAATATATAAGGCAACCCAACAATTTAGGGGGTGAAGTATGCCACGCCTTTAAAAGAAAATCCTTACGTACTAGAAAAGAACGGAAAACAGATTTGAATTAAGGTCATCAAAATCCATATAGTCTACATACTTTTATTTCTAGGGTAGAGAAAAATTTTTTTGTTGTGCAGTGTAATTTTTTTTTAATTTGCCACTAGACTTTTTATATCATACTACACCTAAAACTTTTAATTCAAAAAACACGTTTAATAATTTTGGCCAGCTTTTCAGACCAAATACTCCTCTGTGCAACGTGCAGTTTATTTTTTTTTTTAATAAAGAAAAAACATTTGTTTTTCGAATTTTATTTTTTGACATTTAAAAAAATAAAAATTATTCTGGATTCACAGTATTTTCAATTATTTTATTTTTTCAGTTGATTTAACGCACATCATTCTTTGAGTGCTTTTTATACTTCAGAATGAAAAAAAGAGAAAAATTTCAAATGTTTTGTAAATACCAAATTTAAAGCTATATCGCTTGAAAATGAAACACACATGAGAAGGTTTTGTTTTATAAAAACAGGCCCTGAATACCAAATTTAAAGCTTTATCATAATTTATATCTTGGGTATTAAAACTTTTATAATTTTAATTTTTCATTAATAGCGTGATATTAACCCAAATTATAAATGCACTGAAATTGATTACTACGGGGTAAGCTAGTCTCGATGGCCATTTCGCTAAGCGCTCAATTTAGCATCATCAGGAAACCTTAACCCAAATTTTAGATAAGCTAATGTTACTCTTAACTTGAGAAATTTATTTGACTAAATAAGAATTAAGTCAAAACAATTTCTTCATCGAAACTAGCTTACCCCGTGGTAATCAATTTCAGTGATTTTATAATTTGGGTTTATAGCACGCTATTAATGAAAAATTAAAATTATAAAAGCTTTATCGTTTGAAAACGAAAACTATACACTGAGGGAAAAACGACATTGCAAAATCGACATCGATTGTGATCAATTTGATACCATTTTGTTGTCACTTTTGTTTGACAACGGGTGTTGTTAACTTGTAAACGAGCGTGGTCTAATTGACAACGAGTGTTTTCAATTGACAACGAACGTGCTTTAATTACAACGCACGTTGTCAACTTGTAAACGAACGTGGTCGAATTGACAACGAGTGTTGTCGACTTCTCAACGAACATGCTCAAATGTTGTCAAATATTTTTCATTGTGTTATTTTCCTTCAATTTATCCAGACGCATTTTTTAAAATAACAATATAGAGCAAGATTCTATTGCAGATTGTATAAAAATGACTGGAGAAAGTTCTAAAGGAAGCACTGCGGCCAGGGAGATGATATTTGCCTGAAAAAAAAACATAGATAATAAAATGTTTTTTATTGTAAACTGCTTATAATTTTTATGATTATATAAATTCACAGTTCAAAATTAATGTCTGAGCAAACCAAGGTGGACCAATGGTGGAAAATGATGACCACGAACAACACATTTGCATCATATTGCTCCATAAAGCGGGGGAGTTTTAACAAAGGTAAGAGAAATTGCGATAGAGCATCTTGAATCATTCTATTGTGATATAATTTCAGATTTAATGACACCAATTAATAAAACATCAAAGAAAATATGCTGATGAAAATAAAAAATTGACCTGTGAGCATAATATTAAATATTATTATTATTATTTATAAGATAAATTTATTTTAGAATTAAGTTTATTTAACATTTTGGTTCTTATAATTAAAAAAACATTTTGTAAATAAAATAAGTGTAAAAATTATAATCTATTACAATCTGTTTTATTATAATAAATTTGGAAAGAATGAGCATTTACAAAGCCACAACGGTATGGTGTCAACTTTACAACAGTAAGGTGTCAATTCGACACCTTACAAACTGTACTGTACATTGCTAATTCAGCAATACCTCGTTGTCAATATTTCGTTGTCGAATTGACAACGTCCGTTTACAATTTAAGTACAAACGTGGTCGATACACTTCCGACAACGTATGTATTATTTATTATATTTTTTATTTAATCAAAATAAAGTAAATTCATGCTTAGTATTTAAACCCCGCGAAGCCTTGTGGCTTGTCTTCGGGAAAATAACTGCTTAACTAATTAATTACTTCGTAAAGTATAAATATTATTATATTATTATTGCGAGGACAATAAGTAATTTTTATAAATTTTTTCTTATGTGATACGTTTGAAATATCCTTTATGTTTCTTGGCATGTCGTTATATATTTTTGGCAATAATACTTTTAGTGTTCGATCACCATAGCTGTTTTTCGTTCTTGCGATTGTAAGTCTGCCTTCAGAATGTAGTCGTGTGTTATATTGATGAGAATTGGGTTGCAATATTTGGGGATTGTTTAGGTCAGTCAACACTGTGAGTACGTATATACTCTTGATGCTTAACACATTAAGATGACGTGGTAGATTTTCGATAGCTATGTTACTGTTGGTAGCTCGAGTTTGTTCACACGGCTGCATATTGAGTGTTTCTGGGCGAGTGTTGTTGTACCTAATGTTGTTGTGTCTTGTGGCGTTATTATTGAACTGAGTATGTAGGTGGGAGTAAGTGAAGTTTTGATTGTTGATTTGGTTATTATATAATATCTTTAGTAGGTGATTTTGTGTCCTTTGCAGTCTTTTGCAGTGAGAAGAGTTTCCCCAAGCCGATATTCCATGTCTTATATATGATTCGACTAAAGAGAAGTATATTTGCCGAAGTACTGTGTTTGTAGCAACGTAGCTGAGGTTATATAACGAGTAACAGGCTTTACGTAGTTTCTTTTGGAGCTCTTTTATGTGCATTTTCCATTTAAACGTGCTATCTACGAATACTCCTAGGTATTTGTATGTGTTTACTAGTTCAATTGTGGTGTTGCATGTGTCGTTATCGAGTATTTCGTTTACACTGTCGTGTATACACTTGACGTCATGATATTTTAATTTTATATTAATTTGTTTCACGTGTGGCTGTCTAATATGCATCAGTTTTGTTTTGGATGCATTAATTACCAGCCCATTATCGTGACACCATTTGGATACAGTATTTAGCTGGTTTTGCATAATTGTTATAGCTGTCTCTATATTTTTGTGTATAACCACCATCGTTGTATCATCGGCGTGTGCATAAGTGTCGCAATCTTTAATAGAGTCAAGCATGTCATTTGCGTATATTAAGTATAGTAGTGGACCTAATTTCGATCCTTGTGGGACTCCGTGTTGTGATTTAGTCTCCATACTTAATTTGTTTTCGATCTTGACGCAATAGCTGCGTAAATTTAAATAGTCTTTGAACCATGTTAACACATTTCCCCTAATTCCGTTTCTTTCCAGTGTTTCTAATAGTTTTGTATGCAATAGAGTGTCAAATGCTTTACTAAAATCGATGAATAATACCAAACATTATTCATTTATACTCAGAGCGTTGTTAATTTTATCAGCAAATTTGCCTAGAAGTTGACTTATATTTTTTTCCTTCTGAAAACCAAATTGGGTCGGATTTATTATTTTATATTTGGTTAAGAAATTATTAAGCCTTTTGACTCTGACTTCCTCTAACACTTTTTCGATTACCGGTAATATTGCTATTGGCCTATAGTTATTAACATTATCTTTTTTATCGCTTTTGTATATGGGTCTTATAGTGGATGTCTTTAGTTTTGGGATTTTAGATGTGTTGATACTCTCATTGATAAATGCCGTTATTACGGGAGTAAGGGTTAGGTCATTATCTTTTATATCTTTAGGTCTGATTCTGTCGATGCCTGGACCTTTGTTTTTATTTAACTTAGTTAATATATTATAAATTTCATTTTCATTTGTATGTTCAATGTACATTGAGTTTTTAATAGTGTTTTTTTTTTGTGTTTGATAGTTTTTATGTCGCATGTGTTTTATTACATTTTCATGCAAAATTGTTTAAGATACTTTCAATTCTATGGTTTTTAAAGTTCTTTAATATTGTGTTATCAATATTATTAGAGTTTTTGCCGTTGATTTCATTTATTATTTGCCAAGTTACTCTGGGGTTTTTACGATTTTCTAATAGTTTTTGCTTATAATATTTATTTTTTTCGATAACAATTTGTTTATTTAATAGATTTCTAATTTTTTTATATTCATTTTCATAATTTATATTTCTTTTATTGTTTATCCACTTTTTATAAAGTTTATCCCTATACTCACAACACTTCACTAGATTATCAGTCATCCATGGATTCGAAGACCTTTTTTTTTTTTGTTTTATTATTTACTTTTGATTTTTCGTAGATTTCACAAAACTTGTTATAAATTTTATTATAAAAATTGTTTATGTCGTTTTCGGATATGCAGGTTTTAATTACTGCTGATGCAGTTGTTTTTTGTGCACGTGCAGTTTTAACAATACAGTGATCAATACATGTTTGTGTGTTTTTCTTAATATCTATACGCGTTGGTTCTTTTGTTACATTTTGTAGTCCATTCGACATAAGCATATCTATGTATGTTGTTGTTATATTATTGTCTTTTAGCGTATCGATGTTTATATCACCTACAATAACAATGTTTTGCTTTTTTTGAGAAAGTTTTATGGTTGATTCTAGTTCTTTTATAAATTTGGTTGCATTACTTTTTGGTGGACGATATATTGAAAACAAAGAGAAAGGGTTTTTATTTATTTCAAAGTCTATGTGTATGAGTTCGAACGACATTGTATTTATATTAATTTGTGTGCAATTTATATGTTCTTTCGCGTAAACAATTATTCCACCACCTCTTTGCGTTTCTCTGTTTAAGAAAAAGGAATTGAAACGACTTATTTTGTAAAAGCGACTTTCTTCGTTTTTGATGTTTGTTTCAACAAGCACTATGAATTTAATTTTTTCTATAATATTATTAATTGTTATTAAAAAGTTTTCGAAATGTTTTCTTAGTGAGCGTATATTCATGCATATTATTGTAAAGGGATAACTTAAGTGTTTATTTTCAATTTCACTAAAGGAGTTTACCGATAAGATTTCGTGAGAGTTCATTTTAAAATTTGTGATTTTGAATTAAGTTTTAATTAGTTTTTATATTTGTGCGTTTGCTTGGATTTTTACATATTGTTTATTAATTCGATAGCTGTTGTGTTGTTTATAAATATTAGAGGGGAATTTTAATTTTTTCTTGCACATATAGAGTCATTTCTAAACCATACAAATTTCCAACCACACTCCTTAGCTTTAATTTTAGCTGTCCATAGCAATCGGCGGTTATGTGCAGTAAGTTGGTCGTTAATATAAATAAATTTGTTTTCACTGTTTGCTCCATTAACTATACTTGCGTCGATTCTATGACGCTGAATTTTGCTCATTAGTTAGCGTTTTTTATTTTGGGTAGTGAATTCTATTATTGTTTTGTTTGCGGCTTGCTTCACTCGGTATGCATTATTAATGTCTATATTATTTATTTCGACGTTAAGAGATGCAGCGATATTTGTTATTATCTCCCTCGCACTTAACTCTGGATTAGGAATGTTTTTTATATCTATACTGTTTTTTAATGACATTTGATCCATCTGATGTACTTTATTCTCTAATTTAATTAGTTTTTGTTCTTGCATATTTTCTCTCGCGCATAGGTCACTAACTTGATTTGCAAGTGTTGCTACGGAGTTAGCCATAGTTTGAATGGAGTTTTTGAGTTCGTCTATTATGGTAGAGTTTCGTGAGTTATTCACGTTTGTATTATTGTTTAAGACATGAATAGAATTTTTATATCTTTTAGCTCCGACTGTACTGAGACTAACCCATAGTTTAATGAAGTCAATGTTAGACCTTCCTTAAATTTTTTGCTCGAGCTGTTGCTGTCTTCATCATCATCTCTCTATTTTTTTTTGCTGGGATATTTCTTCAGACACCACAACCTGGTATGAAATGTTTGACTCAGACCTGGTTCGAACCTTGCATCGATGACAAGTCCACTCGGATTTTTTGTTGCCAATTACGTTGTTGTATGCAGTTTCAGTTATTGAACAGCATGGAGAGAGGTGATATTTAGAATTGCATTTCGAACATTTTGCAAATTTTGTTGTTGTTATGTTTGAGTTGCACTGATTGCAAACAGATTTTTCGGTCATTAAACTCATTGTTTTTGTTTTTTAGTTTGCTTTGTTCTTTTGAGATTTTTGTTTTGTATTATTTATGTTTATGGTTGACCTACACTTTTGTGTTAATTTATTTGATTTTTTATTTTCAAAATTAAATCAATTCTTCTAGCTTATTCCTTTTATATTTTAGGCTTCCTAGATAGGGTTTTTTGAGGGCTATAATGTTATTATTTTTCAAAAATTATTTAAGCACTTTAAGTTATCAGAAATTGAGATTTTATGGACACTATTAAAAAACACGTCAACTCGCAATAATAATTACACTTTGTTTGTATGTGGTCGTTTTGATAACGGATGGTGTCATTTTTTCTCTGGGTGTATATGAGAAGGTTTTGTTTTATAAAAACAGGCCCAAAAAAAACAAGAATCGAATTACTCTTTTGCAAATAATTTATTTACAATTCTAAAACATTTTAACTTAGACCGAATTTATACGATGCAATTTTTTCATGCCATTTTTTTCATGTCACTTTTAAAGTTGCAGCGAATTTCACGGCACATTTTTACGATTAAATTTTTCATGCAATCGGCTTGAATTTGATTTTTCTTTTGATTTCATATTCGTAATAATTATTGTTTATGCGTTATTTAAAAAAAAATACATGCGCTCGTACTGAAATACAAAATAATTAAAAATGAAACAAGCAAATAAAGAAATTTTACAAGAAATTATTAAAGTGATACCGAAATGTATACATAATTAAACCAAACAATTTCATTTTTTGAAATCAACTCTGAACGAAAGAAAATTGCATAAAGCAAGTGTCAAAAAATCCCCTCAAAATACACGCCATGCCATTTTGTTTACCCCGGTTGCTTCTCTACGCCTCTTGCCTACAAACTAAAATTGCATGCAACCAGTTTCATGAAAAATGTCATGGTGTAAGTTGGCTCTTACATACATACATATGTACATATATACAAATATAAATTTTTTAAATTTCTAAATTTTTAGTATTTTATAATTTCCCAACACAAGTTGTGTTCGCGGATCCTAGCTTAGATAATTTTAAATAATAAATTAAATTAAAATAAATTAGTCAAGTGCGAGTTACACTCACACACGTAGGGTTCCGTAATATACGTGAAAAAGATGACACTGATGGAACACCCTTTAGATATTACTAATTGTTACAGCGACCGAAGTACAATATCTACTGTAAACATTTAAAGAGTCTTCCTATTACGGTTCAAAAAATAAGGCTATTTACGTACAAATAATGTCTCAGAACACCCTTTAATTTTGTTATTTGCTATGGCGGCCATAGAATATATCAAGAGTCTACGTATTACTATTAAAAAAATATACGTGAAAAACATGTCACTGTCAGCACACCCTATAATTTTTAGTAATTGTTATAACGGCCATGGCAACACATCTTCTATACAAATTGGAAGAGTCTACTTATTACGGTTCAAAAAATATGTCATTATACATGCAAAAGACGTCACTGTCGGAAAACCCTTTAAATTTTTATTGTTTTTATAGGGGTCATAGTAATACACCATTTGTGAAAATTTCAAGAGTCTATCTATTATGGTTAAAAAAATTAGTCAATGTTTATGCAAATCACGTCACTATCTGAACACCCTTTAATTTTTTGGTTTAATATTGTATACTTGATTATAACGCGAACATAGATTACATTACTGTCTGCAAATTTTAAGTGGTCGCCTCCTATTAGCTCAAAAAATAAAGACATAAAGGCAAATAACACGACACTTTAGGAACACCCTATAAGTTTTAGATTTGGTGCTATAGAGGCTACAGTTACACACCTTCTGTGAAAATTACAAGAGTCTACCTATTATGGTTCAAAACTTAGGCCTTATACATGCAAATCACACCACTATCGGAACACATATTCTTAAATAACACCTCTCTATCGGAACACCCTATAAGATTTATTATTTGGTACTATAGCGGCCACAGCTATACACCTTCTGTGAAAATTTCAAGCATCTACCTATTATGGTTCAAATCTTAGACCTTAAACATGCAATCACACCACTATCGGAACACCCTTTAATTTTTAGTTTTATTTTTTTATAGTTATTTATATAGTGAACTAAACTTTAATTACTGTTTTTAAATCTTGAGTCTATGCCTCCTACAGTTCACGAAATAGGCACATATTCGTGAATAACACCTCTCTATCGGAACATCCTATAAGTTTTAGTATTTGTTGCTATAGCGGCAACAGCTATACATCATCTGTGAAAATTTCAAGAGATAAAAGGCGCTGACAGACGGACAGACATTGTAGCGAAAACAATAGGGTGACGTTTTTACACTTTGTGTACGGAACCCTAATAATAAAAAATATGCAGGCATGTTCTGACACTCGCATTTTGTTTCTGTATGTTCTGTGACTCACGCGTTTTGCTCGCTTTTTGCGGTGCAAAACATAAGCAAACAAAAGAAAATTAAAACCAAAATGCAGCAACATTCGTGTTTAGTATAGTTGCTTTAAAAAAAATACAATCAAAAAATTAACATTTAAAAAAACGGAGATAAAATCATGTTTAATCACAAAAGAAAATTTTAACAAATTATGTAATAAAATTTATAAAAAAAACACAACTATAAAAAGCACCGTCGTAGGTAATTGGTACCAGTGTTGGAATTTGTGGTATATTTGTACCAAATTTAGTACAATCGACACATCTTTGGTACACTGGTACACTTAATGCTTTTTTGATACAATTTCATATAAAATTTATTCAATAAATTGTTTTAATTAATCAAAAAATTTTTTGTTTTACATTTCTAACTTCATAGTTCTCCAACCCTGTCTTAATTGCAACATTCTTGATTTATGCTCAGGATTTTTTTTATTTACTCTGCTATACCTATTAGGTATAAGTTATAGATAATTTAGATAGGTAATTCGGTTTCCGGCATTATTCGGTTGATATATTTTTTTATTCTTTCTAATGAGAAATCGTAAGGTCTTTTTGTTTTTTCCAATAGCTCCAGGCATACTTAATAGGATGAAGATTAGGCGACTTCAGTGAAGTTTCAAGCGCTTGATTTCAATTATAGTGTAGCCAGATCCTAATATTGCACAGTGCAAAGGGCCATCTGTAAAAGGCCAGTTCGATTGATCCAAAATTTGACATGGACGTATCAGAGTAGTGTCTGAGCTTAATTTTTAAAACTACGGATCATTCACTTACCAGTGCTGGCGCTATGTGGCCCCAATTTTTTTAGGGCTTGGTATTTTTTCATTTTTTGTACGATTTTTTAAAATTTTATATCGTCTTAAAGATCTATTTAGTATTAGCACATTATTTTCTGATTTTTTCTTTGAGTTAACAACTAGATGATTTTCAATTTAAAAAATTCAAAATTATTGAATTTTGTGTATTTTAGCCTAAAAACAGTCCTTAATATTTTTTTAATAAAAGAAAATCTTAAGGAATATATAAAAATTTTATATAATTATACAAAAATTTTATATTCTAAACTAAATTTCGTGTAAAAGTGATGATCCTAGTAGAATATGGAGGTCCTTCAATTTGATCTATTTTACATCGAAATTTTCACATGGCGGTCACCCTTATTTCCGAGTTATGGGCCTTTGAACTTTTCATATGAAACTGTGATTTTTCACTACATTTTTGAACATATTAGGTCAATATGGGTATCATTTTAAAGCTTTTGGTGCTATCCATTGAATGGTGCTAAAATTTAAAAAAAAATTAACCCATTAAGAATAAGTTATTTTTTTCGATTTTCTATATTAATACACTATTAAATCAGTTTGTGAATTTTAAATATTATGTTTTTTTCTAACCACTAACACTGGCTTCGCTTACAAAAGTTTTCCTACATAGCCTATATGTTCTAAAATACCAAATGATCGGATAAAGAAGACTGATGAAAGTATTTCATAAACCCTAGTCCATTTGTGGACTTTATGGACCAAAGCCTAAAAATTTCAATTTTGTGATTTTTGGTATTTATTTTACGAATTGCAGGATTTCCTTTACCTTAATGTTAAAAAATTGTATACGATTTGATTTTCGATGACTAGGTCAATTATCATCCCTTCAAGAGCTATTGTATGTATTTTTTGCTTGTTTTTTTTCCTTAATGTCAAATGTTGGTACAATTGATGCTGATTTGGTACAATTTTATCACTGGGATGGTACAATTTAAACATTATCAGATCCCAACACTGTGCCCGCCACTTCGTCAGCGTCCTTCAATATTTTGGTCGATTTTGCTTTGAAAGCAATGCACACCAAAGACCCTTACGATTTTAGTTTTTTTTTTTTTAAGGGAAGGAACACTCAGGCAATAAATGCCTACATTAACTGCATTACTTCCTTTAAAAAGGGACAGTAGTAGATAAAACAGAGGGTTAGTGCGATAGTAAAGCTTCGCAAGCGCTTCTGGTGTTCTTAAGGCGAATTAGTTTGAAGCTAGCATAGCCAATTTATAATTATTTTACTTCGCCGGCGATTTAGTGCTATGTGGCGGCGTTTTTAGTTCCGCCTTAAGATATGCTACGTATAAGTTTATGTATTTTTTACTTTATAGAAAGTAAAGTATTCATATCCGGTTGGTTCAACTGCGTACTTTCACTGCTATTTCTCCCCTTTCTAAGATATTTTTGCGGAAAAAAGTATCCTATATTGGGACAAGGATACTTAGGTACCTCCTCACAAAATTTTGTTAAAATCCATGCAGTAGTTTTTACGTGATGCGAACGTCAATGAAAAGCAGACAGACACACGGAAGTTAGCTTCTATTTTATTATATGTATAGATAACAAAAATACATGACTGGATACAAATATCTTCTGGAAAGTGCTCTAGCGCTTAAACTCCGCATTTAATAAGCTCCATATTATTTGAAGAATTAAAAATAAAAATAGCCAATATTTTATTTTATTGCCGAGTACATGTTCTACAGTTCTAGCAGTAAATATTTTCGAAGATCAAGTGAATCAGCTGTTTGTATCATATCGCCAGAAGTCAAGAAACAAATCAATAAAACAAAACATATTTAAAATTTATATATATGTATGTACATATGTAAGTATGTATATGATAAGTACCAAACACCAATTTTTGGAATTATAATATAAAAGTAAATTTTGAGTGAATAATAAATGAACAAGGGTTTTTACACAAATGAATTTTTGTTTTTTTGTCATTATTTAAATAGTGAATAATATATCGTGACCAACTAAATTCAAGATAATGGTTATAACTGGGTGTATCAGGTTAAAGAAAGTTTGTTTAGAACCGAAAAAATTACGTGTTTTTATGAAAAAAATTAATGAAAGAATTTAAACATTTTTCCGTAAATATTTTTGATACGCTTCGTTGGACTTCTACCAACTGATTTGTCGGAAATCGCTCAAAATATTAATATGTTCACATACTTGTATGTATGTATGTATAAACTTGTATTTAGACAAAAGTTAAATGAACTTATTAAATGTCGGCAATTGTTCTTTTTTGTTTTTTGTAAAAAACTTTATTTAAAGTGAGTTAATATTTAGGTACACAGCGTTTCTTATTCATACAATATTTAACTTGTTAAAAAATATTAAAGATTTTGTTTGTTAATTTCGTGAATCACCTTGCATTCCTGCCAATAAAAAATATATTTAATTCTTAATATCCTTTTAACAATTGTCCATTAAGCAAAAGAACAAAACGAAAAGAACATTGACTATTAGTATCTGCTAGATTACATTGTTATCAATGTCAAGTGACAACAAAATGTTACTGAACATGAATTATTTACTCACAATCAGCCAAGTGTCGCAGTTGAACAAATATTCAGTGAGAATAAAAAGTATCATCCATCCTTGTTGATGACTGACACTTGACATTCCATGTACAAAGGACCATACAAAGGGTTTGTGTTTGCATTTGTTATATTTTTCTTGAGCAACCGGTTTAAAGTGATTTGCAAATAAAGTTATAATATTTTTTGAATGAAATTTCGTGGGACTGTATTTTAATCGGGTATAGAAGAGCCCTGCACAGGGGTCAAAGAATTAATTGAAAATTTTACGGAAGGGTTTACGTATGGAATTAATAATTAAAATAATAAAATTCTTAAACTAATGTATAAAGTAGTTTGATATTAAAACACCTATAACAAAAAAAAAATATTTATTATGTGTTTAGCTGCTGATTATTTTTTGTTTGTTTTTCATAATTTCTTTATTGTATCTTCAATATTTTTGAACTAACAATAATTACTTATATCTTAAGTCTAAAATAAAAATATGTATACTTTTTAAGTCCAGCCAGTGCTAGACAAGAATAAATGTTTGTGGCTCTTCCAAGTAAGGCGACGCACAGTGGGATTTCTTCATACATTTCTTGGCAAAAAATATACGGAGAGCTTATAGAACATTAAAATTTGGTACATATGCTTCTATCAACATAGTTAAGAAAATTTTAAAGTTTTATCAAAATTGACCACGCCCATTGCCCTCCGCCCATAAAACCCGAAAATATCTTTACACCCCAAAGTTTTGTTTCTTAACCGATCATAACGAAACTTGGCAAAAGTTATCAGTATTATGAAATTGAAATATTAGAAAGTTTCATGAAATATATAGAAAGTTTCATGTGCCTACCGCACATGTAATTGGAAAATATATTTTTCCCAAAATTGTTATTTCTTCACCAAAAGTCATGAAACTTACCACAAATTATCAGTGTTATAATGCTGAAATATATACAAAGTTTCAATATGAAATGTTCTCCAGAACATCAAAATGAATAACTATCAAAATGAATACCATAAATATAGACTTTTATTCTATCATTTCTTTAACGAAATCATCAACTTCCAAAACATGTTTATGAGGTTGACGTCTTATGCTGGTAACATAAGGATCTGACGATATAAGAAGGCGATGGAAAATACCTGTGTTTATGCCATCCTGCTGCACTTTCTTGCGAATATTAGCCTATACCTTCTATAGTCTTTATTTCGAGCTTCTTCAGTTCTTCTTAAAGCGGGCCTATTGGAAGTTAAGCCGCATCCATAATGTCTTCCATGAATAAGTACTTTGTAAACCATAACCGGCACCTACTGTAAAACTGTCCCAAATTAAAGATTAACAGAAAAGCTCACTCTAAATATATTGCTAGTCATTCTAATAACTAACATCCTGCGATTGATTTCGATTTCCTGAAGACTCTTCTTGTCTTTTGTAAAAAATTCCCAAAAACCGCCTTCGAATTGCGACTTTAACTTCTTCGATTTCTTCTCTTGCTAAAAGCGCTTTTTTTGATTTTATGTGTTCGCTTAGCAGATCAATATAATTAAGGCAAGGAATAAGCTCCTTAGCTAGATCGAAATAAGTAACATCAAAAGTATACATTTTATAAATTTTTTTAATATAAAGTCGCGATTTAATTTCTTTCACACTTTAACACGTCTTAAAAATATTTAAAACTTCTTATTTTGATGTTTATTATGCCATTCATCGTGGGTGATAAGGGTATGATAAGGTTAGCATTCCGTTTGTAAAAATATAACAAAAAAGTAATGGCTAATAATCGTTAAGAAATTGTTAATAATGTATGGTGAAAGGCATTTAAGATTCGGCGTGCCGAATATTCCAGTCCGATTTGTAAATTTTGTTTTTCTTATGCATCACTTCTTTTAAAAATCTGTTAAAAATTATTTAATAAATTGTTGCTATTCACAACATTAAAATAATTAAGCTTAAAAGTATGCACTACTTTTTATGTTTGAAGTTTCTTTGAAATAGTGAAATTTCATATGACTTTTTTCATAAAATTTATAACTTTGTTCAACAGTATGGAATGTTATGGGAATTTTAATTATTAAATCGAAAGAATACACTCCGACCTTTTATTTGATTGTAACCAGGACACAAAGGTAGATAAAACTAACCTTCTTTTTCCAAGAAAAACTTAAATAACTGCATTTTTAAGTGCCATCATTACAACCTGAATATCTTGTAAACTATTATCATTTTCCAATATATTTTTTTATTTAATTTATGTGGAAGTGCTATAATTTCAAAATATACTTACAGTAAATATATATCACAAAAAGAAATTATGTAACCAAACCATTGAAATTCGTGAAAATCTTAGGCAGTTTCTGCAGAGTTTCATTTAGGTGACTTTGCCGCGTTATTTTGGAAAAAAAAATAAAAAACTAATGATGCATTTCCCTTAACTAAACAGTTCTCTACAAAACTGCATCATTACATTTTTGATATTTTGTACTCGAAAAATGTATTTGTTGCCAGCAAAATCCTACTGTGCGCCGCAGCAAAATCAAATGCTGCGGCGATATACTTTTAGCGTTCAGAATTGCGATTTGTCGAGATATTGCGGAAATGTTCCACAGAATCAACGTACGAGAAAGCGACATGCAAGCTCAACGGTTCTTATGGTGGGACAAGAATGATAGTTTACATCAACCCAGCACATATTTAATGAGAGCTTTAACATTTGGAGTAAGTTGTGCCCCATGCATTGCCCATAACGTACGCGACACAAACGCTGATTAATTCAAAAGACAATTTCCACGTGCTGTGGACTCAATACAAAACCATCACTACGTGGACGATCTTATCGATAGCGAAGACACTGAAGAAGCCGCAGCAGAGTTTCATTTATGTAGGTGACTTTGCCGCGTTATTTTGGAAAAAAAAAATAAAAAAACTAATGATACATTTCCCTTAACTAAACAGTTCTTTACTGGTATAGTAATCATCGCTGATGAAAATCTTCCAAGAAGATGCTGGCCAAAAGGTAAAGTCATCGACACTGTCGTAGCTACAGATGGACAAGTGCGAAGAGTGACAGTCAAGAAGCAGTTTGACGTTTTACATCGACCGGTAACGAAGGTAGCAGCCTTGAACGCCGGTAATGATCATTAGCAAGCTCACATCCCTGACTCACTTACGGGAGGGGGAATGTTACCGCAGTCAACAAATATGTAAATTTGTTACACAGTGTATTTTTAAATTCCTTAAGAATTCTTCTTTATTTATGTATTAAATTTTTTATTGCTCTCTTATTTACATATTAACTCTATATATGTATATGTACATATGTATGTATGTATGTATGTATGTATGTATGTATGTATGTATGTATGTATGTATGTATGTATGTATGTATGTATGTATGTATGTATGTATGTATGTATGTATGTATGTATGTATGTATGTATGTATGTTTGATCTTATTATTTATCTTTACTTTTCTTTATTATGTTTATTTTCTCCTGAAAATAACGGTCCTTTCGTGTTTGTCACGTAGACCTAAATTCTTGTTTTTTTATATTTAAAGAACAATACATAAAACATACGGTACTTCCATAAATGTATTTTATGTCTATTTAAATTACATGAATTTTCGGATTTAATTTTAATAGTGTTAAAAAATTCAAACGCGTCCGAAGAAAATATTAAATTTTAAAGCGCTCGCTCACCCTAGATTTTTATATATTTTTAGCGTTTTTGCTCGTTTAACCGCAACCACACATATGGTAACGTTGCTCATTTAGTGTGGTGAGTTGGCGATTTCAAGGGCAAATGTAATTGTTTTTCGTTTTTATATACATATGTACATGAAAGTAGAGCGCTTTGTTCATATGGTTTACCCTGGAAAAAATCATCCACTTTTATACAGTTCAAAGTGGACGCGTTTGTAAATGGCTTCCGTTTGTAAATGGCTTCCTGACGTTCAGTATGCGTTGTGCGCTACGCCGAAGCCATAGTTTCCACAAACAGTTGCTTATGCGCTGGCGTAAGAGACAAACGAAGTTATTTCTAGACCAAAAACATACATATGTATATTGTGCAGAAATTTAAAGATGCTGCTTCGGGTGCCTATTAATCTCCATATCGGTAATGCAGCAGGAAAATAAGAATATCACTCTTGGTTACATCAACGGAAGAAAGCACATTTTGATGATTGACACGGGAGCGTCGCAGCCAATAATCAAGCGCGATTTGGCAAAAAGAAAAATGGAGCTGCTAAGGTATTTAAGACTGTGCACTGCAACTGAAGGATTGGCGACTGTCTACGACAAGATTAAACTCAGATCATCTATCGGAAGGCTAATATCATGAATAAAGTAATCATCGGTGTGGACTTCATGATTAACTATGGTTTTGATTTGCATATGAGGGAGCAATTTATGAGCTGTAAAAATGTGAAGATTTGCATCGGATGTAAGAACAAAGCTTCAGTGAAATACTTCAGCTGCAGTAAAGGAGGCCATCTAACTCCAGCGACTTAATAAAGAAGTTAATTTCAATTATTGGTGAGAACACATTTTATGTAATTCCAATCAAGCGTGGCAACATTGATGAAACAAAAATACAATTTATTGATGAAAACAGTTATCGTAAAGTAGTAAACGAGTTTGAAAGCTGCAAAAAGAACTTTTATACATATCAGCTGAAGAGTAGTAAAGGTCTACAAGTAGTTATAAAAGGTGTAGACTCATACGTTGATTCAGTCGAAATTAGAGTTGGCCTTCAAAAAGCGGGATTTAAGGTAAAAAGTGTAGACAACCTCATAAATCTAGAACGTGTCCCTCAATCTCTATTTCGCGTTGAACTGGAACCTGGAGATATGCGATTGAAAAAGAACGAAATGCACCCTATCTATAATTTAAGATATCTGTGGCACCGCAAAATAAGCGTAGAGGAACCGCATAAGCGATCAGGACCCGTACAGTGTCTAAATTGCCAAGAATATGGTCATACTAGGGCTTACTGCAAATTGCCTCCGGTTTGCGTTGTGTGTGGAGAGCTACATTGTTCCGCCCAATGCGACAAAGCAAGGGATGACTCGAAAGTTAAAAAATGTAGCAATTGCGGTGGAAACCACGCTGCTAACTACAGAGGCTGTCCAGTTTTTTCCATGGTAAGGAAAACCACTTAAAAATCAAATACTCCTGCTAAGCACCCACAATATCGAGCAAATGCTCATTACCCTCAGTTAGCCCAACCAACAACCCAACATGTTTCATACGCGGATATGTTAAAAACTAATCATGTTTCAGTACATAAAGCGACACCGAAAAATATTTCTACACCACATTTGTACCCAGAACCTAAAGAACAACCATCATCTGGTAACTGTAATCATCTCGAAGCAAGCATCGAGACATTAGTGCATTCGTTAAACAGTTTTATGAGCTCTATGAGCAGCATGATGCAAGAAATGGTACGCATGCAATCTATGATGTTGCAGGCGGTACTAAACAAACCATGAACTGTTTAAAAATATGTTTCTGGAACGCAAACGGCTTACGCCAACATAAAAATGAACTTGAATACTTCCTCAAGAACCAACAAATTGATGTCATGCTGATTTCCGAGACACACTTAACAACAAATAGCCTTTTTAAAATCAATGGCTATATTTTATATGACACTAACGACCCCCGTGGAAGAGCATGTGGAGGCTCGGCAATACTTATTAAAGCCCGAATCAAACATTATTTACTGCGTGATTTTTGTGAGAATTACATTCAAGCAACAAATATCTGTCTTGAAGAATTTCATCAAAGCTTAGTTATTTCTTCGATTTATTCACCTCCTAGATTTCAAATATCGTCAAGTCAGTATAGCGACTTCTACAAATCACTAGGTCCCTGTTTCATAGCATCAGGCGACTACAACGCTAAACATAGTTTTTGGCGATCACGCCTAATAACTCCAAAAGGTCGTATTTTGTTTGACACAATTTCAAAAATGCGTCTGAATGTTATATCGATTGGATAACCCACCTATTGGCCTACTGATCGACAAAAAATACCTGATGTTATTGATTTTGGCGTGTTTAAGGGTATTCCGAGAGAAATGATTAAAGCTGAAGCGTCGCTTCAATTATCCTCAGATCATTCACCCACTATCGTCTATATATGGGACAAACAAAACACCATATCACCAACGACTAGCACAAGCATTAATTGGTCGAATTATAGAAAGTATCTTAGTACTCATTGTTCGGAAAACATCCCGCTAAGAACACCGAAGACGTAGAGCGGAGTCTTATTGATTTTGACCAAAATCTCAAATCAGCTGCCTAACATTCAACAATAACCCGACAATTAGCTAGATACAATCTAATTTATTCTGCAGATATCGAACGACTCTTGGCTGAAAAAAGAAAAATTCGTAGAGAATGGCAATCATAGAGATCTCCTCAACTCAAAAGCAGACTTAAAGAATGCACGCACCGGCTAAGAGACATGCTGGAATCTAGAAGAGTAGCATCCCTGAAAAACTATTTGGGAGACCTAGACGCAACTCCTCAATCAGATTATTCATTATGGCGTGCTTGTAGAAATCTTAAAAGGCCGGTCTTACGTAAGCCCCCCCTGCGAACTTCATCTGGAGGCTGGGCAAGGAGTGATTCCGAAAAGGGCAATTTATTTGTTGGACATTTGAAAAGGGTTTTTACCCCGAATATATCGACTGATATAGTTGAGTTGCCAATTGTCGAGCCTAGTGCTGCAATACCGATAAGATTTGAATTTGGTGATATTGAAAAGGCAATAACGGATTTAAACACCAAAAAAGCCCCTGGCGTTGACAAAACCAGTAACAAGATGTTATTTGAATTGCCCCGTATAGCTCGCAGAATCGTTCTTTTTATTTTTAATGCCATTCCACAGAGTGGAAGGTATCCTTGGTTACCATGATTCCTAAACCAGGAAAAGACCACACAAAAATTGAATCATACAGACCTATAAGCCTTTTGTCAAATATGTCAAAGCTGTTTGAGAGGATGTTAATAACTAAGCTTAACCCTATTCTAAGTGACAAAGGATGTATTCCAAACCATCAATTCGGCTTCAGGAAAAAACATAGTACGATCGAACAAACTCACAGATTAGTCAATGTTGTTAAGAAGACATTTGAAGAGAGAAAATACTGCTCTGCGCTTTTTATCGACGTTTCTCAAGCATTCGATAAGGTATGGCATGAAGGCCTAATATACAAGCTAAAACTGAATTTGGCCGTAAACCTATATAAGCTGCTAGATAGTTATTTAACCGAACGAAAATTTATTGTGAAAGAAGGAGATTTTTTGAGCTCACCCCAGCCAATCGAAGCCGGAGTTCCCCAAGGTAGTATATTGGCGCCCTTTTTATACTTATTGTATACTTCAGACATGCCAACTAGTAACCAAATTCACACATCGACATTTGCTGACGACATAGCTTTTTTGAGCATTCACGAAAGACCCGAATTAGCATCACGATATTTACAAGACCACATATCCAATTTAGAAAAATGGTTGAAGAAATGGAGAATAAAAGTGAATGAACAAAAATGTACTCATATAACTTTCACACTGCAGAGAATCTTGCCCCCCTATTCGGATAAATTACCAAATGATACCCCAGCTTTTAGACGTCAAATATCTCGGCATACATCTTGACCGGCGCCTTACATGGAAACGGCACATGCAACAAAGTTAACACAAAGCAGTCCAACTAACCTGGCTTATTGGCAGAAATTCTACTCTAGCTTTAGATTGCAAACTTTTATTATACAAGTCAATTCTAAAACCAATATGGCGTTATGGTATTCAATTATGGGGCACTGCCTCAGCTACCAACGTAGAAAAAATTCAAAGGCGCCAAAACAAGATTCTTCGTATAATTACATCTGCTCCTTGGTATATAAAAAACTCGAACATCCATAAAGATCTAAACGTGCCAACAGTTAAAGCGGAAATAGCGAAACTTGCCATAAGTTATTTAAAGAAGCTTGAAAGTCATCCTAATCCACTGGCCCGTAACATACTAAATGAACCTGGTTACATTCGACTAAGAAGGAGGGACACTGTTTCTCTCATCCGTACATCAGAGGGATAACCCGCAAATTACAGTAACCGTGAAACATACATTTTTTTGTCCAGCACTCGGTGGACTTAACATGTATATTTTTATTTTTAGACTTAAGATATGAGTAATTATTGATAGTTCATTTATATTGAAGATACAATAAATAAAAAATTGCGAAAAAAAAAAATTATACTAGTTACATATTTTTAACCTTTGTTGCCTTTTTAATTTTAATATAAACAAAGTAGTTTGTTTCAACACTCCTCCTCTTTGTTTATTCTACAAAAATGTTCTTAGTTTTAACAAACGTGTACATTTCTTGAAGAAGTTTGCGTCTTTGCAAGCTTCTGATAGTGCGATAAGTTCTGCTTCTGCTGTAGAGAGAAAAACTTAACTTTGCTTTCGACACGACCAGCTGAAAATATAACAATTTCAATCAAATATATAACCACTATTAGATTTCCTGTTAGTTTTGTTTCCAACCCAGTCTGCATCAACATAATCATATAACTAATTATTTTCTGTCGAACTACTTAACTTTAAATATAATTGAGATGTTCCTTTAAGATATTTCATAATCCGTTTAATTTTATTCCAATCTTCTATAGTGGATGACTTTATCAAAAGCTTTACTAAAATCAGTATAGACAGCATCAGTTTGTTTTCTTTGCGAGAATCCAAAATTTATTAGAGTTGAAAGATGAAGAACGTTAGTCGTAGTCGAGCATCATCCCTAGGTGATATAATTGTTGAAATCTGATTTGCGTATCCGCAAATAGTTTTTCAAACATTTTCGGAATAGCACTTAATTTGGCAATATTTTGTAATGTCAGACTTATTCCCAGATTTATGTAGAGGGATGATATACGAGTCACGCCAAAGCAAAGGAAAGTATCCAAGTCTAATCGAAGAATTAAACAATAATGTTAGAGGAGCAACTAGTGGCTCTGAACAACGATTTAAAATGCAACTTGGCACCCCATCAGGACCATGATTAAATGACATTTTCAGAGCCTTCAAGCTATTAAATATATCTATACTATTTAAAGTAGGAAAAGAAATAACACCATTTGTTTCATCATATTGGCTATTACCATAAGTACTGGCGAAGAAATCAGCAAACATATTACAAATAACATCATTATCACTGGATTCTTTATTATACAATTTCATTATTGTCGGATAACCATTGGATTTTCTTTTTGAGTTGACGAAGGCATAGAAAGATTTTGGATCATGAAGAAAATTAAGTTTCATTTTATTTATGTAATTATTATATAACGAACGGTTTAGTAAGTTGTGTTCTGCACGACTTATAAAGTACTTTCCATAATCTGTCATCGAACCAGAGATTTTGTAAATTTTATAATATTTGTTTTTCAAGTTTTTAAGTTTTGGAAGCTGCTTAGAATTCCAAGGTGGACCACTTGGGGTGTGAACGATTCTTTTAGGAACACAGGATTCAAAAAACGAATAAATAGTTTTATAGAAGGTGGTGATCATCAAATCTAAATCTGAATTACTCTTTATAGATTTAGATAAAAGATTATTCCAGCAAGTATTTTTTATATGCTCATTTAATGCGTAATAATATGTTCGTTTGAAGCAGAAAACTCTTTCTGTTTTGCAAGATGTAGGGTTAGATACTAACGGCATAAGTGAAATAATCAGAATAGTAGGATGATAGCGATATTCAGGTAAACTAACAAGATCCGAGCGTGTTATTGCGCAATCACCGGAACAGTTAAAAAACACCAAATCTAGCAATTTTCCAAAGTCATTGTAAATATTATTCATTTGGTAAAGACTAAGCGAAAAAATATCCTTTATAAATTCATCACAACAGTTTTTATTTTGTACTGGAATCAAATATGCACAATCAGTCACGTGAAGTAACAGATTCAATGGCTTGAATGTGTTTGACATATATTGAAGCATCAGATTCGGGAGGAATGTATAAACAGGTAAAGTAAATTTTTTTATTTTTCAGCTTTACGACGATAGCAACAAACTCAATGTTAAAAACTTCAACCGGTATTAGCTCAGATGACAAAAGACAAGATACAGCAATCAATACACCACCACCTCTTCTTCCATTTCGATTGTATCTATAAGTTTGATACTTATCACAAAGTATCTCAGAATTAAAAACATTATCGTTTAGCCAGGTTTCAGTAAATACAATAACATGATAAGAAAAATCATAGCAGTTAACAAGCAAACTAGACAATTTTGTATTTAATCCGCGTACATTTTGATATATTATATTAAGTTGACTGTTAAAGCAATTCAGTTTTTTGAGTGAGATAAATTTCGTGAATTAATATTTTTAATATACGAAGGGATCAATGGAATATCTGAAGATTTTGCGCTTTGAAGCCCAATTTCCTTTAAAATTTTCTGTACATAAGACTTGACTTAATAAAAAATTACCTTCCTTATCTTGAAAAACTACCTCAATCTTTACTTGCAATAATTATGTCATCAGCATATACCAAACGATAATTATTACCTTCTACAGATTTTCTAATATATAAACAATGGTCTATTACACTTTGCTTAAAGTTTAATTAAATTAAAACTTTATAAATGCATTGATTCCAGGTACGAGCAGTATGTTTTAGACCATATAAACATTTCTTAGGTAAACATACCTTATTAGGATAATATTTTGATGTAAAATCTGGTGGCTGCTTAATATACTGGTGCCTATTATGAGCAACTTTCGATCTTCGACTGTAGTCGAAAGTACTGATCGAACGAATTTTCATTTGGTATTATGGCGCACATTCGATAAAAATAGCGCTATTGTGAATTTGACTCAATTTGATTATTCACCATAGTACATATTTATCAGCTGGCACTACAAATACATAGATATTTTATTGCTTATTTATAAAAGAAAAAAATTGAATTAATTATTAATTAATATGACCATTTTGCTGTTGTTCTAACGGGTGGCCCCATACAATTTAGCTCCTATGTGGTTTCTTCCCATTTTTTTGCCGCTTAAACTTTTGTGCATATTCCTTTTGGCAGCTGAGGGTTTTGTTTCATTAGAAAAATGAGCTTTGCCAATTGTTGTTTTGTACTTACAACCTTAGACCTGCATGAAATTAAAATAATTTACATAAAAAATAAAATTAATTTACATAAAAAACAAAAAAATAATTAATATAAAAAACAAAAATTCACAAATACTTACATTTTCAATAAGTTTTACAAACTGACGCAAACCATCGAAAGCAAAATTGTGTTCGATTGAAAAGTCGTTGTTCAACGAAATTTTCGACAGTGCTACCAACTCATAATACGAATTTGACATTCGATTTTCGATGTTCGTTAGCCAGCGATGATCGAAAATCGAATGCAACTCATAATAGGGGCCACTTAGAATATTTCTTGCATCTCTACATTCAGAAATGCTGTTTTAACATTAAAATGATATACATAAAAGCATTTTCTCTTTACCGGCAATTGAAAATATAATTCTCGTTGTCGTTTGTTTAACAACTGGATCAAATACTACATCATAGTCAATTCCGTATTCCTGAGCAACTAGTCTTGCTTTTAATCTAAGTTTCCTTTTTCACTTAAGGTTTCATTAATGTTATTTAAAGGCTGCTTATCGCATTCAAACTTATGGAAAGGAGAATAAACTAGATTTTTATTATCACATGCAACATAATCTCTTAAACCATTATTTGCATTAATGAAAACGTCACGAGAAGTTTATACCTTTTTCGTAACTGGATCATAAACTTTATATCCTTTTGAATTACAATCGTATCCAATAAACACTGCTGACTTTAAATCAAGCTTATTTTTTTTTTTTGGTTACGTGAAAAAGCCTTAAAGAACCAAATGTTTGAAAATTTTTTAATGATAGTTTCTTTCCATATCTCATCTCGTAAAGCGATTTCAATATACTTCTTAAAGGCAGCCGGTTTTAAATGTAGTTCGCCATTATTAAAGCTTCAGCCAAAAATTTTTGTTTAACCCTGAATCAAATAACAAACATTTTACCATTTAAATTGGATTCTTCCCTTCTGCATCTCTATTTTATTATGGACTAAATGGAACACAATATCGAATTTTGGTTCCATATTCTGTTAAGAATTTCTTTACACGTTTAACTATGTATTTTCTCCTCTGTCATATATGAAAGCTTTCGGATAATGACCAACTTGATTTTTTATTAAATTGTAGTGTGTTTGACAAGTCGTAGTTACCATACCTTCTGTATGTAACACGAGCTTCATACTTGAAGCAATAATGCACACACACTCTGGGAATGTTCTGACTAGATCATTCCCATCCCAATGTTTATATGATAGACTCGACATGTATTAGTGTACTTTTAAGTATTTAGAATGTAAGCAGTGATTTAAAAGCAAAAGTGTTCTTAAAAACTAAAAAAAACTATATGTGTTAGTAAAAAAAATAAAAAGTGTTTTCATTTTAGAAAATTCCAAAATTCAATTAGTCTTCAAAAGATAAATTGAGCAATATCTACTAAAATCGTCTATAAACGTTACAAAATATTTGTAACCGCTGCAATATGGAGGATATATAGCACCGCAAACATCAGAATGAATAAGATCAAAACAACTTTCTGATCTTGAATAACTTTGTTTCGGAAAAGGGTTTCTTTCCAAATTTCCTTGTAAACAAATTTCACATATCTCTACATATTCTCTAAAACACATATGCACATTTTTTATAAAACTGACGGTATAACCTTGAGATTGAGAATTATCACTATAATAAATTTTGCTAAAAAATTCCTTTTTATGGGCAATATGGCAAACTAGTTAATAACGCATTTTGGTCGTCTTTTTCTTTAGTTTACTCAATAATATTCTCAGATTTTTTACTGTTTTTTTTGGTAATTATCACAATTTTTCTATAAGTGGCCAGGTTTCTTGCAAAAAAAAAACAGGATTTACACTCAAATTTCTTTACAAATTTTGATTTCAATGCAGTAACATTCGATGTATCGTCACGGGATAGTTCTTTTAAATATTCTTTTTACAACTTTCCTTTTACAGTTTTTATTGTTAGGTCACTGTCTGGTCTTACCTCGAGAGCTGTAATTAAATTATAATAGCTTTCTGGCAAACTGCTAAGAATCATAGAAACTTCCAAACCTCCGAGAAATTTTGAGTTGCAATAGCCCGTAATTTGTCAAATAATTCCTTTATGTAATTTAGGTGTATTTCCATCTTCTCATTTTCACTTAATATTATACTGCATACTTTTCGCATCAGATGCACTTTTGAACTTCGTGTGACTCGTTCATGCTAATTTTTAAGCTTATTCCAAGCGTCTCTGGCTAAGGTTTCGTTGCAAATATGGATAAGTTGAGAATCTTCAACTCTTTCAGGAAAAGCTTTCATGTTTTTCTTTTTCCACTTAGCCGCGTTAACAGGTCCTTCGATAACAAGCCAAAGATCTTTCTTTATTAATTACATCTTCATTTTAAACTTCCAATTGTAGTAATTGTCTTGATTGAGCTTCTCTATTCCGTAAAATGTATTATTGCTCATTTTGATTTGCTTGACTTTATTTCTTTTATTGAATCTTGATAATCCTTTATTTATTTTCTTTACGCCTTTTTCGTTACAATCTTAAAAAAAATAACAAAGGCCCAAAACATATATATTGCTAACGATGTTTTTAGTTTTCTTAAAAAAAATAACAAAGGCCCAAAACATATACATATATTCCTAACGATGTTTTTAGTTTTAGATTTTCATTAAGACTAAATGAAAAATTTAATTTTATTATAATACATATTTTTCAAGGCAACAAAGGTTACTTTTTAGTTTTAATTTAAACAAAATATCAGGGGCCTGTCTCAACAAACCGCCAATCTGTACCACTCACAGACAGATGGTAAACTAAGGTCATGTATCCTAGTGCGGCATGTTGCACAAGTGGTACTTATAAGCAGTGGATCGGGATCATTTCTTATTGCGTCAGCATATCTTTCCCATGAGACGCCATATCCGCATCCGTCAAAGGAGATGGAAAACCTGGTCAGTTTCTGCGGGAAGAGAGGTATAGCGTTAGTCATGGGCTATGATGCTCCTGTACAATACGGTGTGGGGCAGCATAGCCGATAACTACAGAGAACAATTTTTGAAATTTGTACAACGATGCTGGGTAGAACCCACCTTTTTTAATTCACGAAGGGAAGAGGTGGTCTGTCAATGTCAATGCGGTCCTTAACCTTGTCTATCATGGTTAAGGACCACAGAGCTATCCAGTTCGAGATTCTGTATGGCAGAAGATGCAAAAAGGTCCGTAGAGGCATAAGAATACAGAAGAAAACTAAGCACACCAGCTATGAGAAGTATCTTACGAAACATATGAGTAGTGCTCCATTGACAGTAGGGGTTGAAAAAGATCCAACACCGGTGGAATGATGAACTTGAAGTTCAGCTGAGCTGAACTTGTTATGTAGTCTCCGTTTGGGGGAGTACGTATCCGTTTACCAGGAAAATTGCTCTGCCCTCGTATGAATATATTCTTGGCAGTCCGGATCGCTCACGTGGTTCCTCTTCGTTTACTTTGCAGTGTAAAAGATATTTCGGATTATAAATAGGATGTGTTTCATTCTATTTCAATCTGATATCTCCAGGTTCCAGTTGAGCGCGTTGAATAGTGGGACATGCAGTAAGATTGTAACATATGTACAGAATACTATCTGGCGCGCTTCTTTCATTTTCTTTGTACGTGAACAATTTAATGAACTTTATGTTTTTCATTATTCACGAAAGAAAATTTGTTTTGCTGTTTTTCACGAATGTTTAATTTTTCTAACTTGCCAAAGTTCATTCTTCAGAAGAAAAAAAGAATACAATTTTTTTATATTTCCACGAAGTATAAATAATAAAAGTGATTTCAAAAACGTTAAATTATATAGATAATCCGCATTGCAAATATTATTTTCCTATTGGAGAAAAACCAAATTAACCCAATATTTGTACATACATATGTATGTATATTTTTAAAACCAGCGAAATACGGTAACAAAATATCCACTGCAAGGAAAATTAGGAAAGAAATGTGAGATAAACCAAGTCGAAAACTATATGCTACAACTTAAGTTTTATTCGATCTTATAAAGTATGTATCCGTAAAAAATCAAAAATCACCATTCACGTCCATTGCCTTTATCTTTATTTGGATTTCACTAATACCTAGTTTCAATGTGCAACTATGTACATAAATTACACCATATAAAACCAAAAGCAAATCTCTTGCATAATGCTAATAAAGATCATTGCTTGAATCAAATGTTTTCCATTATCAATATGTTATTACAAATTAATACAAATTAATATAATTAATATATAAGTAATAGCTAGGAACTAGCTTGAATTTTTTATAAAGTGTTAAGGCAGAGTTACTCTTACGTAAACGTATACTTATTGAATCAGCTGTTCCGTTTTGCCTACCTAAGTTGTGACGTGCGCCAAGATAGCGTCGAAATCGCAAAAACAGATTAGCGATTTTGGGATTTAGAAAATGGGAGTAAAAAAATGGGAATTGTAAGTGGGAATTTAAAAAAAAATTGGGATTAAAAATTAAAGTGGGTGTGAAACGAAATGGGAAAGAAACACTAAAAAATGTAAAAGTGAATACAAATTTTACTATTTATAGTTAATAAAAATTAATTAAAAGAATAAATACATGTTTGTGTATATTATATAATTTCGTGCAAATATCGTCGTTTAGAAATCAATTTACAAAAATATGTCTTTTTTTCCTCAAAAATGGACAGACAAATATGGGATTCTTCATATTTGTAAGGAAAAAATTCCTGTTGTGTATATTATATAATTTTTTCCGTGGAATCAATTTTCACAACATCTGGCTGTTTTCCTCTATTTTGGATTCTTTAAATGTATTTCGGAAAACTACACCACTTCAAGCAAAAAGCTATACAGATTATGAAACTAGGTAGTATCTAGAATAAAAACAACCTTCGTGCAAAAAAATACGTGTAACCAGTTTTTCAGAAATCTGACTTCATCCAAATTGGTCAGAAAAGTCTGGGATTCTTTATATCTTGGAAACTAGGTCACGTCAAGCAATAAGCGATACAGACTATGGAAGTGCACCACCTAGGGATTAAAAAAACACTCACCGTGCAAAAAATCGTGTGACCAGTTTTCCAAAAATCTGGCTTCATCCAAAATGGTCAGGAAAATTTTAATTATATTATTGCTTGGAAACTAGTTTGCGTCAAGCAATAAACGGTACAGATTATGGAAGTGGACCATCTGGTGATTAGAAAACACTCACCATGCAAAAAATCGTGTGACCTGTTTTCCAGAAATCTGGCTTCATCCAAAATGGTCAGAAAAATTTTAATTATTTTATTGCTTGGAAACTAGGTCGCGTCAAGCAATAAGCAATACAGACTATGGAAGTGCACCATCTAGGGATTAAAAAACACTCACCGTGCAAAAAATCGAGTGACTAATTTTCCAGAAATCTGGCTACATCCAAAATGGTCAGGAAAATTTTAATTATATTATTGCTTGGAAACTAGGTCACGTCAAGCAATAAGCGATACAGACTATGGAAGTCCACCATCTAGGGATTAAAAAACACTCACCGTGCAAAAAATCGTGTGACAAGTTTTCCAGAAATCTGGCTTCATCCAAAATGGTCAGAAAAAACTGGGATTCTTTATATCTTGGAAACTAGGTCACGTCAAGCAATAAGCAATACAGACTATGGAAGTGCACCATCTAGGGATTCAAAAATACTCACCGTGCAATAAATCGTGTGACCAGTTTTCCAGAAATCTGGCTTCATCCAAAATGGTCAGTAAATTTTTAATTATTTTATTACTTGGAAACTAGGTCGCGTCAAGCAATAACCGATACAGATTATGGAAGTCCACCATCTAGGGATTGAATAACACTTACCGTGCAAAAAATCGTGTGACCAGTTTTCCAGAAATCTTTCTTCATCCAAAATGGTCAGAAAAATCAGGGATTCTTTATATCTTGGAAACTAGGTCACGTCAAGAAATAAGCGATACAGACTATGGAAGTCCACCATCTAGGGATTAAAAAACACTCACCGTGCAAAAAATCGTGTGACAAGTTTTCCAGAAATCTGCCTTCATCCAAAATGGTCAGAAAAAACTGGGATTCTTTATATCTTGGAAACTAGGTCACGTCAAGCAATAAGCAATACAGACTATGGAAGTGCACCATCTAGGGATTCAAAAATACTCACCGTGCAATAAATCGTGTGACCAGTTTTCCAGAAATTTGGCTTCATCCAAAATGGTCAGAAAAATCTGGGATTCATTATATCTTGGAAACTAGGTCACGTCAAGCAATAAGCGATACAGACTATGGAAGTACACCATCTAGGGATTAAAAAACACTCACCGTGCAAAAAATCGTGTGACAAGTTTTCCAGAAATCTTTCTTCATCCAAAATGGTCAGAAAAAACTGGGATTCTTTATATCTTGGAAACTAGGTCACGTCAAGCAATAAGCAATACAGACTACGGAAGTGCACCATCTAGGGATTCAAAAATACTCACCGTGCAATAAATCGTGTCACCAGTTTTCCAGAAATCTGGCTTCATCCAAAATGGTCAGTAAATTTTTAATTCATCAAATGCTGTTTTTAGTATGAAAGTTTGACTTTTAAAGAACGTCATCTGTTGATGAATTATGCAAATCCTATTTGCTGTGCTATAATATAAGCATTCAAACAACATTGACGACAAACGAAAAATTATGTTTTATCAATCGATACGTTTTCTCCACACAAAAGGAAGTAAACAAATTATTGTTCCCTATTTTACCGACACTTTTTTCATGTGAAAACAAAACAATGACTCGTCAAGACGTAGTGTAGCTAACGCTCTGTCAAAATTCTTAGTTTACGCTCAACGCGCTTGTTTAGGTTTGGCTGTTAGACGAAATTTTAGATACTTGCAGTCATATGGATGCATGTGTACACCAAAGCATCCATCCACACATACACAAGTTTGACATCCACCGTTTTCATCGTGTCTAGACCGCTTAAGACCACATAGGAAGATTTGCATTGTTATAAAGCGGCGTAGACTCGATAACAACACAAAATCAAATTGTAATGAATTTTTGACGAGTCTTCCAGCATGCGTACATCGAACCAAAAATTTCGGAAATGATATATAAATTATATCATAAAAATACCAAAAGTATATATATATACGTTAAATGTATAAAATATAAAATTAAAATGAATTTTTGAAGAGTCTTCCAGCATGAGTACAAAGTATATAGCTACATATATATATATATATATATATATATATATATATATATATATATATATATATATATATATATATATATACTTTGTACGCATGGAAGACTCGTCAAAAATTAATTTTATATATATATAGCTATATACTTTGTACGAGTGCTGGAACACTCGTCGCAAATTCCTTTTAATTTTATATTTATATACATTTAACGATAATGTTATGACAATAAAAGCATCAGTTTTCAAAGTGCTGAAATTTTCTCCGTAGTATAGGCGTCCAGACTATTTAGTATTTACCGTCTTCAAAATATTTACGGCCGTAGTTGAGACAATTGAAAAAGTGCATACTTTTTTTTTTGGTATTGTATTAACAGTATTGTCAAATGTTATTATGTTATTCTATTATTGTCATGATAGTCGTGTCAAATGTAAACGCAGTGTAACATAAATTTAATTTTACATTTACAGCGGTTTATTTATCCATACTTTCTAGAAATACGTTTGCGTTTTTAAACACTAAAAAAAACGGTACATTTACAGTTAACTGAAATCACGAATTTCTTCGTATCCTTGGTTTGCTTCATTCAAAGCATTATAGTTTCATTTGGCGTCTTGTTGGTGAAGGTTTTGCTGTTTTGCTGTCGGTGAAATTTTTAAATAGCTGGTGTAGGTAAGTAATACTTTAAATGTATAGTTGGTAAAGCTTCTGTAGTTTATAGAATAAAAAATTTTTTTTACTTATTTAACATATTTTTTAATTTTGAAAATTTTAATTATTAGTCGAACTGTTTATGTATTACATACAATGAAATTTTATAATCAAGCTTAAGTTCGTTTTTATTCTCTCTAAGAAAGAATTAATTAAATTACAAATTAGGTGATAATATTAAAGAAAAATTTTTCTTTAATATTATAAGGTTAATAGAAAGTTTGTAGAATAAAATTTGTTTTTACTTATTTAAAATATTTTTCATTTTTAATTTTGAAAATTTTAATTATTAATCGAACTGTTTATGTATTACATACATACAATGAAATTTTATAATCAAGCTTAAGCTTATAATATTAAAGAATAATTTTTCTTTAATATTATCACCTAATTTGTAATTTAGTTAATTCTTTCTTAGAGAGAATAAAAACGAACTTAAGCTTGATTATAAAATTTCACTGTAGTTAATACATAAACAGTTCGACTAATAATTAAAATTTTGAAAATTAAAAATATTTTAAATAAGTAAAAAAAAATTTTATTCTACAAACTTTCTATATAAAGTATGATATGTATATCTAGATTATTTAATTTTACAGTAAGGCAATATGGATATTATTGTACTGGCCAGTTAAAGTACTATCCAACTAAAGTGAAATTTGTAATAAAAATGAAAAGCTTAAGTTCGTTTTTATTCTCTCTAAGAAAGAATTAATTAAAAAGAGAATTTTTCTTTAATATTATCACCTAACTTAAGCTATTCATTTTTATTATAAATTTCACTTTAGTTGGATAGTACTTTAACTTGCCATTACAATAATATCCATATTGCCTTATTGTGAAATAAAATAATGTAGATATACCATATTCTATACAGAAAGTTTGGGAGTCCGTAACTCAGAGTCTTCAGTAACAACTTAATTTATTAATTTGTTATGAATTTATTAATTTGCTACTTAATTTATTAATTTGTTATGAATTTGAACTTTTATTTTAAAAGTCTTATTTTTTTATAGTTAACGGCTGTTTCTGCATCTCAATAATTTCCTCATATCCCCAGATTTGAATAAAAAAATAATGGTAAGTAAATTGAAAACTTTGTAATGCAAATATTAATATAGATTATATGAATTTTATTTGAACTATTTTTGAATTAATAAATTAATTATTTAGGCTTAAGTTCTTAATTATAAAGAGATAAAGAAAAATTAGATACCAGCAAAGCAATTGCATTTTCTAGACAGCTACGTCCGTCATCAGTACTCTTCGTATCGATCTACTGATGACGGATGTAGCTGTCTAGAAAATGCATTCTGCTTTGCTGGTATCTAATTTTTCTTTATCTCTTTATAATTAAGAACTTAAGCCTAAATAATTAATTTCTTAATTCAAAAATAGTTTAAATAAAATTCATATAATTTCACAGAGCGGGCACGGCTTTGACATTGTTAACTTCAACACTATTGTGTTAATAATCAAAATATACATTTGTAAAATAAAAAATATCTAATTGTTGTTAATTGCTAACCAAAGGATAGCTAATAGCAAGACAGATATATACCATTTTCAAATAAAAGAAAATATATAAAGAGAATTAAAATAAAGAAAAATGTTTGCTTGGTAGTATAATATAAAAAAGAAATAGAGTTTACAAGTGTAAAAAAATTTCAAAAAGCTCTATCTTCTATGAAATATAATGTAAAATTAAAATTTCTCAGATTCTGTTTCTTTGATAAGTTTGTTTAAATAAAAAATTAATAACAATTGAAACTACCGGGTAGATCGATACGAAGAGTACTGATGACGGACGTAGCTGTCTAGAAAATGCATTCTGCTTTGCTGGTATCTAATTTTTCCTATCTCTTTATAATTAAGAACTTAAGCCTAAATAATTAATTTATTAATTCAAATATAGTTCAAATAAAATTCATATAATGAATTATTAACTTTTATAAAATTTTATTAAGAATTTACGTTTCCACATGTGTTTATAACTAAGTATATTATATGAAAATTTTAATTTATCATACCATTTTTTCTTTTTAGTCTTTGATTTTTCCTTTTAAAATTAAAATTTCCCTTGAGAGGGACGAACCCGAAATAAAAAAGAAACAAAAATTCCACCCCAGAAAAGTTCGCAGCATCTTTAAAAAAACACGACAACAGAAAGTCCGGAAATTTATTAGACAACAACAGCAGCAGCCGCAACAACTTGTTCAACAAGAACCGCAACAGCAACCACAAAAACAACTAGGCCAACAAGAACAGCCGGAACAAAAACCTCAAGAACAGCAGCAGCAACAACAATCCCAAAAACAAGAGCACCAGCAACAACAAGAGCAGCAGCAACAACCACCCAAACAACAACAGCAGCAACAACCACCCAAACAACAACAGCAGCAACAACCACCTAAACAACAACAGCAGCAACAACCACCCAAACAACAACAGCAGCAACAACCACCCAAACAACAACAGCAGCAACAATCACCTAAACAACAACAGCAGCAACAACCACCCAAACAACAACAGCAGCAACAATTACCTAAACAACAACAGCAGCAACAACCACCCAAACAACAGCACCAACCACAGATGCAGCCACTGCACCAGCCACAACAAGAGCAGCAGCAACAACCACCCGAACAACAACAGCAGCAACAATCACCTAAACAACAACAGCAGCAAGAACCACACAAACAACAACAGCAGCAACAACCACCCAAACAGCAATAGCAGAAACAACAGCACCAACCCGTTCCCACGACAATTGGATCTTCGCTCCGGAACGACCCGAGTATCACTCGGCCAAAGATTGTCAACTCAGCAACAGCTGTACCAACCGAAAGTTTTTTCCTCAGGTGAGCAAAATATGCCAGCTATTTTGCTCAAGTTACTATTAATTATAGCTGGCGTTGAGCAAAACCCAGGTCCACAGATCTGGTTTTGTTCAGTGTGTCACAACAAAATAACCCGCAACATAACATCGGTCAAATGCTCAGTTTGTAAAACTGGTGTCACTTGAAAAGGTGCTCAGGTCTCACCAGCCACCGCGATTGGTCCCCAAGCTTTGTGGCGAGTTGTTGTAGCAACCAACCAACTAACTCCAGCACTGCTCCTCCCACTGCTCCTCAGCAGAACCCCGTCTCATCCCCACCTGTGAGACACAGTAGAACACATTGTTCTATTTGCAACACAATAATTAGGAGGAATATTACATCAGTTCAGTGCAATGGTTGTAAAAGATGGTGTCATATGAGGCGCTGTACAAATTTACGCTTTCATAGGGATTGGAGTGCTAGTTTCCTAGCCTCTTGCTGTGCAAATGCTACTCCTACGGCCAGCGTTACCCTTAACTCAACGGCGCAATCTACACCCAGAACGCCAAATGTACAGAACACTCCTCAATTACAACAACCTGTATTAACACCTACAACTCCACCTCAGGTGAATACATCGCCAAGACACCCCACTCAGCGGCAAGTGCAAAATACTGGTCCCGGCAGATCTTTTCAAATCATGCATTTGAATTGTAATGGTTTGAGAAACAAAATTGTGGAGATCACAAAATATATGCACGACAACAACATACCTATTGCCGCCATACAAGAAACAAAGCTGACCAATGATTGTTCACTCTCGGCCTCAGGGAATTACAATATTGTCAGAAGAGATAGAGATAGAGCACATGGTGGGGGACTTGCGTTCATTAAAGAACGAAATGTCAGTTATAAATTGACAGACCCCCCAACCCTCCCCATACCTGACCCCTTCCTAGAGGTTATGAGCATCTCAGTAGATACTGAAATTGAAATCATCAATGTTTATATCCCGCCCGTCAACAGCATAGGAGCTAATTATCACCCAAGCATATCCCATCTCTTGCAGGGTGATAATAGAATAATACTTGGTGATTTCAATGCTCATCATGAGAGTTGGTATTCCCAATTACCTGAAGATCCCCGCGGTGGACTCATTGCAGAACAGATAGACGAATCAGATTTTGCCTCAATAAACGAAGATTTCCCAACAAGAGTAACTGCAAGATGTGTAAGCTCTCCAGACATATCCATTGTCTGCTCATCGCTACTTGCCTACACCAGCTGGCAAACCCAAATTGCATTTAACTCAGACCACATTCCCATTGTGGTCACTGTTGAGAAACCCAATGACTTCGTTGAGCCTGACAAGCGCACATTTATTAATTATAATAAAGCCGACTGGCAGGGGTTCTCGAAATATATTGATGACTCCCTTCGTCAATTACCCCACCCTACTTGTGCCAGGAAGGGAGAGAAAGTTTTCAGGCAAACTATTCTCAGGGCAGCACGACGCTTTATTCCTGCAGGCAGAATACCCAATATTAGACCAAATTTCCCCACCAATGCAGCGCGTTTAACCCAAGAACGCGATCATTTGCGCGCTTGCAACCCAGCAGATGAGCGAATTGAGCTGTTGACGGCAGAAATTAACAAACTCGTTAATGAACATCGTCGCAACAAGTGGTTAGAACACCTAAACCAATGCACGGTTAGCTCGAAAAAGCTTTGGTCTACTATTAAAAGTCTATCTGGCACAAACTGCAATAAAAATCTCGCAGCTATAGGATTCGATGACATTCAATATACAGATGCAAAGAAATGCGCTAAGCTATTCTGCCGACAATTTGTCGATCATCCCACCTCGCAGAATCGGTCCAAAAGAGCTGTAATTCGGAGAAACAAGAATCTTGAACGGGATTCTGAGCCCATTTCCTTCACACTCGATGAAGTGAAATATATAATCTCCAAAGCGAAACCCTCTTAAGCTCTTGGTCCTGACGGCATCTCTATCTTAATGTTAAAGAAACTTGGCACAGTATCGCTGGAATATCTAGTACGCCTTCTAGAACTCTCGATTCAACAACTGGTGATTCCAGATATATGGAAGGTTGCTCGGATAATTCCCCTCCTAAAACCTGATAAACCCGCTACAAAAGGAGAATCATACCGCCCTATTTCCCTTTTATCACCCGTAGCAAAGGTTTTAGAAGCTTTAATATTGCCAACCCTGAAGGAACATTTCTCGCTTGCCTCTCACCAACACGGCTTCAGGGAATCCTATAGTACCACGACAGCTTTGAATTTGATAGCTAACCAGATCGCAAATGGCCTCAATCAGCAGAGACCGTGTGAACGCACAATTGTGGCAGCCTTAGACTTATCTAAGGCTTTTGACACGGTTGACCACTCTTTGCTGATTAATGACATCTCGAACTCTACACTTCCCAATGATGTCAAACGCTGGGTTGCCAACTATTTAAGTGGCAGACAAGCGTTTGTTGAGTTCAGAGGCCAGAAGTCTAAATATCGCAAGATTAAAATGGGTGTGCCACAAGGAGGAGTACTGTCACCTATACTCTTCAACTTATATCTTGCACAACTTCCTGCCCCACCACAAGATATCAAGATGGTGTCTTATGCAGATGATTGTACCATCTATTCATCTGGTATTAACATCCAAGACATAAGTGCTAAAATTACTCAATATTTGGCCACCATCTCACAATTTATACAGGAACGTAGACTTCAGCTATCACCCTCAAAGTCTTCAGTGTCTCTTTTCACTTCCTGGACTAAAGAAGTAAGGATGGAATTAGATATCTCTGTCGAAGGCCGACGTATCCCTACGGTGCAAAACCCAAAAATTTTAGACGTGGTCTTCGACAGCCTCCTTCACTTCGCTTCACACGCCACTTACATCAACCAGAAAGTGAAATCTCGGAACAAAGTCCTAAAAGCTCTTTCAGGCACCTCTTGGGGAATGACTAAAGAGACCATAATAACAACTTTCAAGGCAATTGGTCGCTCTCTCTTTAGTTATGCTGCCCCTATTTGGACCTCGTTCCTCAGTGATACTAAATGGCGAGTTTTACAAACTGCACAAAATAATGCACTTAGAATCGCTACCGGATGTGTCAGAATGACAAACATAGATCATCTTCATGAGGAGACCAGGATACTGCCGGTCAGGCAGCACAATGAGCTACTGACAAAGCAATACCTGGTGGCTTGTCACCTGCCCACCCACCCTAACCATGAAGTGATCATTCAAGATCCGTCTCCCCGTCACATCCGGCAGGACTTTCGTCTATATCGCAATGACATTCGAGATATTATTCCATCTCTTATAGATCGAGTGGCCATTGCAGACGCCCAAGAGCTATTACATCAACAGGCGGTTTTAGGAGCTATGAATGGCTATAGATGTAATAGGGTCCTTAATGAACACCCCCCAGCGATTGCAGAAAATGAAAGGCTTCTTCACAGGCAAACTAGAACCATCTTAGCACAATTAAGGGCCGGATGGTGCAGTATTCTTAACTGCTACCGCGGGCGTATAGTTCCCGGAACTTTAAATCGTTGCCCAGCCTGTCTTCAAAGCCCCCATGACACGGTGCATCTATTTCAATGTCCCAATAGGCCTACGGATCTGCGCCCCATAGACCTATGGTTAAGACCGATTGAAGTTGCGAAATTTCTCCAGCTCCAAGTTCCACCCACGTGACACTTTTACAATAATTAATTTATACACCTTAAATCTTTTCAGGAAAGAACTTCCGACAACAGCAGAGCTGTTACAACAACAACAACAGCACCAACCACAGATGCAGCCACTACCCCAACACCAGCACATAAACTGGATTGCTCCTCCTCCACCACCACCACTTCCAAGGAGTAAATAAATGATCATTTTTTAATCCAATTTAAACAACAACACACTTGTAAAGAAAATTATACGTATATTGTTTTGTAAATGTACCATAGCTGTTAGTAATTTGATTACGTTTTTTTAAGTTGAAGTAATGATTTTTTAATTACAATTATATTCAGTATCGAACGATTACTAATTGATTACGATTACTAATAATGGGAAAGTAATCTGAATTACTTAAAATTACGAGAAAATAATCAAAAGTAATCAAAAAATAATCCGACTACTTTTAAAGATTACTTTTGAAAATAATCAAAAGTAATCTTAAAGTAGTCGGATTATTTTTTGATTACTTTATTTCTTTTTGATTATTTTGTTGTAATTTCCAGTAATCCAGATTACTTTTAGATTATTAGTAATCGTAATCAATTAGAATTCAGAAAGAAATTGTAATCGTAATCAAAATACAGCATGCAAAATACAGTATGACATATATGTAAATATATATTTTTGTTTTTTTTTTGTTAATATGAATGTAAAGATTTTTTATTTTACTTCATTCTAAATGTACATACATATATGATTTTAACTTTTAATTCAATTTTTTAAACAAATTCAGTTCTATAAACTTTGAATTTAGTTAATAAAATTGAATTTGAAGTTTATAAAATTGAATTTAAATGTAAAAACCTATGTATATAAATTTTTAAACCTTTTTTTTTAAATAAATGGACTATGTAAAAACTACTTCGTTTCTTTTTTTCTGCAATCGGTTGTATCGGTTGTTGTTGACGCGACCTAGTTTCCAAGATATAAAGAATCCCAGATTTTTCTGACCATTTTGGATGAAGCCAGATTTCTGGAAAACTGGTCACACGATTTTTTGCACGGTGAGTGTTTTTTAATTCCTAGGTGGTGCACTTCCATAGTCTGTATCGCTTATTGCTTGACATGATCTAGTTTCCAAGATATAAAGAATCCCAGATTTTTCTGACCATTTTGGATGAAGCCAGATTTCTGGAAAACTGGTTACACGATTTTTTGCACGTTGAGTGTTTTTTAATTCCTAGATGGTGGACTTCCATAGCCTGTATCGCTTATTGCTTGACGTGACCTAGTTTCCAAGATATAAAGAATCCCAGATTTTTCTGACCATTTTGGATGAAGCCAGATTTCTGGAAAACTGGTCACACGATTTTTTGCACGGTGAGTATTTTCTAATCTCCAGATGGTCCACTTCCATAATCTGTACCGTTTATTGCTTGACGCGAACTAGTTTCCAAGATAAAAAGAATCCCAGATTTTTCTGACCACTTTGGATGAAGCCAGATTTCTGGAAAACAGATCACACGATTTTTTGCACGGTGAGTGTTTTTAATCCCTAGATGGTGGACTTCCATAGTCTGTATCGCTTATTGCTTGACGTGACCTAGTTTCCAAGATATAAAGAATCCCAGATTTTTCTGACCATTTTGGATGAAGCCAGATATCTGGAAAACTGGTCACACGATTTATTGCACGGTGAGTATTTTTGAATCCCTAGATGGTGCACTTCCATAATCTGTATTGCTTATTGCTTGACGTGACCTAGTTTCCAAGATATAAAGAATCCCAGTTTTTTCTGACCATTTTGGATGAAGCCAGATTTCTGGAAAACTGGTCACACGATTTTTTGCACGGTGAGTGTTTTTTAATCCCTAGATGGTGGACTTCCATAGTCTGTATCGCTTATTGCTTGACGTGACCTAGTTTCCAAGTAATAAAATAATTAAAATTTTCCTGACCATTTTGGATGAAGCCAGGTTTCTGGAAAACTAGTCACTCGATTTTTTGCACGTTGAGTGTTTTTTAATCCCTAGATGGTGCACTTCCATAGTCTGTATTGCTTATTGCTTGACGCGACCTAGTTTCCAAGCAATAAAATAATTAAAATTTTTCTGACCATTTTGGATGAAGCCAGATTTCTGGAAAACAGGTCACACGATTTTTTGCACGGTGAGTGTTTTCTAATCACCAGATGGTCCACTTCCATAATCTGTACCGTTTATTGCTTGACGCAAACTAGTTTCCAAGCAATAATATAATTAAAATTTTCCTGACCATTTTGGATGAAGCCAGATTTTTGGAAAACTGGTCACACGATTTTTTGCACGGTGAGTGTTTTTTTAATCCCTAGGTGGTGCACTTCCATAGTCTGTATCGCTTATTGCTTGACGTGACCTAGTTTCCAAGATATAAAGAATCCCAGACTTTTCTGACCAATTTGGATGAAGTCAGATTTCTGAAAAACTGGTTACACGTATTTTTTTGCACGAAGGTTGTTTTTATTCTAGATACTACCTAGTTTCATAATCTGTATAGCTTTTTGCTTGAAGTGGTGTAGTTTTCCGAAATACATTTAAAGAATCCAAAATAGAGGAAAACAGCCAGATGTTGTGAAAATTGATTCCACGGAAAAAATTATATAATATACACAACAGGAATTTTTTCCTTACAAATATGAAGAATCCCATATTTGTCTGTCCATTTTTGAGGAAAAAAAGACATATTTTTGTAAATTGATTTCTAAACGACGATATTTGCACGAAAAAAATTATATAATATACACAAACATGTATTTATTCTTTTAATTAATTTTTATTAACTATAAATAGTAAAATTTGTATTCACTTTTACATTTTTTAGTATTTCTTTCCCATTTCGTTTCACACCCACTTTAATTTTTAATCCCAATTTTTTTTTAAATTCCCACTTACAATTCCCATTTTTTTACTCCCATTTTCTAAATCCCAAAATCGCTAATCTGTTTTTGCGATTTCGACGCTAACTTTCGACGCTATCTTGGCGCACGTTAAGTTGTGTATAAATAGGTAATATTTCGTAAACCTGACTTTGCGTTGCGGACGAACCTAAAAAATAAGATTTTTTTCTACGTATTTACGTCCCAGCTGTTTTATATTTTTAGTTTTCTTTATAAGCAATGTTGTCAACACACATTTTTGTGCAGTGACTTTCGAGCTTATTCCGTTTATATATTTCACATTATTATAGAATGTTTTATCACTTTGTGTGTAGATTTAAAATAAAAATCGATTGTTGCGATAAATAAGTATGATCAAGAAGTTTTTTATGTACATATGTATGTGCATATTATGAAAAAATGCAAATATACGAAATATATTTGTAGTTTTTTACTTATAAATAAATGATAAACAAATTTTAAAATTTTCCAAACTAATATACATATATACAAACACAAAAACTTACGTTTTATAAGCGGATGCAAAATTTACCACAATTTTTCCTTTAATTCTATTATGAAAATTAAATGGTGGCCGCATATTAAAACTGCAGGTCGAACATACATACATTATAAACAAAGTAGGATCCTAAGTAACATATTTAATTATTTGAAACACTAAAAATGTTAATCCCTAAAGAACGAATTTTTTTTAGGGAAAAAACATTGATTTTATTTTTCATTTTATTATAGTAATTTAAGATAAAAATGAAAGAAAAAGATAATGTCCACATACTTATGTGGCCATTTAGCGTAGAGTTCATCTACTAATGGAAAGATTTCATGCACTCAGGGCATACGGGTTCTTTACACATTTCACACAGAAGATGTAACGACAGAAACTCTTTGACGTTTTTGTAGAATCTTTTCAAAAACGAGCTCTGTTGAAGCCCAATAAAAACGGTTTGCAACAATGTGCACATTTGTGTACTTTGTGTAATAATAAAAATTAAGATTTCTAAACTAATACAATCATTGAAGGGATTATATTTTACTTAACTGATATTTTATTTGCCAAATAATAATAATAGCTTTTGGATAAATGTAGCATGCTACGCACAAAAAGTTATCGTGATATTGTAAATAAATTAGTATATTCCGTTATCAGTGCGGTTATATTTAACGAATTTGTTTCTGTTTAGTTGTTTTGTTTAGTTGTTAAATATTCTCTAATAATTTTACCTAAACTCTCATGAAATAATTTAATTTAAAAAAAGGTAAACGTACACATATGTGCCAATGTCCCTGAAGAGGTTAATGCATTGTTGCTTAAGAAATCATGTTTTTAATTTTAAAATAGAATGGTACTTCAAGTAGTATATATTTCACCAATTGGAGATTACGAAAAAAAAAAAATATTTAACGTAATTAAAATGGTTTTCCACATTGCGTTTTATCATGGGAAAATCGAATATTGAGCGAAATAAAAAAGTGCAAAAACGAATAATTTAAGGAACAAATTATTGACGATCTTTCGTTCATCACGTTTATATGTATGTTTATTTCATATTAAAAAAATAATCCTTTTCCAATTTATACTAATTGCGCTTTTCATTTTCATTTATTCAAATGAAGCGAGATTTTTTTTTGACAACACTTCTAAACGAAAAAATTTATATAAAAATATTACTAAAACATAATTGTATTAGCTGCGCTCGTTAATTCAAATGTTTTTTAACCGACTTCAAAAAAGAAGGAGGTTATCTATTCGTCTGAATGTTGCTTTTTTTTTATGTATGTAACCGCAGAACTCAGCCATTTCTGAACCGATTTTAAAATTTTTTGCTTTATTTGAAAGGTTATGCTTCAAGGTTGGTCCCATTTTAAAAACAGTTCATTATATTAAAAATTAAAGGGTGTCCCCATACAACATACATGTTTTTTACATGTATTAAGAACCGTAAAGGGCAGCAAATTAAAATTTTAAAAAACTGCGTGCGGCTATAGCTCCCAACAGCAGAAATTAATAAAAAAATAAATTTAAAATTTAAAGGGTGTCCCCATAGGTGACATAATATGACCTATTTGGGTCTATCTTTTGAACCGTTATAGACTAAACCTTGAAAATTTGACAGAATGTCGACTACTATAACCGTTATAATAAAATGTATAAATACTCAAAATTTTAAATTAAAGGGTGCTCCAATAGTTCATTTAATTTGATGTATATGGCCATACTTTTGAATAGTTGTACACAGACCGCTGAAATTTACAAAGAACCTGTAGTGCTAAGTCAGCTATAACAAAAAGTATAAAATTTTGAATTTGGAACTTAAAGGGTGTCCCAATAGTTAATGTAATTCTATGTATGTGGCCAAACTTTTGAACTGTTAGAGACAGACAGCTGAAATTTACAAGGAACCTGTATTGCAAAGTCCACTATAGCAAGTATACAATTTGAAGTTAGAAATTAAAGGGTGTCCCCATAAATTACGTAATTTGATCTATATGACCCTATCTTTTGAACCGTTAAACACAAACACTTGAAAATTAGGCAGCATGTCCACTACTTTCTCTGGTATGATAACAAATATAAATATTTGGAATTATAATGTAAAGGGTGTCCCAATAGTTCATGTAAATTGATATATATGGTTAAACTTTTTAACCGTTATAGACAGATAGTTGAAATTTACAAAGAATCTTTGTGACCAAGTCCTCTATAACAATAGGTCTTCAATTTAAAATTGTAAATTAAAGGGTTTCCGAATAGGTGATGTTATTTGATCTGTGTGCCCCTATCTTTGAAACCGTTATAGACAGAGGCTTGAATGGTGTCCCCATACAAGACGGATGCTGGTGAAAATAACTTAACTTTTAAACAGTAATAGGGAGAGGCTTGACATTCAATAGTCTTTATTTTTTCCCTCTAATTTTGGCGCATCTTTTCATTTCTTACATTTTTAGTTTAGAATTGGTGCCCTTCTATCTGTTTTGAAGTCGGTTTTTTTGCAAGAATTATTTATTTTTTAATGGAGTTTACAAGTTGCGTTCATATACACAATTTTAGAAAATGAGAAAGTAAATTAAGTATGTAAAGTGACAATTTTTTGACTGAGTATTTTTAACTTTAGACTAACTTTTACTAGTAAAACATTACTCAGAATATGAGAAATTCAAAACAAGAAATAAATCGGCCCATTGAGAGTTGGACTCACATAGAAGGCTACAGTATTTGACATTTACTAGAATGCTTAAATTTTCCGATTAGTTTTCGTAGCACTTAATTTCGTACCTTTATAAAATAAAATCTAACATCTAGTAGAAAAAAGACAAAAACACAATAGCAAAAAGCAAAAGAGAATTATTGCAGCCGAGGAAAATAAAAACAATGTGAAATAATATCGGTGGGCGTGGTTTTTTGTCCGCAGCCTGGAGTGGAATGGTCTGATGATGGAATGATAAGCTTAAATTGTCTGCATCTCTTCTGGTGCCTTAGCAAAGTTTATTTCAATCTGAACACAGACGGATAGGCGGATATCGCTAATCAACTTCTCTATGTAAAAGAATCCAGGATATATATACTTTATGTGGTCGGAAATCAATAATTTTTAAATTACACACGGAATGACAAACTTATATATACCCTGTGGTGAAGGGTATATAAAGGAAATAATTATTCTTATATAACGGTATAGATCTAATTAACTAAAAAGACAAATAATTTCTTTGTTTCGGGATTAGTATCAGCAACAGTGGACATGTAACTTGCTAATCTTTTCGCTGCCTTTTTTGTACTCCGTTCGCCCATTATTATTGGATAAGTGTGCATAGGAGCCCATTATTGAATATAAAAACTACATATTAATTTATGTATTTTTTTTAAAACTTCAAATATGAAACGTTTACGTATTTTTGGTAACTTTAAAACGTTGAATGTGTACGTAAAATTTACGTATCCGTAACATTTACGTAAGAGTAATGAAGCCTTTATGGGTATTTACCATAATGTTAAAAATAATATTATTCGTCCGAAATTATTTAAAATAAAATAATGTTTATTGAAGGAGAATTTACAACGGAATGAAAAACAAAATCAAAAAATATTTTCATAAAACTATTTTACAAACATAAAATTCTTAGGTAATACGATTGAAATAAACTCGACAAATTTAAACAAGTTTAAATTTGTCGAGTCGTATACGGTGTTTCTCTACACCCTTCCTCAATCGGATTCTTCTCCAAATAGACTTCACAATTTAAGAAATTTAGATTTTGTCATTATATCAGCTAGCAATTCATTTGAAGGACAGTAGACATATCTTATATGTCCTTTATCAATGCGATCCTTTACAAAATAAGTTTTGGTTTCAATGTGCTTGGTTCAGAGCCTCTGATCTTTCATTCTATGTAAACAGCTTTGGTTATCTTCATATATTACAGTTGGAATGTTTAGTTGCATAAACATATGTACATATGTATGTACATGTCATCTAAAAGTGGTTTTACACGACATGTGTTTGTCATATGACTTGTCAGTTTGATAACCCATAAATAATCTCATGTGTTTGTCAAAATAGGCATTTTACATACGGTGTATAATTTTTGCTTTCAAACTTATATGTGTAATTACATCTGACATAACCTATAATATATAGTTTTTCCGCCACACAGTTTTGTACACAAATTAGACCAGATAAGACACGAAAATTTGAGTGTTACCAGAAAGGGATAGCAAGAGTTAATTCTTTTCGTATATTACTATCTCTTTCTGGTTATAGCTGCAATTTGACATTTTTTTGTTTACAAAATAATTTGAGAAACCGGTGGAAAATATTAATAAAATTTCATTTGTGTGTAAAATTAATTGTTTTATAAATATGTAGCTTTATAATAATTTGTGGCAAAAATAAAATTTGAACAAATATCATAAAAGGAAACAAACAAAAGGGAATAAAACAACAGGAATCCAACAGGAAAAAAATGTAAGTATAACAAAGGTTTTCTGTTAAAATTAGTTTGTTTTTAATTAAATTATTTTGCTATTTCAGGAGTCGCCGATGCATAATGGGCTGTCCAAAAGGGGAGAAATTTCTTCAGTTCCCGAAAAATCCAACCAAGTGTACATCTTACATTTGTTAAATTTTAAAGTGAATTAAAGACAATTGGAATTATTTACTTTGATTTATGTAAAATGATATGTTAAAAAAATATCGTCTTGCTGGATTAAAATATGTCTTATTTATTATTTAAGCAGGTTCTTACATTGGATAGATAATTACCCTGTGTTGGCAGGTCTGTTTTGTTAATGGTGACTAAAATCTCAAGGTAAATAAATATGTTACAAGTTTGCTTTTAGTTTTTTAATATATGTATGTATGTAACTTGTTTTTTGTTATTTCAGTCGTATTTAAATCTAACCAAATTACCTATTGGTGACATTCCCTTCAAAAAAAAACTGGTGCTAGAAACGATGACATGTATCTTTTCATTGTAATCTTCTTTCTTAACTCTCTACTTATACTAATAAATTGAAAAAGATGATAGAAATATCTCCAACAACTGCAAACTACTATGTATTATGTTCACCATTTTCTGCTGTTAACGTTACTTGAAATTAGAAATAAAACATTAATAAGACCAGAAAATAAAAATACATAAATTACTTTTTTTAAAATGTTCACTTAAAATCCAAAACTAGATATGAAAACTGAAAATAAATTTTCTATTTAAATTCAATTAAACCAAAAATATGTATTTTTATGTAATTTAGTGCAGCATCATTTATTATTAATGATTACGTTGTGGAGCAAGCTTTGGTGTTGACCGAATGTTGGTACGAATGCAACGTGAACCAATCCCTTGGCATTTTCGCTCCTGCTTTTTTCACAAACGATACGAAGGCGTATATGATTTCATATTTTGATAATAGCGTGTAATGGGCCAGTTAAGTAAAGCTTTCGGTGTCTATTTAAGGACTTAGATCTCTCGCAAAAACATTATGTGAATTATGCCATTAGTTATCAGAACTAGTGGCACAATTTACCTAAAATTAAAATGCAATTTATTTTCCGCATATATAACAGTATATTCAGATTGATTTGCTTACCTTATTTTCTTTATCGAGAAATAAACGTTTATTCATAGCTGTTAAGGCGGTCGTGGTTGATTAATAAGATCAATAACCATAGGGATCATTGCTCATGTAAAATTTTACAATTTTTCAATGAACCCATTTTACTAAAAAAGCAACTAAATACGAAGATGCATCAAAATTCCCTACACACATTTTCGGTTGTAGTTATAAATTTTTGTAGCAGATGTTTACATTTCTTTTACTAATTTAGTATTTTGTTTGATTGTAGATGATTTAGTTCGTTTGCTAACAAACACTCTTATTTATATTTATGAAATATAGTTGTATACCGTTTTAGGTTTTCGTTTCATAGGTCCTCAATTCCACACGACGGAATAATCTTTTTATTTCTCATCGCCATTATCATGTACAAGAACATTTCCTTATGTTCTGGTTGCTAACGGGCACTTCGCCGGAGAACCATTCATATAATGCACATAAGCATCTATGTATATTGCACAACCCTTATGAAGTCACATACATGTATAAAATTGTTTACCATAAGGAATCAAATAATTTAGACGGGACGGGACTCCTCCGCTTCCAACTGCATTTGTGTCCAAATTTTCCTCGAATTCTTTTTAGCATTGAGACTTTTTGAACAAATGCCACTTAAAAAACTTTTATTGCACATTTTTTCCAACTTTATGATCATGTTGTGTTTTTGTAACTTTTAAATGCGCTTTGCAACAACCGTAATATATTTAAATAACTTTTAACGAAATTATTGTACCAGTTTATTTTAAATATTATTAAGAAAATATAATTTTTGTTTAAATTTTGTTTCCAATTTTTGTATACATAATTGAAAACATATGTTAGTAATGGCAACATATAGCTGGTACTTCTTACTCATTGCTTTAAACATTTTTTGTTATCTTTTTATTCACTTTATCGAAAGCTGCAAGTACAAATGATAATGTACTTTTTTAAACGTCACAAGTGGGTAATCTGATTAGTTATCTGTGGTTTTGTATTGCCAACCACAGCTGATGCAAAGATGCAAACGTAGTGGTTTTGCCACGCTTTTAGTGCTAAAAACCTGAAATAGCAAAATATCAAGTTAGCATTACAGGATGTCAGATGGTTTGTCACATCAAAATAGAACACGTTCTAAATAAAAAATATCATATGTATTGTACACATGGAAAATACACATGTTATTTTTGAATGGGTTCACACGACGTGTTTAGAATTTTTTTTTAAAAAAGAGAAGTAACACTCAGGCAATCAATGCCTATATTAAATGTGTTACTTCCTTCGGAAAGGGATAGGAGTAGATAAGACAGATGGCTAGTGATAGTAAAGCTTCGCATCTGGCAACACTGCAATTGCACGCTATGATTATTTTTAGAACAGTAGTGCAGCGCCTCTGGTGTTATTTAGGCGAATTAGTTTGACGCTACCATAGCCAATTTATAATTATTTTACTTCGCCGACGATTTAGTGCTATTTGGTAATACCGGCGAAGGAGGGCGCTGTGATATGAATTATTATAAAGAAAAGTTAATACATATCAGAAAAATTTATGTTGCCTCGGTTGAGTATTGAATTCGTGACCATTGCTTAGTAGTCAACGTGCTAACCACTTAAGCTACACATGGAAAATTGACAAGTCATATGACAAATACACGTCGTGTAAAACCACTTTAAGAGACGTTTTATCCAAATAGCCAGTTTTCAGGTTTCAGATAGTGAAATAAATTCAGCTGCGGTTGAAGATAGAGCGACAAGAGTTTGGTTTTTACATGACCAAATTATTATACAACCATTTATCTGAAAAATGTAACCAGAGTTAGATTTTCGATTTATCGTATCCTCTGCCCAACTTGGATCTGCCTATCCTTTTAATATGTTGGGGGTTTCGGTTTTCTTAAACTTAATCGTAGAAAATACTATTTAGTATCTTTCAAATACTTAAGCACTGTTTTTAGCTATAACCAATCTTTTTGCGTGTTACAACTAACTTTAAGAGCAAGTATTGAAACACTCGCAACAATATCTGGTCTTGAGCAAACACTAAGGTATAGTAGCGGTCCAACTAATTTCTGATATTTATTGTTATCCAATAATAAATCAGATTTAATCTTACCATATCCTGAATCTAATGGGTATGAAGATATTTTTGAATCTTCTAAACCAAATTCCTTTGCAAGATTTCTAATGTAAATAGATTGGCGAATATAATAATTTAAATCGTTATCTTGAAAAATTTCTATTCCTGAAAAATGACTAGCTCTTCCAAGAGAATTTATAGAAAATTTGGAGGTAAAAATTTTTCTACAGTTGAATTTCTTGATTCCTTCTTACTAGCAACTAAAATTTCATCAACATAAATTAAAATATAGACTTGCCCTTCCTAGTTGGTGTATTTTGTATACAAACATGGATCACCGCTGTACAGTGGGGCAAAATATTTTGGAAATAACCTAGTCATTTATAAACGGCTAAGCCGTTCAGATTAAAACTGAATGGCAAGCTGTAAAAGAACTTTCAGGTGCGAGGTTCCCAACTTTAATACCACATAGCGCCACCCCTGGAGGGTGTATGATACCCACCTTTAATACTTAAGTTCAGATACTCCTCTGTTATGCTCATCTCAAAGTTTGCATCAATAGGCTTAGCACTTTATAAATGACTAGATTATTTCCAAAATACAAATTTTATATCGCGACTTATTGTGACAACATTAGTATTTATATCAACCAAGCGATAGCCCTTTGAGTGTTCATTATATCCCATAAAAACTAAGACTTTTGTTTTGTTATCTAATTTTTGACATTTTTCTTTAGGTACAAGAACATATCCTTTTGTACTAAAAATTTTAAAATTATCTATATTGGAAATATTTCCTTTCCACAATTGATGTGGAGTACTATTTACTTCCTTTAGAAAAACATCTATTCTGTAAGAAATTGGCTGTATTGATGGCCTCTCCCCAAAATTTTTTTGGCAATTTAGCTTCAGTAATCATACACCTGGCAATTTCCATCAAACTTCTATTTTTCCTTTCAGCAAATGCATTTTATTGCGGACAGTATCAAAATAATTTCGGAGATTTTTGGACGAGTACTCACCAGCATTGTCTGACCTAATAATTTTCGAATATCTAGAGAACTTATTCTTAACCAATTCAATATAACATTTAAGTTTTTCGAAAACTTCGCTCTTTGTGTTAAGCAAGTAGACAATTGTAAAACGACTATAGTCATCAATAAATGTTAAGTAATAACGTTTTTTTCCAGGAGTCATCGTTTGCATAGGCCTACAAACGGTAGTATGTATTAAATCTAAAATTCTTTTAAACCTGGACTGACGTTGTTTATTAAATGGAATTTCCATTTAATACAAATTTCACAACTTTTTTTTCGCTCCACAATCGCTTATTTCCAAACGACTTACCAGTCGCCTCTTCTTCATTTCTTTTATTGCTTCAACATCACGATGCCCGAACACCCTGTGCCAAAAGTGAATGCAATTTTTCATACTGCATGTTGCTACCATGTTCTCTTGGCTTTACATCTTGTTGCAGTTCGTACAATCCATTTTTCAATATAGCTATATATATGTATATCGATTTCTTTACCACCATTAGCATAAATGATGCGACGATTTTCCTTAAAGTTAACTTGAAAATGCTTAGCCAATATTTTATTAACGGACATAAAATTTCCATCACAGGCCTTCCTTATAATATAACTAGCTATCCCTGGTAGGCTTCGCTACACCCATCCACAAAAAATACAATAAACACTTGGAAGAAAATATGGGCAACCTCTTACTCGAAAACTCACGCTATTCTCACATCAAAAATGTTTTAGCTTATATGCAAGGTACGACGTTTACTGTTCCCAACCAATCTGTTTTTTGCTTGGCTATACATATTAACACGATAATAATTTTTAACTCTTTATGGAAGGTACGACTATCCTAATCCTGTCTGTATTTTGCTAGACTATGCACATTAGTATGAGGGTTACTTGTGCAAAGTTTCAAGACTGTATATATATATATATATATATATATATATATATATATATAACCTTTTTCCTAATTTTAGAGAAGCTAAAAATACTCTATAAGTAATAAAATTCTAATGGGTGATTTTTTTGAGGTTAGGATTTTCATGCATTAGTATTTGACAGATCACGTGAGATTTCAGACATGGTGCCAAAGAGAAAGATGCTCAGTATGCTTTGACATTTCATCATGAATAGACTTACTAACGAGCAACGCTTGCAAATCATTGAATTTTATTACCAAAATCAGTGTTTGGTTCGAAATGTTCAAATGTGACAAATTTTGTTCAGCGATGAGGCTCATTTCTGGTTGAATGGCTACGTAAATAAGCAAAATTGCCGCATTTGGAGTGAAGAGCAACCAGAAGCCGTTCAAGAACTGCCCATGCATCCCGAAAAATGCACTGTTTGGTGTGGTTTGTACGCTGGTGGAATCATTGGACCGTATTTTTTCAGAGATGCTGTTGGACGCAACATTACGGTGAATGGCGATCGCTATCGTTCGATGCTAACAAACTTTTTGTTGCCAAAAATGGAACAACTGAACTTGGTTGACATGTGGTTTCAACAAGATGACGCTACATGCCACACAGCTCGCGATTCTATGGCCATTTTGAGGGAAAACTTCGGAGAACAATTCATCTCAAGAAATGGACCGGTAAGTTGGCCACCAAGATCATGCGATTTGACGCCTTTAGACTATTTTTTGTGGGGCTACGTCAAGTCTAAAGTCTACAGAAATAAGCCAGCAACTATTCCAGCTTTGGAAGACAACATTTCCGAAGAAATTCGGGCTATTCCGGCCGAAAAAAAGTTGCCCAAAATTGGACTTTCCGAATGGACCACCTAAGACGCAGCCGCGGTCAACATTTAAATGAAATTATCTTCAAAAAGTAAATGTCATGGACCAATCTAACGTTTCAAATAAAGAACCGATGAGATTTTGCAAATTTTATGCGTTTTTTAAAAAAAAAAAGTTCTCAAGCTCTTAAAAAATCACTCGTTACAAAACACAATGAGAAGTGTATATGTTAATAGAATAATATTACAGAATATTAAAGCTTCAACAAAACACCAACAAAGTAAGTAATGTGTAATGAAATTCACACACAAGTTAATTTTGTTCTCGTAAGAGAATTGAAAAGTAACAAGCGTTTCCAAAGGTTTTCACAAGCACACACTTCCTTTAGAAAGGGATAGTAGTAGATAAGACAGATGGTTAGCGCGATAGTAAGGCTTCGCAAGTGCGTCTGGTGTTCTTTAGGCGGATTGGTTTGAAGCTAGCATTGCCAATTAATAATTATTTTACTTCGCCGGCGATTTAGTGCTATGTGGTAATACCGGCGTTTTTAGTTCCGCCTTAAGATATGCTACGTATTTTTTTTACTTTATAAAAAGTAAAATATTCATATCCGCTTAGTTCAACTGCATACTTTCCCTGCTTTTTCTCCACTTTCTAAGATATTTTTGCATAAAAAAAGTATCATATATTGGGACCAGTATATTTAGGTACCTCCTCATAAAATTTTGTTAAAATCCATCCAGTAGTTTTTACGTGATGCGGACGTCAATGAAAAGCAGAGAGACAGACGGAAGTGAGTTACTATTTTATTATATGTATAGATGTATATATAAAACGTTATGGGGAATTAGCATAATATTAAATAATTAATATTTAAATTCCCAAAAATTTTATTTATATTTTCTTAATTTTTATTAATTTGTTCACATATTTTAGAAAAATAGTGTACACACACGTTATAAAAAAAATCATATTTTGTATTGCGATGTTCAAAAACTGAGTGAAAATAGTTTGGGAAAAATGGTCATGTTAGGTTTAAAATATTTATGAACAAATTCATATCATGAAAGTATTTTTTCTATGTATATATTAAAATGACATTAACTTTGAGATAAAATAAATGCAGGAGTCCAGCTTTGCAGCAAATTATTAAAAGCATTTTCCTTTTTTTTACGCGGTTTTTTTTTTCTGAAAAAAATGTCACATCAAAAAACTACTGTAATGCATCAACAATCTTAGTTTCTGTTATAAGGGGTGATACATTTTGAGGTTCCCTACTTTTTTAAAGAAAAAAAAAAATAACGCAGAAAATTCAAACTTAATGGAGAAGGTTTATTATCATTTGAAAAAATATTCGAAGGCTTTTATATTTTGAAGATTATGTCTATTAAATGTTGGCCGTTGCTACGTCGCAGATGGTCCATTCGTTGAGTTCAATTTTCGATGACTCGTTCGAACATTTCGACTGGTAACTGGCGAATGACACGCGTAATGTTTTCCTCCAAAGCCTGATTCGAAGCGGGTTTGTCCGCATAAACTTTAGACTTTATATATCCCCACAGGAAAAAGTCTAACGGTGTGATATCAAACGATCTTGGTGGCCAATCGACCGGCCTAAAATTATGTGCTCACAGAAATGTTCTCTCAATAAATCCATTGATTGATGCGATGTGCAGGGTTGTCAAATTTTTTTTCACCTATTTCGCCAAAATCGATGTGTAAAATCGCCAAAATCGCCAAAACAGTTTTTTGATAAAAATTGCCTCTAATATATACAATATTTTTTAAATTTAAAATATTTTTAACAAATCACAAAAAGTAAATTTACCAATAGCTAAAATTCGCCAAAAATAGAAAAAAACTCGCCAAAATATATAAATATTTTGATTTTATTGAAAATGAATGATGATAGCACGAGAAAGGTAAAGTTTTTACTTAAAACAATGAAAAATCGTGGATATTATAATAAATGCAGACCTGAACATACCCATCCTTAAGGTATTTTTACAGCGTTCTTTGTTAGAATATGTTTTATAGGAATTAAATTTATTCAACATTACTAAAGATTAATAGTGTGTGCCATAAGCAATATTTTAATTCATAAAACTTATATCATGTGTTTCGCAGTCGAGTTGTGGTGTAATTCATCGGTCTTTCTATCCACTAATTACCAGCACATAATTTATAAATAAAAATAAAATTTTACTTTAAAATAAATCACTTAATTTTTTTCTTTCAACTTAGAATAAAACAAATTTAATCCTTACTTCAAAACTTCCTTTGTATGTGAAAAATACGTAAAAAAAATTCATTGAAATTACCAGCACATCAAGTACAAAACTAATGTAGCTGTACATAATTAGATAGAATATCACATTTTTTAAACAAAAGTGCATATTTTCTATTATGGTTCATAAGTATCCAAAAGTATGTTAGGATTTAAACAAAAATTTAAAATGAGAAATTTTATTTGTGATAAGGAATTGCAAGTCGAAAGATTTTTGTAAACATACATATGAAAGTTGTAGTCAAGCTTAAGTTTGTTTTATTCTCTCTAAGAAAGAATAATTTAAATTGCAAATTAGGTGATAATATTAAAGACAAATTGGAAAATTTTAATTTTTAGTCCCAGCAGAGCGGAATGCACATTTTCTAGATAGCTATGTCCGTCATCAGCACTCTTCGTATCTATCAACTTTGGGTTGCGTTAAAATGTAAACATTAAATAAAGTTTCCAGAATAAAATCATATTTAGTAGATATGAAAAATATTTTTAAATATGAAAATGGAAAGATATTCGTAAACTTTAAATAAATTTATGTTTCGAAAGTTTCCAGTTTCCAAAAGTAAAATAATATTTAAATATGAAAAACAATTTACTTTTGAAACTTATATTTTTTTGTTATCCATTTTGATATTTCTTAATTCAGTTTCAAATCTTGACCAAAAGTCAATGAAAAATCGCCAACAATATCGCCAACTATTTAAAAAATCGCCAAAAAGTCGCCATGTCGGCAAATCCAAAATTTGATCGCCAAATAAGATTGAAAATCGCCACGTTTGGCGAGAAATCGCCATATCGGACAACCCTGGCGATGTGTGGGAAGTGGCGCCGTCTTCCTGAAACCAAATGTCGCCGAGATCACAATCTGCTTTCTGGCATCAAATAGTCGGTTATCATGGCACGATAACGGTCGCCATTGATGGTTACGTTCGCACCGGCATCATTTTTTAAAGAAATATGGACCGATGATTCCACCGGCCCACAAACCACACCAATCTTAAATCTCTTCAGGTTGCTCTTCGTCCCAAATGCTGCAATTTTGTTTGTTTACATACGCATTGAGCCAGATCTTCTTGGAACTTTTCAAGAGCCCATAGAGTGAAGCGATTTAGGCGTAAGTCTTTCCATTATGAAATGCCAAACAATACTAAACAAAAATAACATGACAGCATGAAAAAGGTTTAGGTGTTGTTATGCCAACTTTTGAAAAATAATGATTTTAAAAATCATCCATATTTGATATCTTTATTAAAATTATCAGTTGATGTTTTTAATATTTGAAAATGTATGATAATAGTAGGCTGTGCTATAAACCAGGGCGAACTAATACAAGGTGAGTGCACGGGCGAATGCTTGAGAAGGCCTTCACAAAACAATTAAGAAAGAACAGACACACTCGAAAAAATAGCAGAGAAAATTGTAATCAAGATTTAATGAATAAACTCTTAATTTCTTCTGATCCATTAATTTCATCTAATAGAAATACAATAAATACCAGCAATTATCAAGAAATTAGTAATTACATAATAGTAACACTGACTGAGATTTAGAATTTGTTTGAAACTTTATTATTAATCTTTATATAAATATGTTTTTTATCTTAAATAATAATTTAATTTTAAAATATTTAGTGTTGTCAATTTGGTAACCCCCTTAATATAATGTTATGTGAATACCAACGAATACCAAAATACCAAAAAGTTTAAAATAATGTTATATTCAAAAAAGGTATACGGCAACTCTAAATAATTAGAGATTGGTTATATTTTATAAAAAAAAATTATCACGCTTTATCATTTTGATAGATTAAAATTCAAAAAATAATAATTACCAAAATGGAGGAATTTTGGGTATTTAATTGTCCCCGCACCGGAAAAAGAAAAGGATTTCTAAAAATGTTAATTCATTTTTTAAAATAGTAGGCCAAGAGAGATATGTGCCAAAAATTTCATTAAGCTACCATAACTCCTTCGATTTTTTTCAGTTCACTGTGAGGCGACCAAAAATAAATTTTTTTATGTTTATCGATTTCAATGCTATATTACTCATTTGAAATTAAATACCAGAGTATCTCGGAGCCAAAATATTACTGCTCTAGTTCAACATTATCACAGCGAACAGTTGGACCACCCTGTGGACTAAAATTAAAATTAAATTTTTTTTAGAAAATGTTAATCTTTTAATACCTATAACTTTTTGTTGTAAAAGATTTTGATATAAAAAAACTCTGTATAGTTATGTAACTTATACGCTATTAGTTCCCAAAAATTAAAGTCTTTGTGTCTTTCAGAAATTTTTTTTTTTTTTGAAAGGTCCATATAGCTCCGAGTTAATAGAGGTCAAAACAGGTCAAAAAACTCTTTCACGAATTTGTAGTCCGAACCCTCCATTACACTTCTAACTGCTTTATATGTGCGCCGGGTTGCGACCGTGGACACCATTAATGACTACACAAGTTTTACAAAACCAATTATTTTCTGAACAACTTTGCAACGTTGCTTTTTGAAGTATTTTGGCCTTTTTAATACAAATCTGAAGACAAAATATTTTTAATCAAATCGTCTTCTTGAGTTTTGGATCCTCCTACTTTTGGCAGACCCTGTCCATAAAAACAAAAATGTTAGAGGAATTAATATAAACTCAATATTTGTTTTTTAATAAAATTCCTTAAAATTAACTCATCCATTCTCTCCTGATTTGTTCACAGATACTACCTGTACATTTTTAGGAATGTTGGCTTTATTACAAACAAAATTGGTCGAGCGATTGTATTTGTTTGCGTTATGTTGTCTGTTTGTTTATGGTGGCAATAAAAAACGGTAGAATTAACACAAGTTGTTATATAAGAAAATGAATTGGAACATAATGCCCGTAATTGTTACATTTGATATGTATATTCTTTTTTGTTTTAGGTAGATTTTTCATAAGAAAATTAATAGTGGTAACATGAGTAACATATGTAGTTTAAGACCCTGATAAAGTGGGAAAAGCATTTAAATAATATGTAAATGGTAAAAACAACAGTGCAACATACCCATTGAACTGAACAGGTATATTTTATCTTTTGAAAGGCAAACTTTTCAGAGTTTTTTTATGTTTTGAAAAGTACTAATGTAACAATATTTTATCATTATGGTTTGAACAATGGCAAAGTACTGTTATAGTATTCTCGTTAATATTTATTTTAAACAAAAAGTTGGAGATGATATAATGTTGCACATACTGAACAATTAATTCTTTAAGATATGAAATTTACAAGAAATGGATACACATAAAGCAAAAATTATAAAATTTGCAAAGAGTTTGAATAAACAGTATGTTGAATGCTGTCGAAACAGGGAAAAGGTTGTACAAACGTCACCAGGAATGGTTATCAAAAGAACTTATTTTTAAAGGTTTATCTACAGCCCCAAAAGAAAGTGGAAAAAACGGTCGACCAGCAAAACAAATTGAAAGATGTCGAAGACGCAAGCTCGAGCATATCATTGAAGAAATTTCTCAAAAAATCACTAAGGATTCATTTTTGCTCCAAATTCAACCATCACAAAATAAGAAAAATAAAATAGTAGAAGCAAGCCCAAGATGCACAAGGAGGATTATAAAAAGCTGTTTTTGGATTTAAAATTTACTAAAAATCAATATAAGGAATTGCGTAAGCGAATTAATGAAAAGGTTTGTGGGATTTTTCCCAAGTATCAAGATCTAGTTTCTGTAAAAAAAGAATGCTTACCTTCCCAAACAGTTTTTAGTATCATTTCAAGTTCAGCAGAAATAAAATTGTAAGATCATCTTTAACATACGGCTGAACGTTTATTAAATACGGTTGATGCGGATCATATAAAAAAACTTTGAAATTGTAGTGCCGAAAATTCATCAGATGCTAATTTATTTATGGTATATTTTGTTCCATGGCGCTTGACAAAAAGTTATACCGGATTACAGCCATCAAGTAAGGCAACAGAAACTAATGTATGTATAAATGAAATTCCCTCGTCAACAAAGTATTACAGGCCAATGAAATTTACATTTTAAAAGGAAACAAAAGATGTCATAAATAAGAACTTCAACCATTTATATTTAAATTTGATGGCCGAGACATCGAAGTAAATTTTAAAATGTGTCTCACAATAATTAATGGGAAAGTTGCACAAGCTTCAACTCAAACAAAGTCATCATCAAGCAGCATTATATGTCAAAAAACACCAAGTTAATTAAGTCAACCCCCACCACAAGACTAAAGTTTTAAGGAAGCATATGAATTTGGATTGTCCCCTCTTCATGCCAGCATAGTTTTATGGAGCATATTCTTAAAATAAGTTATGATTTGGAATTTGGTCCGTTAGGTGAAACTGTGAGAAAAAGTAAAGAAATTGAAGAAAAAAGAAAGCGAAAAAAAGAAATTCAAGAAAAATATCATTAGCTAGGCCTTATAATTGAGGAGGAAACTCAAAGGATGGAAACACTGCAAGGAAATTTTTTTCCGATACAGAAACTGCTGTGTCTATCAAAGGTGTAGATAATGAATTAATAAAACGATTTAAAATCATTTTACAACTTCTAGCATGTAGCAGGCAGATAAATGCAACAATATTTGGAGAGTACGCAAATGAAATAGCTATAATTTATAACCATAAATACTCATGGAGATATGCCATCTACAATTCATAAAATTTTGTACCACGGGAAACAAGTAATTCAACACAATATGCTACCAATAGGAGATCTATCTGAAGAAGCGCAACACGATCACAACAGAAGAAAAATGTCTACATGTTGTACTAATGAAGACCTTATCATTATTTTATTGTGCACTACTGACCAATATACATATGACCAATATTCGACAAAAATGTTGAATTGGATGAAGAAGCTAAAAAGCTTATTCACTGTCGCTGAAATGAACCACTAAAGGTGTGTTTACATTGAGTGTACAAGTCATATGTACTGTCAAAATTGCTATCCATATGGAATTTCATGTGTATGTCAAAATCAGTATTTTACATATGGTTTATAATTTTTGTGTTCAAACGTACCCATGGTACGTACATATGACATAACCTCCTGTTGTTAAAAACAAAAATCAAATATTTAAAACAGCTGGTCTTCAAAGTGTGGTTTAGATGAATTATTTTTTTTTAATTATTACACTATATAATAAAACTAATAATAATAGCTTTATTGGGACATGTTATTGCCTAATAATGAAGTGATTTGCAGCACATTCGATACCCACAATACCTCTGTAGCATTTTTTTATCCTGCGGTCCAAAGTTGTTCATTAGGTGATATTACAGTTTACAAAGTTTGCTTACCGTCTTAAAAAATATTTAAAAATAATGCACTATAGTAAAGTAAATTTTTAATTTAATTCAGTCTTTCTTAGTACCGGTAAAATAAATAAACACAAAAATAATAAAATTGAGTCATTCGTATAAAAATGTCCCATATACCCTCCTGGCCCTAGTTTTGAAAACAGATATATCCCATTGGACCCACAAAAAATAAAGATCTGTCTGTTTTAAATATCATTAAATTCGATTTAGCCGTGATTGACATACAATTAAACAAACTTGCAAATAGATATATATACATATATATATATATATATACATATGAATGTATATTAGATTACATTGTAACTTTATTATTAATATCACCTATGAGGTATCGATATAAATCTGCGAACATGAAATTACTAACAGAATTTATGATAAAAATAAATAAGCTGAATTTTTGAAACTAAAAGTGAACATCACTGAAAACAGCTGTTGTCATATAGTTTTACACATCAAATAGAGCGTGCTTTAAATAAAAAACTAACACATATTATTTCACATAGGTAAATAACATATGCTATGTTTCAAGAGGTTTACACTATGTGTAAAGTTTTACATATGGAAAATCTGACATTCCATATGACTTGTTCACACAATGTAAAATCGCTTTAAGGCAAAGGACAGAGAGCGCGCTACAATCGAAGCTACAACAAGCTGTAAACCATGCATGTGTTTTTGTCACCAAAAGTTTATTTATAATTCATATATAAAAGTTTATTTATAATTCAAATGCTTTATTATAATTCAAATGTTAGTCCTTAAGAATATCTACAAAAAATTTGCTTACATGTCTGGGTTATCTGTTATTTGGGAGAAAATTTACATAGAAGAAATTAATTTTGAATTTTTGGTCGGATTTAATTTAGTATTTTTGACATATAAAGTAAATAATTACGCAATTGTTTTCTAGCCCTTTTTCAAGCCTTGTTACGGTCTACGTTGAAACGCCTAACGAGGTTTCCGGCTAGCCTGATTTTACCTCAGGAGGTTCCAACCCTCACGTCAGGTTTGCGACAGCAACAATAAAACAAAGGGAAGACACAACAAAATTATACCTTAAACACAACATACCACACACGAACACAAAGACAGATGTTGCTCTCTTAATTTACCCTCACATCCTTGTCATAGCACGGGATCAACATATTGCACTGCTATGACCCTAATTCCACTCGACCGTACTCTTCCACTTACCAGTCTACCATTGCCATAACTATATCAACTTAAGCCATCATTATTAATTTCATCCAATTTCAAACTAGCATAATTTTATTTATAATATTAAGTATAAAACAAAAAAAAAGACACTATACTACATAAATATAAGAAAATTTACTAAAATCTATGTGAACACAAAATTTAATAAAATATATGAATCAAATTTTAAATATTAAGAGAAACTTTCCTTCCAACAAAATTTCACAATAAAATAAACTGCTTCTTACACGTATATCTCTTTAAACTTTTTTAACGTTATTAAAAAATTAAATTTCTCAATACTCTCGTTCCTTTCTTTTCAGAGCTCAAACTATTTAAATTCCTCAATCTTGAATAAGCGATTAACTACTATCTGTCCTCTGAAGAGCTCCCTAAGCATATATATTTGCCTGTTCAAACAGACGTTTTTTTCCTCTCATACACTTCACGCCTAATTTGAGCACTAAAATTCGGGTAATGTTTTTTGTCTTTCCTTTCTTTAACACAAATAACTAGATATATGTATATGTATAACAAATTTTACTTTCTTCTACCACGTATTTGTATATAAAAAAAACTTTAAATTTAGCGTTAAATCTAAACACACAATTCAATTAACGTTTTTCTTTAACTTTTAAATTTCACTACACTACACGTAATACTAACATAAATAATTTTATTTTTTTTCTTAATAAACGTTATATTTGATTATTAAAATCTCCTTTTAAACCTTGACGTGTCCAGATTCAAAATCATTCACACAGGCTTTTATCAACACGCAGTTCAAATATCAACCAATACACTGGTAAGATTTTTTTTTTCATAATTTATTTATTGTATCTTCAATATTTTTGAACTAACAATAATTACTCGTATCTTAAGTCTAAAATAAAATATTCTTTTTAAGTCCAGCCAGTGCTAGACAAAAATAATGTTTGTTTCACGGATTTCGAAATCATTTGCGGGTCATCCCTCTAATGTACGGCCAAGAAAAGCAGTATCTCTTCTTTTTAGTCGAATGTAACCAGGTTCATTCAGCATGTTACGCGCCAAAGGGTTTGGATGAGATTTTAAGCCTCTTTAGATATGTGACTGCATGTTCCGCTATTTCTGATTTAACTGATGGCATGTTTAGGTCTTTGTGGATGTTCGAATTTTTTATATACCAGGGAGCAGATGTAATAATACGTAAAATCTTATTTTGGCGCCTTTGAATTTTTTCTACATTGCTAGCTGAGGCAGTGCCCCATAACTGAATCCCATAACACCAAATTGGTTTGAGGACCGACTTGTACAGTAGAAGTTTACAATCTAAGCTCAGGGTGGAGTTTCTGCCAATAAGCCAATTTAGTTGTACTGCTTTTAGTTTCATTTGTGTTAACTTGAAGTCAATGTGGCTTTTCCAAGTAAGGCGACGGTCAAGATGTATACCCAGGTATTTAACGTCTGAAAGCTGTGGTATCATTTGGTTATTTATGCGAATAGGAGGGCATGAGTCCCTACGCAGTGTGAAAGTTATGCGAGTGCATTTTTGTTCATTAACTTTTATTCTCCATTTTTCTAGCCATTTTTCCAAATTGAGTATGTGGTCTTGTAAAAGTTGTGATGCTTCTTGGGCACTTTCATGAATACTTAAAAAAGATGTGTCGTCTGCAAAAGTTGATGTGTGACTAGGGTGCTAATTGGCATATCCGATGTGTACAGTAAATATTAAATTGGTCCCAAAATACTACCTTGTGGAACTCCGGCTTCAATGAGCTGTGGCGAGCTTAAAAAGTCACCTTCTTTTAATAAAAACTTGCGATTCGTTAAATAATCTTTTAAGAGCTTATAATACAGGTTTTTGGGCAAGTTTAGCTTTAGCTTAAATATTAGGCCTTCGTGCCAAACCTTATCGAATGCTTGAGAAACGTCGATAAAGAGCGCAGAACAGTATTTTTTTTCTTCAAAGGTCGCTTTAATTACATTTACTAATCTGTGTGTTTGTTGGATCGTACTATGTTGTTTTCTGAAGCCGAATTGATGGTTAGGAATGCATCCTTTCGCGCTAAGAATTGGATTCAGCTTAGTTATTAATATTCTCTCAAATAACTTTGACACGTTTGATAAAAGGCTTATAGGTCTGTATGATTCTACTTTTGTGTGGTCTTTTCCTGGTTTAGGAATCATAGTTATCAAAGAGACCTTCCACTCTGTGGGAAAGTACTCAAGACGTAAGATGGCATTAAAAACAAACAGAATAAATCTGCGACCTATACGGGGCAAGTCAACTAACATCTTGTTACTTGTTTTATCAACGCCAGGGGCTTTTTTGGTGTTTAAATCTGCTATTGCCCTTTCAATATCGCTAAATTCAAATCTTAGGGGTACTACTGCACTAGTCTCAACTGATGACAACTCAGCTATATCAGTACATACATTTGGGGTGAAAATCTTCTTTAAATGTCCAACAAACAAATTGCCTTTTTTGGTATCATTCCTTGCCCAGTCTCCACAAGAAGTTCGCAAGGGAGGCTTACGTACGACCGGTCTTTTAAGCTCCTACATGCACGCCATAATGAATAATCTGATTGTGCAGTTGCTTCGAGGTCTTCCAAGTAATTTTTCAGAGATGTTTTTCTTCGAGATTCTAGCAGCTGTCTTAGCCGTTTCGTGCAATCTTTAAATCTAGATTTGAGTTGAGGAGATCTGTGTGCTTGCCACTCTCTTCTAATTTTTCTTTTTTCAGCCAAGAGCCGCTCGACATCTACAAAATAAATTTGATTGTATCTAGCTGGTTGTCTGGTTTCTGTCGCATGTTGGGCAGCTGATTTAAGTTTTTGATCAAAATAAATTAGTCCACATCTACTGTTGTTCTTAGCGGTATGTTTTCTGAACAATGAGTACTGAGATACTTTCTATATTTCAACCAATTAATGCTTGTGCAAGTTGTTGGCGACACGATGCTTTGCTGATTCCATATATAGACAATAGTGGGTGAATGATCTGAGGATAATTCGAGAGACGCTTCAACCTTAATCATTTCTCTCGAAATACTTTTAGTCACGCCAAAATCAATAACATCAGGTATTTTTTGTCGATCAGTAGGCCAATAGGTGGGTTGTCCACTTGATATCACATTCAGACGCATTTTTGAAATAGTGTCAAATAAAACACGACCTTTTGGAGTTATTAGGCGTGATCCCCAAAACGTGTGTTTAGCGTTGTAGTCGCCTGATGCTATGAAACAGGGACCTAGTGATTTGTAAAATTCGATATATTGACTCTCTGATATTTGAAATCTAGGAGGTGAATAAATCGAAGAAATAACAAAGTTTTGATGATATTCTTCAATACAGATGTTTGTTGCCTGAAGGTAGTCCTCATAAAAATCACACAGTAAATGATGTTTAATTCGAGCCCTTATTAGAATTGCTGAACCACCACATGCTCTGCCACGGGGGTCTTTAGTATCATATAATATATAGCCATTGATTTTAAAAAAGCTATTTGTTGTTAAATGAGTCTCTGAAACCATCATGATCTATTTGTTAGTTCTTCAAGAAGTACTCGAGTTCATTTTTGTGTTCGCGTAAGCCGTTTGCGTTCCAGAAACATATTTTTAAACAGTTCATGGTTTGTTAAGTACCGCCTGCAACATCATAGATTGCATGCGAACCATTTCTTGCATCATGCTGCTCATAGAGCTCATAAAACTCTTTAACAAATGCACTGATGTCTCGATACTTGCTTCGAGACGATTGTAGTTACCAGATGGTGTTTGTTCTTTAGCTTCTGGATGCATATTTGGTGAAGAATTGGTTGTAGGTGTCGCTTTGTGTGCTAAAACATGATTGGATTTTAACATATCCGCGTATGAAACATGTTTGGTTGTGGGTTGAGCTAACTGAGGGTAATGAGCATTTGTTTGGTATTGTGGCTGCCTAGCAGGAGTATTTAATTTCTGAGTTGACTTCCTTACCACAGAAAAAACTGGACAGCCTCTGTAGTTAGCAGTGTGATTTCCACCGCAATTGCTACATTTTTTAACCTTCGAGTCATCCTTTGGTTTGTCGCATTGGGCGGAACAATGAAGCTCTCCACACTCAACGCAAACCGGAGGCAACTTGCAGTAAGCCCTTGTATGGCCGTATTCTTGGCAATTTAAACACTGAACGGGTCCTGACCGCTTATGTGGTTCCTCTACACTTATCCTGCGGTGTAACAGATATTTTAGATTATAAATGGGATGCGTTTCGTTCTTCTTCAATCTAATATTCCCAGGTTCCAGTTCAACGCGAAATAGAGGTTGAGGAACACGCTCTCGATTTCTGAGATTGTCAACGCTTTTAACCTTAAATCCTGCTTTTTGGAGTCCAGCTTTTATTTCCACTGGATTAACATATGAGTTTACACCTTTGATGACTACCTGTAGGCCTTTGCTACTCTTCAGCTGATAGGTATAAAAGTTCTTTTTGCAGCATTCAAACTCCTTTACTGCTTTACGATAACTACTTTCGTCTATAAATTGAATTTTAGTTTCATCAATGTTACCACGCTTGATAGGAATTACATAGAATGAATTTTCCCCGATAACTGAGATTACCTTAGTTATTAATTCATTTGAATTTTTTTTCCCTTAAAAAAATTGGTGGTGGTTTAAACGACTTGGGTGCAGTTTTTGTTTTGCTTGTTTCGCTATCTAAAATAGCAAAACGATTATGGGAATTTATTCCGTTAGAGTCCTTGTCTTTTTGTACTTTAGCCATTGGTGCAATCTGCGAAGATTTAGGTCTTCGACCTCTTTTCAATACAGTTATATATCTGTCCATTCCCAATTGCGTCTTAGGTTTTTCTACACTATCCATATTATCTTTGGCAACACTGTGTTCAGAAGGCGATTTGTTTGTAGTTATTTTATTGTTATCGCTTAGTAAAAGTGAAGAACAAGATTGGGCACGTATAACTGGCGTAGCATTAATACACAAATTCATTATTTTGTTTTTATTTAATTCAGCATTGTCAACATTTTTGTTGCTTAAAGGCTCATTAGCCTTTATTGTTTTTATTTTATTTTAAAAGTAGCAATTCAATATGCCGTTGTAAAAAATAAAGAAAAGGAAAAAGAAAAAAAATATTTAACAAACAACTTTGTTGTTGTATTAAAACAGGTTTGTTTTTTGTTATTGTTTTAAATTGTTCACACAATGTATGTTTTGTTTTTTGTTAATGCGAGCTTAAAAAAAATCGCGTCCGCACTTATCAACGCCAAAAACAGAACACTGGTAACATAACTTTCTTATATAATCTTTTGCTTTAATCATTTGAAACGTTCTCCAGTCCTCCAATGGTACGGTTAATAGCCAGCTGTTAGGAAACACAACACAAAATTTATGGTTTAACTACGGCCTAATTTAATTTTTTTGTTTCGAATTACTACTATCTAATTTTGAACAAACTTACGTTTTTATAACAATTTAAATAAAACTTTAAAATTATATGGCTTTACTCTCAAAGCAATAAAGCATTCGTGCTTCACCTTTGTTTAATTTAAAAACAAGAATTATTTTGGTTCACTATTCACTTGTTGCAGTGCACTACTGACTTTCTGATTACTTATGTCCACTTTTTTATTGCCCTAGTCCTTAAATACCCCTGATTTGTTATGTATTTTGAATATACTTTTCGCGCTAAAAGAAAATATATAATGTGCGATTTTTCCCGCTAAACTTACCTTTTCTTTAATTGCCGCTAAAATATTTCTTGCCTATTCTAAGATACTTTAATCAAAAACAACAAGTACACAAATAATTTCAAATTACTATCTATTTCCTCATATTTATTTAACAAAAATTAATTTTTTGATTATTTGATCTGCATATTTTCACATATAACTTCTCTTAATAGGCGAACAGCACTTTAGGCAGATAATTTTTTACATTAAAACAAAACAAATTTAAAATTTCAAAATCATTTTTTGAATGGAAAATATAACACTGTCATTGTATATTTATTGCTTAAAATGGTTTTACACGACGTGTATTTGTCATATGACTTGTCAGTTTGATAACCCATATGTAATTTCATGTGTTTGTTAAAATAATTGAAGTTTATATCGATTTTCCTGCTTTATGGCAAGTGAAACGTGAAGAATACAGTAATATAACTGAAAAATCATCTATTTTGCTCATTTTTAAGCAAAAAATTTTTTTTAAAGATTTTGCGTTTAAAAATTGTACGTGTTTCCCTTTGCAAATCAACTTTAAAATGAAGTTTGATGGAACGAGTTTGATATGTGGCTGTGCTAAGCAAAATTAAATATTACCAATACATACACAAATTTGAAGCAGCAGTTTGATGTGTGGCCATGGCGCTTTACACGTATTTCATTAACTCATTACAGTTGAACAGAGCACATGTTGGTAAGTATATTTATGGTTTTAATGCAAAATTTTATCTTTTCAGAAATCTACAAAAGTGGTGGATGATACTATTTGGGTAAATATGTATCGTCCCTAATTATATTTTCCCATGTAACTAATTTACAATTCTATTTTCTATTTCACCTTACCAAACTAAATTGAAACATGCAAAAACTAACAAACAAAAACAATGAAATGAAAATTGGTAGCAAGCACTGTGACACGGACAAGAGAAAGTGCCTCCATACACAAACGCCTCTCCTTGAATATTTACAGATACTTATAAATGAGGGATTGGACACCTTAACAATATTTTGCCTCCTCCCGAATGCGTTAGGTTAAGGATCCGCCACGCAAAATTTTTTATGGCCAGATACGTACATTCCTGGCTGGCGAATAGGTTTTTGCCCCGCCCGCAACAGCCTGCACGTCCGAATAGTCAGGAAGCTCAATTCAACAATTTAACATTTATACTTACACATTAGATGTAATTGTAATTGGAAATTTTCAATTACAAGTAATTAATCTTTGGTAATAATCATTACTTGCAATTGAACAAAATTCAGTTATATTCTTAAACATTTTTCTTTACATGTAATAATTATAATTAAATTTTTTTTCAATTACAATTAAATGTAATTTGTAATTGGAATATTTTAATTACAAATAATTTTAAATTTTAATATTTCAATCACAAATTACATGTAATGTGGAATTTAAAAAATCTCAATTAAAATTACGAATAGTAAATGTTTTTTGCAGCAAAGCAATCAGCAAAACAATTACTTCGAAAATGTTTGCTGTTGCTTAAGCAATAAGTTGTTCTTCATTTTAATTTTTGATTTTGTTTAACTCTTTAATGTGAAGTTATGGCTGACTGCGATTGCTGTTTCTTGTTGTTACTTGCTGCTTCAGTCTTTAGTTTTAGAAAATTCCTTGACAGTGAGATATTAAAATTATGGCGCAACGTGTAAACCGAAAAAAATAAGTTTGTAAGATCTTGAAAATAAAGATTTCCAATATTGTTTTACAGCAACAACAAAAGAAGAAACAAACCTTAACTTATTGCTTAAGCAACAGCAAATGTTTTCAAAAAAATTGCTTTGCAGCAGACAGAAACACACAGTGAGCTTAATAGCACGTTTCCACGGAGATCAATATTCATGATTCGCTCTCTCATTCGTGCTTCACCCTCTAATCATGTTTGAATCAACGTGCTTCGCCATACAAAATTTTGAGAGCGAAGCACTTTGTTTTGAGATGATTCAGTTTGAATCTACTTGCGAAGCATGAATAATTTGTCTCTTCTCTAATTTTTATCGCAAGTTTATCTGAACTAGCTCTCTTTGCTTACATAAAAATGTAAACAAAGAACAAAATTAAATTAAAAGTGTTGTTGTATAGAAAAAAGTAAGCAAATAATTAAATTCAACTTAAAATTGATAGATACGACACAAACAAAAGTATATCAAGTGGTAAAAAACAAAATCCTGCAATAAATTTTAAAATCCAAACTAAACGAAGCACGTATGCGTCGTGGAAACATGGTATAAGTAAATGCGTTTCTTTCTCTTTTCCTTTTTGTGCATTTGCTTTTTGCTTTTTCTTCGCTTATAACAAAATGTTATGTAAAGGCTCAGCCAAGGCGAATTCATACCAGGTGGAGTCGATAGCCCAGCTGATTGTTTTTTGCTCCTGTTTTTTTGCTAATGTCTTGTCAAAAAATACATTGTTTCCTATCTGCTAATCTAATGTCAAAGTTATTGTTTTGTTGTAGTTGTTGTCCTACTGCTCACACCTGGTATGAATTCGCCTTGGGCTCAACTATAAATGCATAAGCTGGCTTAAGCCAATGTCAAAAAATTAACGAAAAGTCTGCCAAATGAAATTTGTTAACAAAAATATGTTAAATAAACATATTTTATACACTTAATACCATCAATATACAAATTAATAATTATTTTTAATAGTTTTAAGAAAATTTCGAAAGAAAAATTTAACATTTGTTGCTGTTTGTGTAATTTTGGCCAAAAGTACTAAAAAATACAGCAGTGTCCATCACTCAACTCATAAACAATAAAATGCACTTTCTTTTTAATTACGATTATTATTTAACGCCTCCTTTTTTTCTTATAGAAATTTCTTTCTTTAAAGATTTTATATTAAATTTAGATACATGTAATTTGTTCACTTTCGTTCTCCATTGCAATTTTTTATGAATGTACAACACAAACAGCTGTTTCCGTACGGAAAGATTTTAGTGCTGTTGCTATTTTTAAGCAAGAAATTTAAATCCTGGGGGTTACTGCGTATTTCGATTCGAAAGAAAAATCTTTCGAATTTGTATGTCTTTTACATTGTGTTTCGAACATTTTTTCTTTCGAATTGAAATACGCAGTAACCCCCCTGGCCTCATCTATTTCTTTCTCTTAATAAGTAAAAAATACAAGTTTTCTTAATTACAGATGTTAAAATGCTGGTACAAAAAAAAAACCAATTAGCATGAGTTATAGAAATAAACTTTTCAGCAAAAGAGAACCAATGAAAATTTATTTCTTTTATCCATAATTTAAGAAAGGGGTTCACATGACACCTAAATACGAATTTACTACTTATTTTCTCAAATAAATGTTTTCACGAAAAGGTAAAAATGCAAAATTTATGACTAGAGTTTCATATTTGTCATAAAAAGAAATTTTTAGATTTTATTAAGTTTAGTTAAGAAAGCTTTATTTTGATATTAATTTATATTATAATACAACTCTTAACCGCAGATCCGCCCCTGCATTTCTTCAATTATTTTTGGTATCATTGTTTTCAACTTTTAGCTAAAAATTATTTCTTTATTTGTTAAAGTTAACTGTAACAAATATTTTTGTAAAACATACATACATACGTCCAAACGTACTTACAATCATGCATACAAACATACATGCGTTCTCCCTTCCAATGAGTTACATCATAATTAGCGAAGAGATTAAAAATTGTTAATCTCAAATTAAACTGAGATTTTAAAACACACTGTATGTAGGCCCTTTGAAGAGCAAATGTTTAAACTGTTTGCTCATGCTTATTAAATATTAGGGTATGTATGCATGTATGTATGTATGTATGTATGTATGTATGTATGTATGTATGTATGTATGTATGTATGTATGTATGTATGTATGTATGTATGTATGTATGTTTACTGCTAGGTAAAAGAATTGTCAAATACTTAAAATATGTTCAATAAATTGCATTCGATTGTGAACGCTTCAACAAAACAATTCGGTTTTATTTGGAAGCAATATTTTCGCCTTTTTATTTGCAAATTTAAGCCTGCAAAAAAGCTTGCAGGCCCGAAACAACAACCTTTCAGCTTCAGAGTCAAAAACAGAGATCATATTTTGAATTGATATAAAAGGTGTTTTTTATAGAGGTATAGAACTTTAAGTTGGCATTTCTTTTCGAGATGGTGACCGATTTAACAGCTGTTAAGTGATTTATTCTCATTTTGGTTTGGCAATTTATCATGAATGGGCTCAAGCCTGAACAACGCTTGCAAATAGTGCAAATAGGGCCCAAAACGAGATAAACGAGAGGTAATCCTGAAGTGTATGTTGAAACACCGTTACATCCAGAAAAACTGACTGTTTGGTGCGCTTTATGGGCTGGTGGAATCATTGGTCCGTACTTTTTCAAAAACGATGGTGGCCAGAACGTTACAGTCAAGGGTGATGGGTATAAAGCCATGATTACTAACTTTTCATTCCTGAATTGAATAACCATGATGTCCAGGAGATATGGTTTTAACAAGACGGCGCAACATGTCACACAGCTCGTGCCACAATAGATTTATTGAAAGACACGTTTGGTGATCGCTTAATTTCACTTTTTGGACCTGTGAATTGGCCTCCAAGATCTTGTGATTTAACACCGCTAGACTGCTTTCTGTAGGGCTATGTAAAGTCATTGGTCTATGCGGATAAGCCACAAACGCTTGACCATTTGGAAGACAACATTCGCCGTGTTATTGCCGATATACGGCCACAAATGTTGGAAAAAGTAATCGAAAATTGGACGTTCAGATTGGACTACATCAGCGCCAGCCATGGCGGTCATATGCCAGAAATCATATTTAAAATGTAATGCCACAAGATTATCTTTCGGATAAATAAAATTCATGTCAATCGAATAATCCATCGTTGTTTTATTGCAACTAAAAGTTCTATACATCTATAAAAAACTTTGCAATTAAGTTAAATTGTGCTACAATTACATATATAATTACAACGAAGTTTAAAAATTTTTTATGTAAAACAAAATGAAGAACCGCTAATATTAATATCTAATTAGTTTCGATAGATTTGAGTAGAAATAAAAGAAGAGATTGCAATATGCAGTTTAAATGCATTCTCCTATTATGCATAGCTACTGGCCCACAAATTTGTACAACAATCTGAATATAGATGTATGTCGAGATACAAGTCGTCGGAATGCCGACATTGCATTTGTTGTAAGTTCTGAAACAGCTTCCAGGTGTATAGCCTTAGTGACCATGCACACAAATAATTATCGGACCAGCGCACAGTGAACGGTGCAGTATGGAGTCTGGGCCAAAAATACTTCTAGTGCAGGTATCATTATGAAACTTCGCTAAGGGCTTTAAAAATATGTCAGAACTATAGTGATAAAATGGGAGTGGTTGATGACTTATAAAAATTTTTAAACTGCTATAAAAATAATTCTAATACCTATACATAAATAAAAGCAACTGTCGTTCGTTGGTAGTCGAATCATAAAAAACGGTTGCACCGATTTTGCTAATTTATTTTTTTTACGGAAAGAAAAATTTACCACTCCCACTTTTACGCCCAGTTGGAAATTTTGCTCCACTTTTTAATATATGTATATAGTTTAGCAAAACACATGCTGGACTGGATAGTGGGCTTGGTACATCCTATACAAAGTGAACATTTATTATCGTCTACCTAGAGAACTACAGTAGGTAGGTACAATACAAATGTGCATAGTCCAACAAAACAAAGACTAGATTGGGACGGTGGAAGTTGTAACTTCCATGCAATCTACTATTCTTCGTCACTTGAAAACTCGTCTTCACCTTAATTTAAGTCAGATGTATGTATGTATGTGAGTTTAGTCAAATGTTTTTAAGTTTGAAATCGACTCCATTTCGGCAAGCCAAGCAGAATATGTGTTTTGAACTCTTGTTTTTATACAACTGCATTTTTCCCAAATTTTTGATTTTTTTTTAGTGCAATTATAATTTAGTGTTTCTAATTGACTTTCTTCAAATCTGTATCCTTCATTTTAATATAGCTTTTTACGATATACTTCATTTTCTAGTTTTTTCGGCAGTTTTTTCGATCTAGTTTTAAAGGCTGTTCTTAAAGAGTACAGTTCGAATAAAACAAAAACAATTATAAATTTTAAAACCTTGTTTTTATAAGAAATAGTGATGATACATTTGATGACAAACTATTAATTTTTATTTTCTTATTTTTGGTCAATGGGATCGGCCAGTGGGCAGCGCAATCGACAGTACTATGTTTGAACGGTCTAGAAGCATTAAGACAAACCTTTGGTAAATTACCCATAATTTATTGAGAAGTTTTATCAGAATATCTAAAACACTGCATGCATTTATTGATAATGGATTTAGCAATTGGTTTCCAGAAATAATCCAAAATTTATGATTTAATACGAACATAGTTTAAGTAATACCACCATGAAGAGTTCTTTCATGTGAGTCCGAAATTATAAGATTTGATAGAGAATTCGATTTTGCTAAGACTATTGGGTGTTTTATATTATAACTCGAATTAAAGTTTTACAAACGACCAGCCACACGAATTACTCAAGAATTTATCAAGAAAGGGTAATAGCTTAAGCATCGAACTACTCTTTAACTAGCGATTTGCATTAAGTTGCTTAATTTTATTAGCAAAATCAATCGATTGGGAAATTTTAACCAAATGAAATAATGCCTCATTAATTTCCGATGTTGTCAAGACATTAGTTCGTTTTATTGTAGGGTTTTTACAATTGTAAATGAAACGAAAACACAATGCACAAACACGAAGTATTTCAGGATGTTTTTTCGAAAGCAACATTTGCTGTAATTTTAATTGTTCGTTTTTCTTCAGCAGTATGTAAATTAGATAGCAGTCTTGGCCAATGTTTTGAGGATTTCTACAGAAAGTTTGGACTAAACCACCACGAGCGATTTTCGATCAATTCATGAGCCAAACTGCCCCTTGAGACGCAATCTGCTGGATTCAGCGATGATGGCACATATTTACACTGAAGCGGATTAAAATATTTAAAAATTAAAACTTCAGCTGCATATGCTGCAGTCGATGCATCACAAAAGCAATGTAATTCCGTTAGGGCCCCAGTAGACCATTCAAACCAACGAGGAATTTTTAAATCGCTTAGTTGTAGCACAGATAACCTGTGTTTGAGCCATTGCCATTCAATTTCCGATTGTATTTGTGTATCCCAGTCTAAACCATGGTCCCATAGTTGCTTAAAAATGGACGTGACAACCACCGTACATGTACACGGACACTGTACAATCTAGCAGTTTCAGACAGAATTGATCTTTTTGTTAAATGTTTTGAATGTTGAATATTGACTTTGAATGAAAAAGAATCATTATGAATATTCCATTCAATACCACGAGTGGTTACGACATTATCTTTATCAAAGTTTAAAGGGGCAGATGGCTCCCTGTACTCTTAAGATATTGTAAGTAAAAGTTCATTGAAGTTAGTTATCCATTTCCGAAGATTGCAGCCGCCCTTTTCAAGAAGGGTACATAGATCCCTATGCAAGCTTATGGAATTTTCGATATTGTCTGCTCCTGAAATAATGTCATCGACATAGGAATCGCAAACTAATACTTTAGCAGCCTTTGGAAAATCTAATTTAAAATCATATGCTAGTCTTTGCAGAATGCGAATAGCTAAATATGGTGCCGCTGTGGAACTATATGTGACAGTATTTAATTCGTAACCAGAATTAATTCATTATTCATACTTGGTTGAAACCTCCAAAGGATCTGTTGGAATTTTCGATGTTCGGACAAATTTCTCTTTGTCGGAACATCTTTTCAATATCTGCATCAAATGCAATTTTATGTCTTCTCCATTTAGTCATCATTCCTGGAAGAGGTTGACACAATGAGTACTTTGTTGACGGATATTAAATCAGAAAAGAAAACACGAGAAAAGCTTTTTTCTCCATTTTACTCTATTTACATTAAATTATTTTGTTGTATTTTTTTTTATTTTTGCTTCCACTCAACACAAAAATTTAATTTTGAGAGAGAGAAACAAAGAGAAAACCATTATAGCTTTCAACGTACGTCAAAAGTTGCCCAACTTTCGTACTTTGCGTTGACGGAGACGTACTGGTTGTGACAACACTCATTAGAAAAGCTGTATTTCAACTTTCTTGTGCGTTGATAAAGTCGACGTATAACGTATGACGGATTCTATGTGCCCCGGCCTTTACTAATTCGTACCACAAAAACATGTAAATAAAATATTAAAAGAAGTCAGTTAATAAATAAGCAAGAAATGAGACACATGCGTTTTGCTCTTTATTTCAACAGATCGACATAATACATGGCGCAGCCGGTGAAAAAATTGTCGATAAAATAAAAGTTAATTTTTTTGATTTTAATATACACAGTATATGGGAAAACCTAAATTGAATGCAAGTCGTGTACATCTAAGACCACATGGAAGGCCGCCAAAAAACATTAAATACGTTTATATTAAACAAAATACAAATATGGATTTTGTGAAGAAAGTTGAAGAACTAAAAATTTTTGCCACTGGAATTGAATTGGACAAGAAAGCTGAAGTTGTGAAAGTGGCTATATTTTTGAATGCGATTGGTCCGGAAGCTGTAGAACTTTATGATTCTTTTAATCTCAGTGAGGCAGGTAAAGGGAAATATGAAGACGTGACAAAAGCCTTTGAAGAATTTTGCAAACCAAAGTGCACCGAAGTATGTATATGAGAGTTTCGTGACACATGGTGAACCTTTTGACGACTTCTAAATGGAAATTAAGAAAATAGTGCGGCAAAGCAGCTTTGATAATGGTGATAAGATGGTGCGAGATAGAATTGTACTGGGAACAAGTGACAAGGATATACCAAAATTAACAATGGAATGGCAATTGACATGGCGAGATCGGCTGAAGTGACTAACAAACAAATGAATACTATGCGAAGTGGTGAAGTAGAAATTAACGTGGTTAGTAAGAAGTCTAAAAAATTTAAAACAAATTTTAATTATCTTAAAACTAAAAATTATGAAAAGCACAGTTTTCAATAGAATTCTAAAAATTATAGAAATTAAATAGTTATTGTAGTTTTTGACCTTTTTTTATATTTGAATTCTATTTTTTAACAAACACAAGGTCTTTTTTATAAAAATGTTTTAACAATTTTTATTGTCAATATTTCGCTACACCATTGGGTAGCATCTTCAGGAAATAAAAATAAAATAGTTTTAAAATTTAAATGATTGAAAAAAAATTCAAATGAAAAAAAATTTGTTGTCAATCAATTTTAAAAATTTTTAACATCTCAATACATTCAAATAAAAATTAAAATAGAAAAATATTTTTTAAACATATACATATACAGAAAATTTTTGATATTCAAAAACATAGAAACATTTTAAGAGAAAACACAATAAATTTTCTAATTCATATACATAAATTTAACCGGAAATGTTACAAAAAATTAATGTTTTTATTATAAATATTTGATTCAAATTCATGTTATTTTTTTATGCACTAAATGCCTATAATTTTGTGCAACATTTTCTGTATCTGGTTTAAAATTTATTCTTTTTTTCAATTGGAACTTAATTATTTGTAGCATTTCTAACATATAACGACGTTTATAATTATTTTCCAAATTTAAAATTGATACATTTTCAAAGTTAGGATAACGATTTCTTTTCGAACAGTGTGAAGATAATGCTGTTTTTGCAAACTTATGTTGTCTCTGTATCTCTGGTCTGATTTATGTCCAGCTATCCTGACTTTCAATTTATTCTTTGTAGTACCTACATAAACTTTATTACAATTCTCTTTGTCATTACCTTTACAAGGTATTTTGTAAACTAAATTATACATATCTAACTTTTTTATTTTATCTTTTGGTTTGCTAAATAATCTATTTAATGTATTATATAATTTGTATGCCATCCTATATTTATCTGTATCAAATATTTTTGATTTTTCTAACCGTTCTGATAAATCTGGTACATAAGTAATTGATTTATAAATTTTTGGTTCCGTATCATTTCTTCTATTTGGTTTTCTGTTATTTTTATGTTGATTTAGAAATTTATTAATCAGTTGAATTGGAAAATTATTTTCGCTTAATATATTTTTATCTTATCTATATTCTTTTTGTGAAACTCCTTGTCACTAATGGTTAGTACTTTTTCCATTAAATTTCTGGCTGTATTTATAATTATATGTTTACTTTGTGTAGAAAAATAATTAATAAATCTAAATCTAAATTTTCCATATTTATAGATAATCATTTAAACAAAATGAAATTAACAAATAGAGATAGGTTTGTTTTGGATAAAGTTAAAGAAACAGAAAATTTTTGATATTCAAAAACATAGAAAAAAATATTTTTCTATTTTACTTTTTATTTGTTTCTTGAATGTATTGAGATGTTAAAAATTTTTAAAATTGATTGACAACAAATTTTTTTTCATTTGAATTTTTTTGCAATCATTTAAATTTTAAAACTATTATTATTTTTATTTCCTGAAGATGCTACCCAATGGTGTAGCGAAATATTGAAAATAAAAATTGCTAAAACATTTTTATAAAAAAGACCTTGTGCTTGTTAAAAAATAGAATTCAATTACAGAAATTGTAACAATTGTAATTTTTGTGGTAAAAAGCATTTGAAGGGCAAATGCCCAGCATATGGTAAAGTGTGTAATCACTGTAAAGGCAGAAATCATTTTTCTGCAGGATGTAAAAAAAATCTGTAGGTGAATTAATAGTGAAAACTAAGAACGTATGTAGTGCAAGTAATTCAAGTTTATACATATACATACAGTGTCTCACAGCTTATTTGTTGCAGTCACATTTATTCGAAACAATTTTCAATATTTCGAAAAATATTGAGACTAGATTAAAAAAAAAGAGCACACATGTTTATTAATTTATATATTATAGATTTTATAAAAAAATAACAAAAATATACTTCATTAACTAAATTTCTTAAATTAAAACAAATTCATTGCTTTTTTTAGGTCACAGCTTAAATGATGCACAAAATTTAAAGTTTAATTTAAAACTAAATTTAGCTTCTAATTTAAAATTTTTTCCATAACTAATATTTGGTGGGATATCCTTTTTGGTCTAGAACGGCTTTTAGGCGAGATCTCATTGATTCTACCAACTTTTTTTTTGTAATTGGGACTAATTTTGCCCCATTCCTCAAGAAGTGCATTTTTTAGGTCAGATGCGTTGGAAATTGTATGACTTCGGATGTTTTTTTCGAGCACAGACCCATAGATTCTCTATGACATTGAGATCTGGACTCTGAGCAGGCGTTTGTACAACATGCGGGCAGTTCCAGATGAGCCAAGTCTTTACTATGCCTGAAGTGTGCTTGGGATCGTTATCTTGGTAGTATCTAAAGGAATCTTTAATACGAAGTTTTTCTGCGCTTTGTAATAGATTTCCCTTCAGCAGATCCAGGTACATGTTTTTATCCATGTTCCCCTCAATGAAGGCTAAATATCCGACGCTTGAAGACGACATTCAGCCCCATACCATTACACTGCCCCCACCATGTTTAACAGTGCTGCGTAAATTACGTGGGTTTAGGGCTGCATTTGGTTTTCTCCACACGTAAGACTTCCCATCTGATCGAAATAAATTAAACTTACTCTCGTCAGCAAAAATAACGTTTCCCAGAACGACATTTCCTTGGAAATAAGCTCTTTGGAAATTTCCATTCTGCGTTTTTTATTTCTGGCATTAATCAGTGGCTTATTTCGGGCAGTACGCCCATGAAAATTGGCTTCTCTAAGGACTCTACGTATAGATTCTGCACTGGCCGACTTACCCAAGAACTTTTCCGCTTCGATTTGCAATTTTGGCGCGCTCAGATGGGGGTTTTCCTTAATCATCCTCACAATCCCTCGTTTTTCGGCGTAAGAAAAAATATTATTTGGAGCAGATCTGCACTTGTTTACTATTCTATTTTCATGCCGGAACCTTTCTATAATATGTTGGACAGTAGAGGAACTTAATGCGACAAGTTCCGCGATCTTCCGTTGAGATTTTCCCTCCTTAAAGAAGCGAATTACATATTCCCGTTTTTTAATACATATTCCCGTTTTTCAAACCAATTATCAAATATTCTATTTTTAAATTTTTTCTTTGCAAATAATGCTTGCTAATGATCACTGGCACTGAATAAAACTAAAAATATGTAAATTTATACCGTTATCATTCACACACACACATGTTTTGTTTACTGCATCATTTAAGCTGTGACTTCATTTTAATGGGTATTTTACTATTTTTGTGGTTATTTTTGAAAAGAAGTTGTTTTGTCTCGTTTTTTCTGCTGTAATATAATAATGAGATAACTGTTTTAATGATCATTGCCTTTTTTACTTTTTAAATGCAACAGATTTCGGAATATTTACTTTTAAAAAAATATTTATAGCCTGCATCAAATAAGCTGTGAGACACTGTATGTACATAGATTCAATTAGAAATGAAAATGATGCTAGCACGTGGTATGAAACTCTACAAATTCAAGATAAAACTTTAGGTTTAAACTGGACACAGGTGCTATGCTTACCATATTGCCATAAGATATATTAAAAGATTTAAATAATCTTAGAGTTGAGAAAAGTTCGGATAATTTGATAGCCTTTAATGCTGCCGCGATAGAACACATAGGTATAGTGAACTTACTGTGCAAAATAAAACAAAAATCAGAAAGAATTAAATTTTTTGTAGTAAAAGATAAAAACTCTATTCCTATTTTAGGCTTAAATTCATGTATAGAATTGGGTTTAATTAAGCGCATATATTCGGTTGAAATAATTAGTAAACAAGAGCTAAAAAAAGAATATTGTGAACTCTTTAAAGGCATAGGCTGTTTTGAAAAGAATTTGCCATTGAACTAAAAGAAGGTGTCACACCATGCTCAAAACCGGCAACTAGAATACCTTTAGCTCTAAGGGAACCTTTAAAACAAGAACTAGAAAAATGTGAATGGATTTCAAATATTGTTATTGTGGAAAAACCAAACAAAAAATTGAGAATTTGCATAAATCCGAAAGAACTAAATAAAGCTCGAAACGAATCTGATAAATAAATCAATTTTTACAGTATTAGACCTTAAAGATGGAAGTAGTATATATGTGTACCTTCGGTGACAGCTCTTTCATACAAACCAATGACCCAAGGGCGTGGAACATTGTGTTCCCGCACACTTTGTGTATAAAACAACAGGAAGAATTTGGTAGGAAAAACATAATTTATATTTCTAATAACGCACTGCAGAAATAGACTGAGACGTGGACAGACAGCGTATAGATTTGTTGTGTTTTTTAAGCAGGAGTTCATGATCAAGAAATATTGACAAGAAGTATTTGTGAAGGGGGAGACATTGAATAAATAGTAAGAAATTATGTGTGTAATGATCTTAAGTGTGTGGAAAGAATGTAGGTCATTTGGTGGGAAAAGTGTAATCTTTATTTCTAATAATGCACTGTGTAGATAGAGACTAAGAAGTGGACGGACAGAAATGAGATTGGTTGTGTTTTTGAGCGCGTGGCAATGTTCTTAATTATGGAAATTTTAAAAAATTCCTTAATTTAGTGGAAAACAAACCAAAGAAGTGCTTGCGTGGGATAAGGAAATTTTTTTAAGAGTAATAAATTCTTGCAGCTAATTGCTTAAATGTAAAGTCTTAGTTGACATGGGTTGACATATTAGTAAGCGTGATATTAATATTAAGGTTTAGTGCAATGTACAATCTCATGTATATTAAAGAAATAGAGAAGCTGAACACAGCAGACAGACAAATTGATAAATGTAAGAACATGCTAACAAGTGTAGTTACAGATAGATAAGAATATATAAATATTTTATTTACACATTATGAAAAATACACAATCTAGGAGGTCATTAAATTTTGATTTTTGGTTTTCGTTCAATAGAAGCGATATGTGAAAAGAATGCTAAAGAAGAATTTAGATTTAAGTTTTTGTTTTTTTATTTAATAATTTTGTATGTTTAGAAAATCGTGTGGGGGAAATAAATAATTTTTATCTATAACTCTATGACGCTATGAAGTAGCGAAGTACAAACATATGGTCCGATCGACAGATGGGCAGACTAACAAAGTTGGGTAGCCGGATAGTGTGGAAGTGTGAAGGTCATTTTTATGTGGAGTAAATAAAGATGTTGATAAGAAGTCTTAAGTGTTTGTGTTAGAAATTGATGTTCACTGGAATGCGTGAACCGATTTTGTTTCTGCAAACTTTATATGAAAGGTGACGTCAATACCAATGTTTTTATGTACAAACGGTCTCTGTATGTGTATTGGTTCATGAGTTATAGCCGGAATAGTTGGCATGGTACCGCCCATACAAAGTAAAAAATTATTATCGGCTTCCTGGCGAACTGCATAAGATAGCGCCTTGAAACTTCGCAAGAGTAGTCTTTGTCCTAAGGCCCATAGTCTACCAAAATACAGAATGAATTGGGACAGTGGGCGTGGTACCTCCCATACAAAGTGAAAAATGATTAGTGTGTATATAGAGAACTATAATAGGTATGGTCTTCAAAGTGGGTACAAGTAAACCCCATACCCATGCGGATAATCTAGAAAACCATAGGCTGAATTGGGACAGTGAGCGTGGTACCGCCCATACAAAGTAAAAAATTATTATCCTGTATCTAGAGAACTGCAATAGGTAGCGCCTTGGAATTTTGCTTCAGTAACCCCCATATTCAGATACTTTGTGTAGAGAAACACAGACTGAATTTGAATACAAAGTGAAAAATTATTATCGCGTACCTAGAGAACTACATTAGGCATAGTCTTGGGTCTTTGCACAAATAACCCTTAAGTGTTTGGGTTAGTTGTTTTTCTGTTTATGTTTTTATTATTACTTTACATACTTGAATATTCGATTTGTTATTGTTTCGGTAAGTGAGCAATTCTAGGAAAAAATAATTTTTATGTATGTGTGTTTGGTAAACAAACGGTCACAAATTATGTTTTATGGCGGTTGTTCTAGTGATTCTAACTGTAATGAAAAGAAATAAAACTACATCTCGGTGGGAGAGCTATAACTGCTGATTTCACAATATAGTGAAATTAATATAAATTTATAATTTCAAAATGTTGTGAAAATATTTATATACATACATATAAATCAATGTTTGCATATATATGCAATCTTACTCCCTTTAAAGTTGGAAAAAACATACATATGTATGTATGTACGTCTGTATTCTCTCTCAATCTTACTCTCTTTAATGTTGAAAAAACATGTATATGAATTTATATGTGTGAGAGTGTGTGTGTATGTCATAATCAGTGACTTAAATTGATGATATAAATAGTTTCATCATAAGGAATTATTCTTCATAATTATACTGAATTCAGAAGTGTTCTTAACTTTATTTCAAATTTAAACGAAAACAAAAAAACAATGGCTAACTTTACCTGTGAGATTTGTAACAAAGAGTTTAATCACAACACATCTTTAAGACGTCATACAAGAATGCATCACAAAGAGGAACATGTTTGTACACCATGTGATTTGAAATTTTCAAATCCAATAGAATTTTCTAAGCACCAACATGTAGTAGATGTGTTACAAAAGCACACAAACATAAAATTTAACATTGAACTATTTTGTGAATCATCCCTAATACTTTTTTGTTAACTAATGGAAAATTATACACATTATCTTTCGGATATGCAGATGTATCAAAATGAATATTAAGATCATTTCGAATATCATCATAGAGATCATCTGTTTTAACATTATATATACAAGAATCAGTATCCATGTAATTGAGATTAATATTTTCACTATATTTGACTTTCATATAATCATAATGAAAGTTATACATTTTATACTTTGATAACTCTAAAACGGAAAATCCAATATATATATATATATATATATATATATATATATATATATATATATATATATATATATATATATATATATATATCTAAAGTAATATCTAACTGGTAAAGATAGAAAATATAGAAAAGACAACAAATAAAAAAAGAGAAAAAACAACAATTCATATTTTATTTTATTTGCCTTAAAAATAAAAAAATACAAGTATATATTGATTTATTCCATAGAACCCAACACAAGAATTCCAGCAACTAAAAGCATAAAATAAAAACCATCTTCTTGGTAAAAGAATTACTCCCATACACTGATTATTTCGAGCACAACCCGGATATGAGATATCCGAAGATAGAGAACTGCGCTAAGGGTTTGCCGAACGATCCGCCTATCACACCATTGCGAATTATTTTTTGATAAACTTCGGCTCCTAAGGTCATAGAAACCCGAGCCGGAACGTTAAACTGGGGATCCGCCAGTTGTAAACCAGGGAATTCATCCAGGATTTTTTGATCGATTAATTTTCTAGGACTGACCAAATCGTATCTACGTCGGACTTTAGCAAAAACCTCGACTGTTGTACTCAACCCGAAATTTCTACGCATTACAATAAGACACATATCCTCCTTGCCCACTCTCACTATTTTTGCACCCAAGCGCCTCACCACGTCCTCTGATATTATCGAACAATGCAAACTTGGGTTGATCAATGCACGCTCCAAGATATACCGTTCATTAGTCACAAGTTTGATGATTGCTGTCGGCCGCAACAAGACAGTCTCCATGACCGAGTAGAGAGGTAAGGACAGCGCATCGATACATGGTTGCGGTTCAGCTACATCCGTATCCTCCTTCAAGTCCGTTATACGAGCGGGAACAATAGCCCGAGACGTACTAGGTCCCTCATGATATTGATAACTTTTAAACGAACTAGGTTTATTTGTATCGTCCCGAGATAAGCTAGATCCATTTTCAGGTACTTGGGGCGAACGAGGTCCCGTATAATTTGCGTGGTCCTCTTCGCGAATGTTTTACCTGAGAGCTATTTTTCCTAGACATACGAGGTCTTTTATTATTCGCGTGGTTGGACGAACTAAGTTCTATTCGCGAATGTTTTACCTGAAATCTATTTTTCCTAGATATACGAGGTCTTGGATCTGGTTTATGCAAAATAGTATAGTGCATATCACCGCTACGTTTGCATTTTCCTGAGCTCTTACATGTACGCCACGTGGTGGTCGTGACTTAAGCAACCTGCACAGTACTTGTAAAAAGTCACCAAACGCATTCGTTCACGGTAATCTTCCTTCAAAAAACGTTTACAAAGGCGCAGTGGGTGATCTTCCAGGCATACTCTACTGGAAGATACCACAGACATTGATTTAATGCCTTCACTCTCTGCCAACGATTGGTTATAGATAAGGGACTTTCTGATATTTCAATCTCTGCGGGAGCCAAAAGTGGGCCACCAACTAAGAATTGACCAGGTGTCAGAACGTCAAAAGAATCCGTGTTCTCTGTCAATGGACACAAAGGTTTAGAATTAAGGCAGAATTCACTACGTGCCAACAGAGTTGAAAATTCCTCGAAAGTATACTTCAACACACCAACAATTCTTCTAAAATGGTGCTTGAAGCTTTTAACTCGTGCTTCCCACAGCCCTCCCATATGAGATGCACTAGCGGGATTAAAATGCCAATTGATACCACGAAGATTATATTCTGAGTTTACTTCAGAACCTATATTCCGTAAAAAACAGATATACTCTTTTTTCAATTCCTTAGAAGCACCCACAAAATTGGTACCATTATCAGAGTAAATATCCTTCGGATAACCACGACGTGCAATAAAATATATATATATATATATATATATATATATATATATATATAGGTTTATTATATACTGTTTTTACTCTATTCATTTTAATGGCAATGATATTATCATGAATTTTAAGTGCACTATGGAAATTTGGTTTAGCTATAAGAGCCCTAGCTCCTAACCGTTTACCTCTACTCTCCCATTCACATACTATTTTAATGTCCTTCCCCTTGTCAACATTTTCCATAGTCTTACCATATACCGCATTATTTAATAATTTAAAAAAAAATTTTGTTCAAAGGAGTTTTTAGCCAATGTTCTATGATGGTTATTTATATCAATATATTTTTTCAACCAATTTGATTGATTAAATTCAAGAATTCTACGAATTTTTTTTTTTTTTTTTCAACAGTCCATTTTGAAGACAATGTTGAAGGTTGCGATTATTATTTAAATCTGTTATCAATTTTCGCTGCTTAATACTTTCAATTTTCTTGTTTTCTGTACGAAATGGAAAGTCACTATTATAGTCGTGTAATGTAGTTGGTTATTCTAGATCTACTTCCAATATATAACCTAAAGGTTAATCATCCTTTACACTATTTACATTAAAGTTTTCACAGTTTTCAACCCAATTAAAATTTTTAAAGGTGACATTGCATAGCCATATAAATTATTTACATATAAATACATTAGGTAATTTGATTTTTTTGTAGGATCATAATCACTAACGTATTTATTATTAGCTACTGAATAACGTTTACTACATTGGACAATACCTCCCCTAATACGTCGCACGATAAAATTGTACATGTTAATGTCAGTCAACAACTCTACCTCTATTTCCGTTGTTTTTAACATTGCATCCCAAGATAAACCCGGTGTGGTATAATATTGACAGGGATCTAAATTGTAAATGCTTTTACAAAATTTACGAAAACTTTCAAATACATCACAAAGCAATAAACATCTACTTTTAAATATAACAGAAGATAGTCTAAGAGTTTAGTACATTTGAACGTATTCCAAACATTTTCAGCCTGCTTGTAATCATCTACACTACACGACTCATTAGTAAGTTTGTTAAAGAAGCATGATCGTAGTGGTAGTTGTGTTTTTTCGAGACGATGTACTGAATCTAGATAGTCATATGGAAATACGCCTTTACGTTTCATTAAATTGAACTCTTCATCATTTTGGTATACTGATTTTACAGTTTTTAAATCGTCATCGGATAAATAGCCTGCTAGTTTTTCTAAGCTTGCTGGCATAAACCTACAAGAATCTAGGAATCGTAGTTCTATTGTATTATTTTCATTTATAGGGATTTTTTAGATATAGAAATATATAACTCTTTATTTAATGGAATGATATTTATATCACCTTCAATATATGAAAGCTCCCTTATAAACAAATGACAATCATATGCTGAAAGATTATGAAAAAATATAGGGATGAAGTTTGCGATTTGGTACTCTAAGTTGCATTTGTTATGCGCCGGTCCTCTATATTCACCTGTTAAGTGGCAATGATCAGCCACACGATCTTCAGCAGATAAAGTTTTTCGGCAAATGTGACAAATTGTATCCTCATTTTGTTGTATCTGTTGAAGTAGTGTTAAGGAATTCATTGGTTTAACTATACTCAAATAATTATTATATGTATATATCTAAACAATCTCTAACTAAATTAGTGAAGAAATGTTTTGGTGAATCGTCACCACTATATATTCTAAATATATCTAAACTAGTATTAAAAGAATATTTTATATAATACTGAATTTTGAACATTAATTGATTCTAGAATTCATTCAAAATCAGCGTACACCACGAAAGGTACATCCATTTGCCTTTTTAAATTCTTAAAACTTCCAAAATTGTTATCTGTAGGAGGTAACGTAGTAACGATTTTGTTGCAATATTTTTTGTGACTCCGTAAGCCTTCCTCATTATGAAAGTAAATCAAGCAGGTGTTACACATATGTATTTGTCGTCTATGCTTTGTTAATTGACTTTTTATTAATCTGCAAAATAACAAAATTTTCATTATTTAATTTTTTTTAAATATGTACAATATAATTAAAATTATTTACCTTGATATGTTTTTAATCCAAACATAGTGAAACCTATCACCATCCTCTAATAGCAACAAATTGATGTGATTTAGTCTTTCTGCTTGAGTGAAGTAGTATGGACCCACTATATTATCACCATCTAAACCAAATACATTCACACTTATTTCAGGATTGTTGATTTCAAAGACTTTTATTTGATTAGTAGGCAGAGGAAATTTCATGTTTTTAAAATTTAAAACAATATTATTATCTAACGTTATAATTTCATCACTACTGTTTCTAACGTTATAGGATGCACATCTTTTTGAATTTTTTTAATTATCTATTGGATATAGTGCTGATATAATAGCCCACTTGAAACAATATTCATCTTTATTTTTAATATTTATGCAACCTTGTTTTTTCTGTATTGTTGGTGGTAAGGGAACATATTGAGAATCCCTAATACATTTATATTCATTAATATTCATTTCTAAATGTAATATTTCAGTTAATGTCCAACCGCTATAGCGCTCCTGAAATTCACTCATCTTTTTAATGATAACATCACATTGTTCATTGTAAAGGTTAAGAATATCATCTCTTGTCGAATATATACTGACAATAACCATTTTAGTCTAATGAGACTTTACTTCGATGATACATGAATCTTCTTTAACCAATACGTATTCACAAAATAGTTCAATGTTAAATTTTATGTTTGTGTGCTTTTGTAACACATCTACTACATGTTGGTGCTTAGAAAATTCTATTGGATTTGAAAATTTCAAATCGCATGGTGTACATACATGTTCCTCTTTGTGATGCATTCTTGTATGACGTCTTAAAGATGTCTTGTGATTAAACTCTTTGTTACAAATCTCACAGGTAAAGTTAGCCATTGTTTTTATACCTGTGGCTTCCACATTGCACATTCATTTATAATGATGAGACACCCTGTTCTACTTGAAAACATTTACTATAGCTAGTAATATATTTTACAACTGTGTTACTTTTGCATATGCGTAATAAAAATATGATATACATTTTTTCTTCTTGTTGAACACGCCATTGCTGATAGATCGGCTATTGCCTTAAATTTAAAATTAATTATTAAGAAAGGTTTTATGAATTAAATATATTTGTTTAAAAATTAGCAACGTGTTTTCTTTTTGTGGAAACTCAAACACTCCCACATTGGTGACCCCGACGTTGCCACCAGCACCACAGCAACATATTGCGAAGTAAAACGTGTACATAACCTAAGTTACACCTGGTGGACAACTTCTGCAGCCTATCCAGATACTAAGTACAATTTTAAAACACTCAGTGTCACAGGAGCAGCAATAGCCACATCAATTGTGAAACCAAGGATTATTTTTTTCGGTTTTTATATTTCTAACAAGAAAGCAACAATTCTAAGCGAGAGAATTCGCAGCCGGCCACATCGGTTCAACAACAGCAGCAGCAAATATTCAAAGCAACTTGAATTGGGAGGCGAGCCCAACAGAAACCAAATTGGATACCAAAGACTTTGACCAACACCCTCGGAAGCCCCTCAACATGCCCGAGACTTCAACACAAGCAACAGAGCAGCAACAAACACAAAACGTAAGTACCATTAGCAATTTGCCTTTACCCGAAATAGGTCGAATAACAATAAGAGCACCAACGTTCATTAAAAATGAGCCCGATTTATTTTTCATACAAATGGAAGCTCAATTTGCTAACGCGGGAATCACACGTGACAATTCAAAATATAATCATGTTATAGCTGCACTTGATCCTCAATATTTGTCAATGGTTTCTGATATGATTCGAAATCCGCCACCGGACGGTTCAAAATATGAATTGTTAAAAACGCGCCTAATTAGTGAATACACCGCATCTGATCAAATTAAGTTGAAAGTTTTGTTGACGGAAATTGAACTTGGTGACGGTAAACCATCTCATTTATTGCGGAAGATGCGTGAATTAGCGCGTAATTCTTTAACCGATGAGGCATTAAGGTCATTATGGATTGACCGCCTACCGGAAAACGTGAGGGCAGTCGTCGCATTTTCAAATGACGATCTGAACACATGTGCCACTTTGGCCGACAAAATTGTTGAGTTAGCTACACCCAGGCACATCTCCGAAATCAAAATGGACAATAATAATGTATCATTGTTACAATTGAAAGAGCAAATCGACGAGCTTACAAAATCTTTTAGGGAGTTTAGAGCAAGTCGTAGCAAAAGCACGAATGCTAACGGCATCAACAATAACAAAAACAACGAAAGTAGGCGCTCTCGTTCCAAGTCAAATAGCAATCGACCATATTGTAGATTTCACTATAGGTTCGGCGCACTAGCGCGAAAATGTGAACAGCCATGTAGGTATAAAAAGCCTAGTGACAATTTATCGAATAATTCGGAAAACTAGAAGCCACTTCGTCACCGTCGGTACACGAAGTGGATTCAAATTTCACTCGCCGTCTTTTCGTTACCGACCAATCAAACCATTGCAAATATCTGGTCGACACTGGCGCCGACCTATCAATTTTGCCAAAAAATCTATTCCCTAAATTAAAAAAGCCAGATGTATATAAACTTTTTGCCGCTAATGGCACTCCTATTGAAACTTTCGGTTTTATTACATGCAATGTTAATTTAGCTCTTCGTCGCGATTTTGTTTGGACATTTCTTATTGCCAATGTCTCTAAACCCATTCTTGGTGCTGATTTTCTCAGTGAATACGGATTGTTGGTAGATATAAAAAATAAACAATTGATCGATTCAAAGACAAATTTGCGCACTAGGTGCAATTTACAATTCACGCAATATCAACGAGTTAGTTCAGTAGATAACAAATCATGCTTCAATAATTTAATTTCTGAATTCAAAGATCTCACTTTGCCCCCAACATTCAATAAATATGACACCTTGAAACCAGCTAATGTACGACACCAAATTATTACAACAGGTCAGCCCATCTTTTCACGCGCTCGGCGTTTAAATCCCGAAAAATTAAAAGTAGCACAAACTGAGTTCGACCTGATGCTCAAAGCGGGTATTTATCAACCCAGTAAAAGCCCTTGGGCAAGCCCATTACACATGGTACCCAAGAAAAACGGCCAATGGCGTTTTTGTGGTGACTACCGTTCATTAAATGCAATCACAATACCTGATCGGTACCCCTTACCACACATCCAAGATCTCACGCACATTTTCGCTGAAAAACAATGTTTTTCAAAAATCGATCTCATTAGCGCGTACAACCAGATTCCAATTGCTGACGAAGACAAAGAGAAAACAGCAATTATAACACCGTTTGGTCTCTTTGAATTTAATGTCATGACATTTGGTCTCAGAAATGCTTCACAAACATTTCAACGTTTCATGAACAATATTTTTCATGATCTTGATTTCGTCGTTGTTTACATCGATGACATTTGCATAGCATCCAAAAATATCGATGAACACCGAAATCATTTGCGAATAGTTCTCCAACGCCTACGAGAACATAATATCAAAATTAACCTAGCCAAATGTGATTTCGGTCAAGAAACAGTCGCTTTTCTTGGACACATTGTTTCAAAAAATGGAATCAAACCAACCCCAGAAAAAATTGAAGCCATTTTACAATTCAAAAAACCTGAAAAAGCACATGAGCTTCGCCGCTTCTTGGCACTTTTAAATTTTTATCGTCGTTTTCTCCACAATGCCGCGCATATTCAAGGCAAACTTCAAGTATTAATCAAGGGCAACAAGAAAAAAGACAACTCGCAAATTGTCTGAAGTGATGACGCAATCAACGCATTTGAACAATGCAAAAATGATATCGCTAATGCCGCATTTCTAACGCATCCTATTCCTAATGCAACATTAGCATTACACGTGGATGCTAGTAATTTTTCTATCGGAGCAGTATTACATCAAATTCATAACGGACAACTTCAGCCCTTAAGTTTTTATTCAAAGCGACTAACACACACCCAGAAACGATACAGTACCTATGATCGTGAGTTACTGGCGATTTATCAGGGAATAAAGCATAATAAATTTATGATCGACGGGCGCGAGTGCATCGTGTATACGGATCATAAACCGTTAACTTTTGCTTTTCTTCAAAAACCTGATAAAGCGTCACCAAGACAAGCACGTCACCTTGACTTCATAGGTCAGTTTACAACTGACATTCGCCACATTTCGGGCAAAAATAATATTGTCGCAGACATGTTGTCTCGCATTGAGGAAGTTAAAGCGGATGATACCAGCCTAGAAATTCTGGCACATTCTCAAATTAACGATCAAGAATTACAACATATTATTAAGAAAAAAAATAATTCTTTGAATTTGAATAAAATTAATATTCCTAACTCTGATCTCTATATACACTGCGACACGTCCACAAAACAGATCAGACCTTTCATTGTAAAAAGCATGCGAAAACGAATTTTCAACCTTGTGCACAACATTTCACATCCAGGCAAAAGAGCGTCTGTAAAACTGATTACGGAACGTTATGTTTGGCCAAGTCTCAGAGCAGATGTCTCAAAATGGACAAGCGAATGTGTTGAATGCCAAAAAAGCAAGGTTCACAAACACAACAAATCTGTGCTTGATAATTTCAAAGTCCCCGACGGTAGATTCAAACACATAAACATTGATCTCATTGGGCCGATGCCTTTGTCAAAGGGTTTTAGATACTGTCTTACGTGTATTGATCGTTTTTCACGTTGGCCCGTGGCTATTCCAATTGAAAATATGACAGCCGAAACTGTCGCTGTTGCACTCATTCACAATTGGATTTCGCACTACGGCGTTCCGCTTTATATCACAACCGACCAGGGTCGACAATTCGAGTCGAACTTATTTAAAGAATTAAACCGGTTGCTCGGTTGCAAACATATACGAACGTCACCATATCACCCCCAGGCCAATGGAATAATTGAACGCTTCCATAGGACTCTAAAAGCATCGATTATGTGTCACCAAAATGATACCTGGTACGACGTTTTACCCCTAGTAATGCTCGCATTAAGAACAACATTCAAACCGGATTTACACGCGTCTTCAGCAGAAATTTTATACGGTACAACGTTAAAGCTACCAGGCGATTTTTTCGACAACAAAACTATTAATTATTCATCAGAAACTAGAACACGATCAGGTAGATTAATAAAATCACCCAACCGTTTAGTGACTTTCTCAACGTGATCGGTTGACCACTGGTGGGGGAGTATGTGGCTTCCACATTGCACATTCATTTATAATGATGAGACACCCTGTTCTACTTGAAAACATTTACTATAGCTAGTAATATATTTTACAACTGTGTTACTTTTGCATATGCGTAATAAAAATATGATATACATTTTTTCTTCTTGTTGAACACGCCATTGCTGATAGATCGGCTATTGCCTTAAATTTAAAATTAATTATTAAGAAAGGTTTTATGAATTAAATATATTTGTTTAAAAATTAGCAACGTGTTTTCTTTTTGTGGAAACTCAAACACTCCCACATACCCTTCACCACAGGTGGAAAGGGTATATATAAGTTTGTCATTCCGTGTGTAATTTCTACAATATTCATTTCCGACCCCATAAAGTATATATATTCTGGATCCGTATACATAGAGAAGTTGATTATACGATGTCCGTCTCCCGTGTTAGTGTGGTAATGTCATTTGCCAAGGCACCAGAAGAGATACAAAAAATTTAAGCACACGAATCTGTCAGGCATAGTTTTGAAAATTTTGGTATTGCATTTTCCCAACATCGGATCATTCATTTGGAGGCTACAGGCCAAAAACCACGCCCACCTATATTTTTTTACGTTTTTTTCGACTTTAATGATTCTGTTTTGCCTTTTTTTGTCAAATACATATTTGACTGCGACAGGTAGATCGCAAGGAGTGCATACAGATCTCGGGGGATCAATAACCCCCTGCGAGGGGCGATTTTTTTTGTTTTTAGATTGGTAGGGTTTTTCAATTTTCGAAAAATTAAAACAAAAATTTCAATAATTTTTTGAAAATGAAAATCATGACTGTAACATAACATATATTTAATATTAAGAATATACGTACATATGTATGTGTGCATATAGAGTAACATATTTTTTTAAATGCGTTTGATTTTTAAATAGATGATATCTCTGTTTTAAAACCTAGGTGCATTAAACACATAGACATCATCAGAATACCGACTACAAACTGTCAAAAATGAAACGTTGTGGCTGTCGTCAACTTAGGCTAATTTCTATTTTATTCAACAAAAGAAAATGTCACAAAATTGCAAATTAAAAATTCATATGCAAAGTTGGAGGAAATATTTATAATTTTTTGAAAAAGTTTTTTTAATTTTATAAAAGCAAAATAAGTATTTCTACAACAATGTCAGAGTTTACGATGTAGCTGTCGGCTTCAATATCATTAAGTAGCTGACAACACGGCGACAATTGTAGCAAGCGGAATTTGTTTTCATTTGTCTTCTATTTTTTTAACTCATGAATAATGATTTTTTCTCATGCGAATTTATTTAAGTAAAGAGTCAACAATATGGATAATGCTGTACATGTCTGTATAAATCAAATCTCCGTGGTGAAGGGTATAGTAGATTCGGCACGGCCGAATATAGCACTTTTACTTGTTTTGTTTTCGTTTAAATTTGAAATAAAGTTAAGAACACTTCTGAATTCAGTATAATTATGAAGAATAATTCCTTATGATGAAACTATTTATATCATCAATTTAAGTCACTGATTATGACATACACACACACTTTCACACATATAAATTCATATACATGTTTTTTTCAACATTAAAGAGAGTAAGATTGAGAGAGAATACATACGTACATACATATGTATGTTTTTTCCAACATTAAAGGGAGTAAGATTGCATATATATGCATATAAATAATTTCACAACATTTTGAAATTATAAATTTATATTAATTTCACTATATTGTGAAATCAGCAGTTATAGCTACATCTCGGTGGGAGGATATGTAGTTTTATTTCTTTTCATTACAGTTAGAATCACTAGAACAATCGTCATAAAACATAATTTGTGACCGTTTGTTTACCAAACATTGTAAACAAACGCACATACATAAGAATTATTTTTTCCTAGAATTGCTCACTTACCGAAACAATAACAAATCGAATATTCAATTATGTAAAGTAATAATTCAATAATTTAAAATTGAATAATAAACTCTTGCCGAAATCATTGAATACGATTTAAGAACATTGAACCCTAGAAGTTAAGCAATATTAAATTTTTTTCTATTTTTATTCATACAGTTCACATGTAGGTACATACGTATGTATGTAAATAGTAATTCCTTGAAATCTTTTTAAATACGATCGTTGGCATTCAAAATAGCATGACAAAATATCAGTTTTATTGAGGAGCTGAGAACTTATTGATTCATCAGCATAAATCCACTTGTTTTACTCTATTTATACAAAACTTATGACGATAAAACTCCACAAACAAAAAATTACATTGGAATCATTTGTTTATACATTAATTGCATTGTAAGCACTAATTTCATAAATCAGGACTACTTTTTCAATTTTAAATAAATAGAATATGTAAATTTTCTTTCTTCGCACTAATGGGGGACAAATTAAAAAATTATTTATTTATGACAACATCCTAAAAACATAAACAGAAAAACAACTAACCCAAACACTTAAGACTTCTTATCAACATCTTTATTTACTCCACATAAAAATGACCTTCACACTTCCACACTATCCGGCTACCCAACTTTGTTAGTCTGCCCATCTGTCGATCTGACCATATGTTTGTACTTCGCTACTTCATAGCGTCATAGAGTTATAGATAAAGATTATTTATTTCCCCCACACGATTTTCTAAACATACAAAATTATTAAATAAAAAAACAAAAACTTAAATCTAAATTCTTCTTTAGTATTGTTTTCACATATCGCTTCTGTTGAACGAAAACCAAAAATCAAAATTTAATGACCTCCTAGATTGTGTATTTTTCATAATGTGTAAATAAAATATTTATATATTCTTATCTATCTGTAACTACACTTGTTAGCATGTTCTTACATTTATCAATATGTCTGTCTGCTGTGTTCAGCTTCTCTATTTCTTTGATATACATGAGATTGTACATTGCACTAAACCTTAATATTAATATCACGCTTACTAATATGTCAACCCATGTCAACTAAGACTTTACATTTAAGCAATTAGCTGCAAGAATTTATTACTCTTAAAAAAATTTCCTTATCCCACGCAAGCACTTCTTTGGTTTGTTTTCCACTAAATTAAGGAATTTTTTAAAATTTCCATAATTAAGAACATTGCCACGCGCTCAAAAACACAACCAATCTCATTTCTGTCCGTCCACTTCTTAGTCTCTATCTACACAGTGCATTATTAGAAATAAAGATTACACTTTTCCCACCAAATGACCTACATTCTTTCCACACACTTAAGATCATTACACTCATAATTTCTTACTATTTACTCAATGTCTCCCCCTTCACAAATACTTCTTGTCAATATTTCTTGATCATGAACTCCTGCTTAAAAAACACAACAAATCTATACGCTGTCTGTCCACGTCTCAGTCTATTTCTGCAGTGCGTTATTCGAAATATAAATTATGTTTTTCCTACCAAATTCTTCCTGTTGTTTTATACACAAAGTGTGCGGGAACACAATGTTCCACGCCCTTGGGTCATTGGTTTGTATGAAAAAGCTGTCACCGAAGGTACACATATATACTACTGATGGATTCTATTAAATTGCCCTTGATGAAAGGTCAAAAGGTTAAGGAACGTTTAGTACACCCTTTGGTTGCTAGAGTTTTAAACGCTTGCCATTTGATATTAAGATAGCACCAGAAGCATTTCAAAAAATCAATGAAGAAAATTTTTGGAATATAAAAAACATTACAGTATATATTGATGGTATACTCATTGCTGAAACTAATGAGCAGGAACATGATGAAACTGTGAAAGTAATGATGGAAAGGGCTAAAGAAAAAAATGTCAAATTTAATTGGGAAAAACTTCAATTGAAACAAAAAGAGGTAATATTTTTAGGACATAGAATTTCAAGTAAGGGAATCGGATGTGATAAAAGTAGACTGAAAGGTATTGAAGATTTAGGACCTCCAAAACGTAAGATGTTCAAAAGCTTTTAGGTTTTATGAATTATTTACGAGACTACGTACCAAATCTTTCAAGTATAAGTAAACCAATCAGAGATTTATTAAAAAGTTCAGTAAAATTTCAATGGCTGTCGGTTCATGATAAATGCTTAGAAGATTTTAAAAGGGTGCTTCTAAATGCACCAGATTTAAAACCATTTGATAAAGCTGAAAAAATTGTTTTGCAAACAGATGCATCGAAAGTCGGCTTAGGATGTGCGTTGATGCAAAATGGAAGACCAGTATGTTTCGCTTCACGTAGTCTAACTGATGCTGACACCAGATATGCTCAGATAGAAAAATAAATGTTAGCTGTACTGTTCGCATGTCAAATATTCCATAATTACATTTACGGACATTTAGTAGAAATCATAACCGATCATAAACCATTGCTAGGGATAATGAAAAAAGACTATCATAAAATACCATCTGCGAAACTACAGATAATGAAACTAAAATTAGAAAAATATAATTTGCATTTTACCTATTTACCGGGTAAATACATACATGTACTTAGCAGATTGATTGTCAAAAAGCTATTCAAAAATTAATAATAATGATGTTGAAATAAAGGGATTGCATGAAATGGTACACACAATCAATGTGAGTGAGGAAAAGAAAAAGTTGTTTAAAGAAGAGACTAGCAAAGATAACATTTTAAAAAATGTTTTGAAATATTGTGAAATCGGATGGCTTAATAACAAAACCAAAGTTGAAAGTATGTTTTGCTAAATTTCTGTGGAGCAAGAAAATGAATTTATACTGTGAGGATGGGCTTGTATTTTTTGATGATAGAATTTTTATTCCTAGATCTCTTCAACAATTAATGTTAGAACAATTACACAAGTCACACTTAGGAATTGAAAAGACTAAAATTTTTATTTCATTGTTTTATTTGTAAACTATTTTCCAATAATAAGCAAATTAATTAAGAATAACTATTCACATAAGTTTTACCCTCCATTAAGGATAAAACATATATACATTAGTACATTTTTCCTATGTACACATATAACTAACAAAAATAGACTTAATATATATAAACACTTATTTTCTATTTATATGTATGTACAAATAATATATTGTTAATATTAACAAAAATAGATTTTATTTTACAAATGGGAGATCAAGAACATGATGTCTTTTAAACCTACGTATTTCCTCACGTTCATCCAGTAAAGAAATAGCAAGGGGATTAGAGTGGTTGCTTAATCTTTCCAGGTATCTCGAACTGTATTCGTTAATTTCAAATTTGACCGTTGGTATGCACAAATCTCTTCGAATAGTATCGTTTTTCACATACCATGGAGCATCTACTAACATTCTTAGAGTTTTGGATTGATATCTTTGAAGAATTTCTACATTCGAATTACTGACCGTTCCCCAAAGTTGAATCCGTATGTCCATATTGGTTTCAAGGTAGTTTTGTTTTCTAAACTGAGTTCTGATTTTGGTTTTAGCAGCCAGTACATTCGCTTAGTTTTGATGTTTAAGTGTTCCTTCTTAGCTTTTATATGCTGTTTCCATGTTAATCTTTTATCAATGTGCATACCAAGATATTTAACACAATCAGGTCTTGGAATTTCCTCATTGTTTAAAAAAATAGGGGAACTAGATCCCCTTCTTAGTGTAAAGGTTATATGTGTTGATTTTACAGCATTAAGAGAAATGTTCCATCTTAAACTAAGTGGATATTTTTTTATATATTGTTTCTTTTAAATAAATTTATAATACAAAAAATAGTTTATATTATTGAGATGAGTTTTGAGCTGATTAGATGCTTCTTTTTTAGTCTTATTACTTGTTATTAAGGCTGTATCATCAGCATATGTAGCTGTAGTAACATTTTCACTTGTTGGCATGTCAGATGTATAAATAGTATAGAGAAAAGGGCCCAGAACGCTTCCCTGAGGAAAACCAGCTTTAATTTCAAAAATTCTTCGTTAGTTTTAACATAAAAACAACGATTTTGTAGGTACGATTTAAGGACCAAAAAGAAGGGTGCGGGAAGAAGCTTTTTAAGTTTATATAGAAGACCTATGAGCCACACACTGTCAAAGGCTTGTTTTACATCCAAAAATACTGCGGAGCAATACTGTTTTGTTTCCAATGCATTTCTAATAACCTTCACAACACGATGACACTGTTCTGGCATTCCATGCTTGTGTCGGAAACCAAATTGATGGTCAGGTATAATATTTTTATAGTCTAATATAGGCTGCATTCTACGTAAAAATATCTTTTCAAAAACCTTAGAAAATGTGCACAAAAGGCTTATGGGTCTGTATGACTTTATGTCGTTTTCTGGCTTAGAGGGTTTTGGAAACATCATAATTTCTGCACATTTCCATTGTGTTGGAAAGTGATTCAATCTTAAAATAGAGTTATAAATAGTTGTTAGGAGCATAATAGCTTTTTCGGGTAATGTTTTTATGTCCTTTGCACAGATTTTGTCATAACCTGGAGTTTTTTTGTTATTTAGTTTTGAAATTTCTAGTTTGACTCCGTTTGGTTATATGTGCTTGCCAAATGGCAAGTCCATTTGGCAAGGGGTATCAAAGAAATCATAAGTTTTATTAACATCATTTGAGTCACATGAAGTAAACGGCGTAAAAGTGGTTTTCAAGTATTGAGAAAAAGAAAATGCCTTGTTATAATCCGACTTACACCAAGTGCCATTCAGGTCTTTTATGGGAACGTTTCTTTTTATTGGGTTTTTTAAGTATTTTGTAGCATTCCATAACTTATGTTCATTTCTTCCATTACCTGAAGCAGTAAGATAGTAAGATTTTTCAGATAGCATCATAATTGTTCGTTTTTGTTTTCGGCTAGGCATTGTTTTAATTCCTTTGTAGCTTTATTCAGGTTAGTTTTGTCTATCGGATTCCTAGTATGTTTCCATAATTTACGTAATCTTCTTTTCTCTCTGATAAGATTTCTAATTTCGGCCGATACTATAACCTTATTCCGAACATTTTCCTCAGTAACTGTAGGAGTGGATAGAAACGCAGCTTCATGAATTAAATTAGTAAACTTTTCATTAGTTCATACCCATCTTTTATTCGAACATTTAGATTTATATTGGATTCTAGATTTCTAAATAAATTAAGGTCGGTGCTGCGTGAGATAACTCTGTACTTTTTATTTATTGTAGGACAATGTGTACTAAAATTCACTATCAATGGAGAATGATCAGAACTCAAGTCGTCGGTATCAAGTATATCTAAAAGATGACTAGAAATACCTGAATATACAATAAAGTCCAGCAGATCTGGAATTTTTCTGAGGTCAGTTGGCCTGTATGTTGGACTACCTGTAGATAACACTGAATGTATGTTGAATGTATGTTGGACTACCTGTAGATAACACTGAATAATTATTGTTTATTATACTTTTGTAGAGTTCTTTTCCAACCAACAACAATAAATTTTGTCCAAGTGTATTAAAAAAGTTATCAAAATCTTGGCATTTCACAGTGTGTCGTGGAGGAATATATATGGCGTATATTGAGAGATTAGAGTTTCCTGCATTAGTTTGAATTCCAGAAGCTTGTTTATGTGGTTTTTTAAAATTATCAATAATTTCATACTTTAGCAAAGATTTTACCAAAATCGCTGATCCACCGTGCGCTTTTAAAAGACTAAAATGAGAGCAAAAGAACTTTTGTACTGGCCATCAATGGCTCATGCTATAGAAGTATTAGTAGCTAAATGTAAAATATGTCAAAAGCAAAGGTCAGCTAACACAAAAGAACCTCTATTAAATCCCAAGATACCAGAATAGCATTATCATAAAATTGGCATGGATATTATGGAAGTAAATGGCAAATATTATTTAGTTATAGGCGATTATTTTTCTAAGTATTTAGACGTAGTATATTTGACAAAAAAGACAGCTAAGGCTATAATCGAAAAACTTAATATAATTTTTTCTATACATGGGTATCCTTTAGAAATCGTAGCAGATAATGTTCCATTCGGATCTTTTGAGTTTAGGCAATGGGCGAAAACGTTAGATATCAAAGTTACAACAGTAAGTCCACACTACCCAAAATCTAACGGTTTTGCCGAGCGAATGGTTCAAATTGCGAAAAAAAAAAATAATTAAGAAGTCCAACGATGAAAAAAGCTATTTCTGGCACGCGTTGCTCGAATATCAAAATACTCCGATTAAAAATTCGAACTTGGCACCAACTCAGTTATTATTTGGTAGGCAAACTAGAACCCTGGTTCCTGGAAAGTTGAAATTTTATAGAAATAATCGGATCAGTAATAAAACCGTAATAATTTAACCAATAAATTCTAACGAGTGATTTTTTAAGAGCATGAGAACTTTTTTTTTTAAAAAAACGCATAAAATTTGCAAAATCTCATCGGTTCTTTATTTGAAACGTTAGATTGGTCCATGACATTTACTTTTTGAAGATAATTTCATTTAAATGTTGACCGCGGCTGCGTCTTAGGTGGTCCATTCGGAAAGTCCAATTTTGGGCAACTTTTTCGAGCATTTCGGCCGGAATAGCCCGAATTTCTTCGGAAATGTTGTCTTCCAAAGCTGGAATAGTTGCTGGCTTATTTCTGTAGACTTTAGACTTGACGTAGCCCCACAAAAAATAGTCTAAAGGCGTCAAATCGCATGATCTTGGTGGCCAACTTACCGGTCCATTTCTTGAGATGAATTGTTCTCCGAAGTTTTCCCTCAAAATGGCCATAGAATCGCGAGCTGTGTGGCATGTAGCGCCATCTTGTTGAAACCACATGTCAACCAAGTTCAGTTGTTCCATTTTTGGCAACAAAAAGTTTGTTAGCATCGAACGATAGCGATCGCCATTCACCGTAACGTTGCGTCCAACAGCATCTTTGAAAAAATACGGTCCAATGATTCCACCAGCGTACAAACCACACCAAACAGTGCATTTTTCGGGATGTATGGGCAGTTCTTGAACGGCTTCTGGTTGCTCTTCACTCCAAATGCGGCAATTTTGCTTATTTACGTAGCCATTCAACCAGAAATGAGCCTCATCGCTGAACAAAATTTGTCGATAAAACACATTTCGAACCGAACACTGATTTTGGTAATAAAATTCAATGATTTGCAAGCGTTGCTCGTTAGTAAGTCTATTCATGATGAAATGTCAAAGCATACTGAGCATCTTTCTCTTTGGCACCATGTCTGAAATCTCACGTGATCTGTCAAATACTAATGCATGAAAATCCTAACCTCAAAAAAATCACCCATTATTATGACAAAAATGCAACAGTTCAACAAGCGTTTGAAAAAGGAGAAAAGGTATGGGTAAAAGATGAGAAAAAATGGCTTCCCGCCATAGTTATAGAAAAACACAATACGCCTCGATCCTATATAATAGAACAGAAGGGTAAAAACTTGAGAAGAAATTCATATCATTTGCGAAAGCGCATATAAATTTTGAATAAATTTTCTTAATTTTATTTTTTGTATTGTAAAAAAAAAAGAAAATGTAATATTTGTACAAGAAAATTATCAAAATCTCATAATAATAATAGTTATGATATTTAAAAAGGAGAGATGTAGAGAAATGTATATACTAGAGATCTGCAATAAATCATTCGTTTTTTAAATCAAATTAAATCATCACACTAACATACACAAACTCCTTTGTAAAAATATGTGTAATAGGCTTTTTACTTTAATGTAAAGCTTTTTACGAAGATTGTTGTAAATATTTCAATAATTTATTTATTAAGAATTAAAAGTAGTCACAATATGTATTTTAAAAACGTATTTTTCGTTAAAAAATCTTTTTTTTTAACAAACGTTTTTTTTAATTATTTTTACAATATACAGTGCAACTTCGACAATCCGGACACATATAGTTTTAGGCTCATCCGGATTATCGAGTTGTGCGGTCTATCGTAGGTAAAAATATTGAAATAATCGAAGTATGTTAAACACATGTATTGTACTATGTTTTATTAAAAAAACATTAAATTATTGCATTGAATTGTTAAATTATGTAAATATTTTAAGTGAATTAAATACATACAACTATACTTTATTAAAAAAAGATGTTAGTTTCTGCTGGCTAACTTTGTTGAGCTGGTTGATATATGCTTTTTGCTCCAGTCTCTTTAACAATAAAATATCCTGCATATCCAAATTTTGTTCCTCAGCCTACTGAACGCAAATTGAAAATTATTTCTTTGCTTCTGCATTAGAAATCTTAGTTTTTGCATCCATCACTACAAAGTCCTCTTCAGAATCCGTAAGCAGCACTGAAGGTTCATTTCTTTCAGCGTGTTGTATTATCTCTTCATCGGAAAAATCCATTGAAAATTCATTTGCACCAGTTGCCCAATCATTGATATCTTTTTCAGTCATATCTTTACCGAAACTTATAGCTCCAATCATATTTTGGATGGACTTCATTTCATTATAAATGCCATCAGACTGCAGCTCATTACGCAGAGCCTGAAGCGGTATCGTGTCTTCATCGTCCCAGCATGATGCAGTTTTTGGTCATAATGCATACCAGCTTCTCTGAATATTTTTTTCACTAATGCTTTCTCATGCTAAGTCAAAGAAATAAACAGCATCTTTAAGGCTAAACTTTTTTAAAACATTAACCACGTCGACATCATCATCAATTTCTGATAAAATATGTTGTAATAATCGTTTTCTATAAGTGACCTTTACGTTCTGTATTAAATTTTGGTCCATAGGCTGTAAGATTGCCGTACAATTAGGTGGTAAAAATAGAACTTTGAAATTTGGATCAAAATTAATTTCATCCGCTTTAGGATGTGAGGGAGCATTATCTAATATTAACAAAGCTTTAAGTGGTCTATTAACGTGTTTTAAAAACTTTTTTGCTTCTGGAATAAAGTGGTTTTTGAACCAGTCAAGGAAAAGGGACGTTGACATCCATCCTTTATTAGTTACCTTATATACAAATGGAATCTTATAACCTTTAAAGGCTCTTGGATTAGCAGATTTGCCAATAACCAAAAGAGACAGTTTATGTGTTCCTGCAGCATTTCAACATGGCATAATTGTCACACGATCTTTGGACATTTTTCTCCATGGGGCTGACTTTCTCATTTGTATGCACCCATGTGTTCCCAGGCAACAACCTCCAGAAAGCTGCAGATTCGTCTGCATTATAAACTTGCTCTTTACCCAAATCCATCTCAGCAACAATATCAGCAAATTTTTTTTAAGGGCTCTAAGGTGCTTTCATCACTGGAAACTATTTCACCACAAATTATTAGATAACGAATACCATGACTTAAATTTATCTAACCAGCCTGAACTCGCTGAAAAATCGTCCTTCCCCGTCATCTTTTCATAAAAAAATTTGGCCTTTGCTTTTATAATTTCCGAGGAAATCGGTATGTGCTTGTTCCTTTGCTGCAAAAACCATGTGTAAAGGGCTTCCTCTAACTCAGGATTTTCTGCTTTTTTCATAACTTTTCTATTTCCTAAAAAAATGGGTATGTACGATTATGAAAATGTTTATTTGAATCTTAGTTTAGTACATTATAGGTATTTGAATATATATATATATATATATATATATATATATATATATATATATATATATATATATATATAAATATATATATGTTTGCTATTTTTTGGAACTTGGTAAAAATGTAATAACTTAATGCAAAAAAAAATCTGATTCTTAGGGGTAAATATAAAATCATAAACAGCAGCGCATTTATAAAAAGTAAAAATGTACAAAATTCAAATTTCAAAAAATGAACTCGAATACTGCAATAGTTTTTTATTTAGCGCTTGATTTGATTAATTTTTATTTTAGAAATATCTTGAAACGTATAGTCTATAATGGTTCAAAAGTTAGGCCATATACATGCAAAACACGTCACTGTTGGAAAACCCTTTAATTTTTACTATTTTTTGAAGAGACCATGGCAAAAATCCTTCAGTGAAAATTTAAAGAGTCTACCTATAATGGTTCAAAAGTTAGGCCATATACAGAAAAACACGTCATTTTTAGAAACCCCTTTAATTTTTACTATTTGGTGAAGAGACCATAGTAAAACACTTTCTTTGAAAATTTAAAGTCTACCTATAATGGTTCAAAAGTTAGGCCATATTCATGAAAAACGACGTCACTGTCGGAAAACCCTATAAGTTTTAGTTTTTGTTGTTAAAGCGGCCACAGTAAAACATTTCATGTAAAATTTCAAGACTCTAGCTTTAACGGTTCCGGAGATAGAAAGCGCTGACAGACGGACAGACATTTTAGCGACAACAATACGTTTTTACCCTTTGGGTACGGAACCTTACAACCGGTTAAATAAAGTAGTTGAAAAAACCTTAAATAACATATTTTTAAAGAAAATATTATATTTCTTAAATAAATATACATATTTTTAGGTATTAAGACTGACAATTTATATTAAAACAACAATTTTAACAAAATTATGCAGTTAATTGCATATAAATATATAAAATATAAAATATAAAATAACACTATTGCATTCTTTTTTAGCTGATAAAAATCAACTCATACGATATAAAATGAATTGTTGTCTTTTTCAGAAAACTCTACTCCACATAATTGTCTCTCATATCATCTGAATTTAATCCGTATCTCATTTTTGTAATGCATGTGTTGTTTCATTCGTTTCGTAAACTTCGGCACGAAACATGTTTTGAGTTGAAAATAATACGAATGATTTAAAAGTCGTTTTAAATGCATTCATGCAGATGTCTAGTATATACTAAATAAGTTTAATAATAATCTAAGAAAGCATCTAAAACCCAATATTAAAAGAAGTCAGTTAATAAATAAGCAAGAAACGAGACACATGCGTTTTGCCCTTTATTTCAACAGATTATACATGGTGCGTTTGCTTGCAAATAATGCAACGAAATTACATACATACATACATAACGTTTAAAAGTTTAAAAATTCTTAATGTAAAACAAAATGAAAAACCGCTAATAATAATATGTAATTAGTTTCGAGAGATTTGAGTAGAAATAAAAGAACAGATTGCAATATGCAGTTTAAATGAATTCTCCTATTATGCATTGCTACTGAATACTTATATTGAAGTATGTATAGCAAAAACAAGCAAAACCAGTATTTTTGATTTGAATGCATTTCAACTACACTTTGACTTATTATATTAAATGCAATGGTAAATACTTAAAAAATATAAAGAGGGAAAATAAATATAAAGGTTATGAAAATAATAACGTTTCGTCAACAATGACTATAAGTTAAAAAGATTAAACTTCTAAATTTCAGAAAGTTCTAAAACCTCCTCAAAAACTCGCTCTACTAAGCAGTAACAGTAATTCCACGGTCTTTAGTTGTGTGTTGTCATCATATTCTCTACCTGTCTACAAGATACACTTCTAAGCAAAATGTATTTGAAATTATTAAGAAACATTCACATTACAGATGAGCAAATATGTTTTACACTTTCGACGTACATATGTATATCGGGTAAAAAAATCGATATATCTACACATATACTTTTCAAGCATAACTATTTATAAGTAATCCCAAAAATTAATAGAATCCGATGAAAAAAATAATTTTTTACTTAAGAATGTGGAATATGCTCAAACAATAATAAGAAAAAACATACACATATGTACATACTTATGTATATTAATTCAAAACGGCTTTTATAATCGATCTCTTTGCGGTATGTGACAAAAGACCACGATAAGGCAAAGATATTTATATGAATTTTTCTATTGAATAAGATAGTGGTGGGACTTTTCTAAAATTAAAAAGTTTATATATAAAACTGAGTTTAAAAATATATCGAATTTCCATACTCTAAAATAAATATTGATATATCGCTATGATTTGAGTAGAATTTGAGCAAGAACGATTTCAGAAAACGGCATTATACAGAACTTTTTGTGGTTTTGTATAAACAGTATTAAAATAAAGTAAACACATAATCTTAATATACTTATTTGACCTTACAATATGTACTCATATCTTACGTTTAAAAGTAAAAATAATTGAGTTACTGTTTGGATCAGACAAATTCAAAAACCCCTAAACTCTATTGGCATATTTTTCGAAACAGTCTACCCCAAATGAAATTTTTAATAAGTGTCTTAAAACAAATCCTTAATTGTGCGAATACGAAAATTTTACTAATATTTTTAATTTCAGAGCAATCCTTATGTGCAAAATAATTTTTACATTAAAAAAATCCTATGCTGTCAAATAAAGCTTTTATGAACCATTCATACCCACATATATTCATACATATGTACATTCATGCATACATATATTGATGTGTTTTAGAAACTAACCGAGAAATGATAATAAATTGAACGAGCAAGATGTTGCCATAAACCACATGCCAAATGCAAATACATGGAATTCAGTGGCATTATGTCCAGTGTACCACAGCTTCCAGCAGAATGCAATGAGTAGTGACCGAATAGGGACATTTTGGTATTTTATTTTAAGATAACTAACCATTTCCATATCAATTTAAATTGTTTGTAGCATTTCCTAATGCAAATACTTTAACCAGAAACAGATTTGCGAAAAAACAAAAATAATTAAGATAATATAAAGTGCACATGAATCTACATAAATTTTACTCATATTTATTTTTTATATTTTAAGTAAATTATAGTTTCTCACATCAATTTATAATTATGGTATGTTAGGCAAGAAAGATTATTTCAATAACATTTTTTTAATAATACTTTCAAATTTATTTGGTGGCCTCTTACTAAGAAACGTAAACAAAATCTCATAAATCAGATCACTTTTTTAACTCAGGTGATGTACAACCGTACATTGTAATAACCGAGTACAGACATCGACATTTGATGGCGACACAGCTTTTTTAAGTCTTCAAGACCACTTGCTCAATTTAGAAAAATGTTTGGCGCCTCACTTGGAACAGCCATATACACGGAAAAAAATTTTTTTTTTCAGATTCAAACAATTAATTTGCAATATTATAACATTTTTTGTTTGAATATGGTCCTATAAACAAATTTGTAAATTCAAACAATTAAATTTAAAATTAGTTTATTGAAAATATTCCAAGATTATTTCAAACAATTAATTATGATATTTGATAAAAAAAAATTAGTGACTTAAAAAAAATTTCAAAGAAAAAATTTGTCTGAAACAGACAAAAAGTTTACTGAAATTTAAAAAAAAGTCAAACAAATAATTTATCTGAAACTAATGAAAAACTTTACTGAAATAACAAACAATTTTCAAACAAATAATTTAGCTAAATCAAAAACAATTTTCGCTAATTGTGTTTAATAGTAACTGTTTTGTGACCAATTTAAAAAACTTCTGGGTAAAATTTGACCATATAAAAAAAAGGCCAGGACGAATCACTTTACATGATGGCAATGGCAAATTAATTAAATTTCGCTGTTTCTTAAAATATCATCACATTCTATATATTAAAATATGTTATCTATATATGGAATTTGGCATCTTGAGCGACAGTGAAAATAATGTATATCCCTTTTTTCTTTTTACTTTGGCCAAATTTTAGCGACTAGTTACTTATATATTTTAGGCACAAAGCGTTTCCTCTTGAGCACAATGGGGGCCAAACCTTGTATTTGATTCATCTAAATTATTGGTATGGAAATTGTTTGCTGGCATATGTCATACATATTTACATAAAGTTGGCCATTGCCGCCACCTGAAAAACTGTGAATAAAAATCAAAAATTAAAATATACATACATACATACATACATACATACATACATACATACATACATACATACATATGTATATGAATATCTAGCAATATCTTCAATAAAAAATTTGTACATTTTTACCTTTTCCTCTGCATCTAATGGCTTTCAAATTTTATTTGTGCTTTAAATATTTTTATTAAAATACATTTCCTTTTTGAAGTCTTGAAAAAATCAATATACAATTTTTTGTTATTTTTTCAATGCATGACATGAAAATGTTGCCGTTTTTTGCGAATGAGTAATTATTAATAAATGGGCCAAAATAAAATTTCTTGGATAATATTTGCAAAATTGTCGTGTAATTAACCGAGTCTGAGTTTACTCCTAGAAATCATTTAATTCTGATCCGATTTATATTTATTTCTATTTGAAAGGTAATGCTTGTATGTAGATTAGTTTCATTCAAAAAAGTTCATAATTTTAACAATTAAAGGTTGTGCATCGGGAAAATCATTTATGATTTTTAAGTGTCTTTTGAACCCTAAGGTGTACCAATTTTATATTTTAACAAAATAATAACAAAATTACAAACAGCAGCACTTGAGCATTATTAAAAGCGTACGAATTGAATGGCAACTAAGAATGCTGTAGCTCGTGGATCTATAAATTAAAATTTTATTTTTATTTATTGCAATGATGTATACAAATGTTAAATATCACCTTCAGCGCTACAGGACTCTTCACACTGGAATAGTTCAATCAGAAATATATATTATGTTTTGGCTTTTTTTGACTTTCCGCAAATAAGTTGTTTTTATTTAATAATTAACGATTTAACAGCATTTAACTTTTATTTATTTTATTTTTTACGGGTTTTTGCACTTAATTGAAATAAAAACCGAAATAAATTTAATTTGTATTAAAATGACAAATAATTGTTTATTTTTTCTGTTCCTATTTCATTCGTTTCATAGAAAAACAGTTGGTTTAAACATACTTTTGTCTTCTTCTTTTTCTTTCGATTCAGTTTTTTGTTAGATTTGTGCGTAACTGAATGCGGGAACGTAATCGAAATTCAGAAGTTCAAAGTTTCTACAGATAAGCATAAAAAGAACACAACGCCAAAGAATGAGAGACACATTATTAACGAGTTATTAATGTAATTTTTCAAGAGCTGTGCTGAATTCAAGGTTTCTTTAACGGTATAAATTTTGCAAATTTTTAATTATTAAAAATCGTCAAAATTAGGGTATAAATCGTCCCATCGTCACCATGTCATTTTTTGGACCCAAAATCGTGAAAATGACGATAAATCGTCAAATCTGGCAGCTGTGGTTGGCGAAAGTTCTTTTCTGAGGACAAAACTTTCGGTTGGTACAGCTGTTGCTGAGTTGACAATCTTTGGCCGAGTGATACTCGGGTCGTTACGCAGCGAAGATCCAAATGTCGTGGGAACGCCAATCATAGATTCCCGTTGGCTGAATCACTGAACAGTGCAGGTCCTTTGTGTGTCCAACAAATTATTGAAGGAATATTGTATTTACTGTAGAAATAGTGCCTTGATCTGCGCTTTTCGTTCGAGCTTATTATAAGTTGAACCCACTGAGGGCAAATGGACCGCTTCATAATCTTTAGCACATCATGTAAAATTGTTGAGACTATGCTTCTACTGAGAATATTAGATCTCCGACAGATCCCCGATAGGATCCTTTAGCTAAACATCAAAATAAGCTGCAAGTTGTAGCAATCGCGGAATCTTAGAACGTTGCATGTGTCCTTTAATTTTGCCAAGGACCATTACAAAGCGTCTTCGTTTTACCGATAATATGCTATAAATATTCAAAGAAGCTTTCAATATGAACGCTCAGTATAAAATACTATATATAGTCACCTAAAATCCAAAATGCCGTAACAACCAAAAATTCAAAATAGACTTTTTGATTGATTATGATGTGATTAACCAAAATACATATTTTCTTAAAATTGTTTCTTACATATGTTCAAAAATACCGATTTTATTCATGATATTCTAAAGACCGCAACATTGTTAACAAATGTATAAACCAAAAAGCCGTAACTACACCTTTAATTTAAAAAATGAAATAAATTGGAACGAAGTTGACATTTGTTTTACGTTCAGTTACCGTTTTTGAAATTAAATTTTTTGCAAGATAGTAACAACAACGCTGAGAATATTTGTTCCTTACCAAAAAATAATAAAATGAGTACTAATAGTGAATATGGTTCCACTAACAAAGTTGAAAAAATTAATAAAAAGTGTGAAAATAAAACAAACAGAATGAAAGGAAAACAATACACGGGCCTTTATTTTATTTTTTTTTTTTGATTTTTGAAATATGTAAAATGATTTTTTCCCGAATTTGCAAATGAATTTTTTATCTCTTATATTAAAAATACAAAGAATACATTGAAAAACATAGTTTCACTAAATAGCTCTTTAATTACGGTTGAAAACCATTATTTTTTCAACCTGATTATAACTTTTATTAAAAACATTAATGTACTTACGGTTTTTTGGTTTCAGAAAAAACGATCCAAAAGGCCCTATGCACCATTATTAAAAAACTACAATTATTTTATAAGTTTTATTTTATTTGGAACCTAATAAATAAATAGTCATAAATTTATTAAGTTTTTTGCTTTTCCTGTAAAAAAGCAAAAAGTGTACTTACGGCCTTTTGGATTTTAGGTGACGATATGTATGTATACATATGTACGTACGCTGAGCCAGCAGCTCAAGTGAATTGGTGCAAACTCGAAAAATTCTTTCCTTTACCTTTTCTGAGCGTCCTCACGACTGTAGTAGTCATTTTGTTTTATCGTAATTCTATTTTTTTAATATTTTAATAAAATTTGAACAAAAACAATTATTTTGTCAAAAAAACGTAATAATAAGGTAAACAAATGTGCAAGTGACAAATAATAGCTGATTCGAATATCGGTTTTATTTCCATTCGAAAATAACCAAATCTACTTGGTTTCATGACACCAAATTAAATCAATATTGGTTTGCAAAGCAAAACCGACTTGGATTCTGCGAAAGCCCTGATTATTAGATTCAAACAAAAAAGTTTTTGAAAATCAATAAACATTTAAAAAACCATTTGTTTGGAAATATTTTGGTAATAATTTTTTCTGTGCATTCTCGGTTTGTAATTTAAATCCATTTTTTTGATGGTCATACCTTTAACTCGTATAACAATTTTTAGGTTTTCAAGCTCCGTTACTCCGCCTTCTTGTGAAATAAAATCATTGGATACAGCGAGCAAACTGTTCTTCTGGGCTCTTAAAATAATACTGCTGCAGCTTGATTAGTCCTTAGCGTAAAGTGCTGGCCTTAAAAATATTTGTGTTAACATTTGATGCACTCCAACTCTGCCAGGAGCTATCGGCGCGTTACGCAATAGTTTTTTTCAGCCTTCGAAAGCACGCTTTCTATTCTATATCCGCTCGCAACAGTAGCTAACACAAAGTTTTGTCCAGACACTGGATAGGCTGGGAAAGGTACCATACACAGAATCTCTTTGATTTTTTAGAATGTTTGTTCGGCTGCCTCCCTCCACAGGACTTCTTTTTATCTCATGTAGGCTTGCAAAATCATCGGCGAAATTGGTCACAAATCGGCTGCAAACCGTTCGCTGTCATTTAATACTTCCAGTATTTGCCTTCCCTCTGGAACAATACTGACTTCTTTATTCTGAGTTTCAATCCAGCCACATCAGCTGTGTGGCAAGGGCGTCAGTTCCGATACCCTTTTCCGCTAGAGTTTCCTTTTTTTCGGACATTTCTCACAATATCCTAGCATACCTGCATATACTTAAGTTTCAGCCTGAGGAGGAAATTTCTGGCATTCGATACTACAGCTTTGCGCTCACATCCAACTGCAAAGGGCATTTTAACTTTTCGCCAAAATATCACTTGCTGCACCATGTGCAGATTGATTCCATTCATATCCAAAAAAAATTTACACGGATAATTACTTCGTCCATAATATTGGCAACATGAGCGACGTTTACGTTGGCCAAAGTTAATCTGGCTTCCGTGTTAAGTCTGCTACTCTGTTCAGTTTTTCATGTCTAATTCGGTCAAGCTACATACATACATACGAATTTGTATGAAAGTCACGAAAAAATGTTGCAGAAGTAGTACTCTGTTTTTGCTTTGGAAAACATTGAAATGTTTCTGCAAACATTTTATCAAACTGTGAAATAAAGCAAATGTGGAATTTTTTGTAAAATTGTTTGTGGAAAATTTTGTAAAACAATGTGGTATATTTAAAAGCAATAAAATCTTAAAATTCTTCCAATTCGCGAGACAGACACCACATTTTAAACGTAAAATTTTCCTTGTGAAATAATAAATGTTGCGCAACATTTTTCACAAATTCGAACAGAGTACTAGGCTTTAGTATAAACAGTGGAAAATTCTCTGGTGGTGGTGCGCAGGCTTTTTTAAAAATCTCTACTTTTTCCTCGGTCCGACGTAGCGGGCACAAATAGTCTAAAATAAGTTACTAACTTTCTATAACATGCAAATTACCTTAACTGTTCAGCGATTTATCCCAAAGTTATTTTTAAATCCTTCATCACTTAAAGTGGTTAACACAAAGGGATCAGTACTTGAACCCAAGTGAACTGTATTGGAGCTGCCTGCATAACCTAACCTTTAACCTAAAGTGGTTTTACACGACGAATATTTGTCATATAACTTTCACTTTTCCATATGTAAATTCTATACACGTCAATTCAAACATAGTATGTGCATTTTCCATGTGTACAATACATACATATGACATTTTTCATTTAGAACGTTCTATTTTAATGTGACTAAGGCGAATTCATACCAGGTGGAGTTAATAGCCCAGCTGATTGTTTTTTGCTCTCGTTTTTTTGCTAATGTCTTGTCAAAAATACATTGTTACATATCTGCTAATCTAATGTCAAAGTTGTTTTGTTGTAGTTGTTGCTCTACTGCTCATACCTGGTATGAATTCGCCTTGAAATTGACAAAGCATCTGACATCCCGTAATGCCAACTTGATATTTTTGGCTTTTTGTCGTACTAAAATCGCTAAAAATATGGCAAAAGCACTAGGGTTGCATCCAAGGCGAATTCATACCAGGTGGAGTCGATAGCCCAGCTGATTGTTTTTTCTCTCGTTTTTTTTGCTAATGTCTTGTCAAAAAATACATTGTTTCATATCTGCTTATCTAATGTCAAAGTTGTTGTTTTGTAGTAGTTTTTGTCCTACCGCTCAAACCTGGTATGAATTCGCCTTGGTTGCATCTTTGCATCAACTGTGGTTGAAAATTCAAAACTGTGTGGGTGCGAAATTACATATTGCAGGTTATTGCAGATGTAATTACACATGTGCGTTTGAAAGCAAAAATTATAAACCGTATTGATGAAATTACATATGGGTTATCAAACTGACAAGTCATATGACAAATATACGTCGTGTAAAACCTCCTTTAGTATTTGACAATTGACTTCTCAAAAAGAAATACGAATCTCTAATAATAATAAAATGAATTTGTCTGATAATAATTACCGCAGAAATACAACAACTACAACCACAAGCATTTTGCTTGTGTAAAAAAACCCTTTGTGTCATAAACAAATGAAACACACAAAATACACAATTTTAATTTTTTTCCAAACAATTCGAAACATTTTTAGAACATTAAATGATATAAGAAGAGACGGGCAGAAAAGTGCAATGCCTGTGGCCGAAGCTTTCTAAAAATGTAATCAGTACAAACACTATTTCTAAGAAATAAAATAATTTAAATTTAACATTTTTTTTTTTTACCTTTTGTTTTGTTTATTTCTTAAAAAAAGTAAACAATATAAAAATAAACATAAAACACAAAATAAATGAAGAATAAGGCGAATATGAGTTTACCTGGTATGGATTTTCCTTGCCAAATAACTTTAGAAAAATATTATAAAAAGGTAACATACGTAAGCCTTAAAAGTGGTTTTACACGACGTGTGTTTGTCACATGACTTGTCAGTTTGATAACCCATATGTAATTTCATGTGTTTGTCAAAATAGGCATTTTACATACGGTTTATAATTTTTGCTTTCAAGCGTACGTGTGTAATTACATCTATCATAACCTATAATATATAATTCTTCCGCCACACAGTTTTGTATTGCCAACTACAGCTGACGCAAAGAGTTAAACGTAGTACTTTTGCCACGCTTTTAGTGCTTTTGGTACCACAAAAAACCAAAAATAGCAAAATATTAAGTTGGCATTACAGGATGTCAGATACTTTGTCACATCAAAATAGAACACGTTCTAAATGAAAAATGTCATATGTATTGTACACATGGAAAATACACATGTTATGTTTGAAAGGGTTCACACAACGTGTTTAGAATTTACACATGGAAAAGTGACAAGTCATATGACAAATACACGTCATGTAAAACCACTTTAAACTTGTAAAGGACTCGTATATTGAAAAATGCTATTGTAATACTTGTAGAAAAATCAAAATGGAACCCTTGTAAAAATATTATATGTACATGATTACTATAAGCTCTTTATTTATTTGTCTTGATATTTTCTAAGCTCATTTATATAATTGTATAATTAAATACCACTAAAATGTGAAAGTAAAGCAATATTAAGATCAATGGAGCACATCAAGCAGCTTGCAAAGATCTCATAAACCCTGTACATTTTGAACTCCTTATTATAAACACCTTTTCAGAGTAGACGACATCATATTAGCCAGGGGAAGAGCTGGTACAAAAAAATTTAGCACACAACATTACTATGAGGTAACACTGCCTGAATGCATAACTTGGTCAGAGATACTCACTACTAACCACATTTTTAAAGATTGGTCCAGAAGTGCCACAAATGAGACGCTTGAAGATATCCTTAACTGTAATACCAAGAACTCAGCACAAAATATAAGAAGTATTTCTTCTAATGTGTTTAAAGAAATGTAAACTAATCATACATGGTGTAATGGCCTAGTAGCCCAAAACATTAATTTCTTTGCTTTGTAAATTTAGTTTTAATTTTTGTAATTTTATTTTTTGTATATACATACATACATAAATAAACAAACAAATTTAAAATAATTCTGTAAACTAAATTTGTCAAGATACACGACGAATTGTTTAGAAACATTTGTGTATTAATTAAATTGATGACAATAAAATAACTACAAACAAATCGCCTTCTGAACAGTATTACCAAAAGTATTACCAAAACTAATATTGATAGTGTAGAGAAATACAAGACGCAAGTGGGAATGGACAGATATATAACTGTATTAAAAAGAGGTTTCAGTCCTAAATCTTTGCAGCTTTCACCAATGTCTAAAGTACATAAAGAATTTTTTTATGTAAGTAATTTGACAGCATTCCGCATGAAAAACTGAACAGAGTACCAGATGCCATATTCTGTAATTCTCGTAGCTAAATCTATCGCTAAAATTCTAAAAATGCACAAAGAAATTATGAGTGTTGTTGTAGGAATACTCGTAATTTGTTGGTGCATTTTTAGAATTTTCGCCATAGATTTAGCTACGAGAATTGCAGAATATGGCACCAGGCTTTAGACAGCGAAAAAGGTGAACCTAAAACGGCACCTAAGCAGTGTTACCAGAAAATTTACCTATAAAATCTTCAAAATTGGGCTAAAAAACCTGCAAAATCTCGAAAAAGTTTTTGAAATCGGCAAAACCTCTGCTAAAATAACAAAACACATAATTATGTGGTTTTTATGAATTTTTTAAAGAAAATAATTACCAAACTTTGTAAAATAAAATGAAACAATGAATATTCAGAATCATTTATTAATATTCAATATATATATATATATATATCTATATGTTTATTCTTTACATAATTACATTATTTGAGACCACTTTTCAAAAAATCGAAGAATTCAAGGGCCGTAATATTTTTTTTTCTTGTTTGCAGAAAACACCTAGAGTCTCTGATAGGAATCGAACCTGCAACCCTCAGACAGTTGACTAGCACCGAGTGCCTCGATAAGAGTATTGAAAAAATTTGTTTTATTCTTCTTCATAAGGTATTTACAATATAAAATTCCTGCAATTGATTTTTTATTCATATGACTTGTTTCGATTGTAAGACTAACTTGGCTAAACATTTGTTCCACATTAGAGATCGAATGTGGCAGACCAAATTATAAAGCGAGCAATTAAAAAAAAATCAGTGAATCAATAAATTTCACAAATATTTTTACAAAAGCTTAGCAAGGAACTAGTGTAATTTTGGTTTAACAACTTTTAAAAATCAAATAATTTTTGATCTGCAAATTCGGATTCAATTACTTAAATATATTTAAATTGTATAAGATTATTCTAGCTCTATCTTCTACGTTTTCCACTAATACAAAATAAATCTCCGACGGTTTGTACAGATCTACTAGTTTACAACGCCATAGATTCAAAGTCTATAAGATTAGCAGGGATACATTATGTTCAGATGGTTTATTTCTTCTTAATCTTTGAATTTCATTAAATTGAACAAAGTAAAGTTTCAATGTCTGAAAAATTTTTATTCTACGAAATAAAGTTGACAAAGATCAAAAAAAGGAATGTGACCTAAATACAGTAATTTCATAAAATCTGCAATTTGAGGAAGAAAATCGACAAATCTCACCTCGCCAATTTTACGAAGAAAGATCAGCAAAATGTAGTGAAATCAGCAAATCTGGCAACAGTGCACCCAAGTCGTTTAAACCACCACCGATTTATTTAAAAAAAATTCAAGCGAGCCAATAAAAAAGTTAATTTCAGTTATTGGGGAAAACTCATTCTATGTAATTCCTATCAAGCGTGGTAACATTGATGAGACTAAAATTAAATTTATAGGTGAAGGCAGTTATCGTAAAACAGTAAAAGAGTTTGAAAGCTGCAAAAAGGTAGTTATCACAGGTGTAGAGTCATACGCTGATCAAGCTGAAATAAGAGCTGGGCTTCAAAAGTGGGATTTAAGGTATAAAGTGTTAGATAATCTCAGAAATCGAGAACGTGTCCCCCAACCACTAGTTCGCGTAGAATTAGAACCTGGAAATATCAGTTTGAAAAAGAACGAAACTCACCCTTTTTATAATCGGAAATATATGTTACACCGCAGAATAAGTGTAGAGGAACTACATAAGCGATCAGGACCTGTCCAGTGTTTAAAATGCCAAGAATATGGTCATACTAGGGCTTACTGCAAGTTGCCTCCGGTTTGCATTGTGTGTGGCGAGCTACTTGTTCCGTCCAATGCGACAATGCAAGGGATGACTCGAAAGTTAAAAATGTAGCAATTACGGTGGTAATCACACTGCACAGAGGCTATGCAGTTTTTTTCATGGTAAGAAAACCCACTCAAAAATTAAATACTCCTGCTAAGCACTCTCAATATCTAGGTAATGCTCATTACCCTCAGTTAGCCCAACCAACAACTAATAATGTTTCATACGCGGATATGTTAAAAACCAATCATATTTCTGTATACATAGCGACACCGACAACTATACTACAAATTTGCACGCAGAACCTAAAAAACAAACACCATCTGGTAACTACATTCGTCTCGAAGCAAGCATTGAGACATTAGTGCTTTCGTTAAAAAGTTTTATGAGCTCTATGAACAGCATCATGCAAGAAATGGTACGCATGTAATCTATGATATTGCAGGCGGTACTTAACAAACCATGAACTGTTTAAAAATATGTTTCGGAACGCTAACGGCTTGCACCAACACAAACATGAACTTGAATACTTTCTTAAGAACCAGAAAATTGATGTCATGCTGGTTTCAGGGACTCACCCAACAACAAGTAGCTTTTTTAAAGCCAATAACTATATATTATATGATACTAAGGATTCTAGCGGAAGAGCATGTGTGGTGGTGGCAATACTTATAAAGTCCCGAATCAAACATTATTTGCTGTGTGATTTTTGTGAGGATTACCTTCAAGCAACAAATATCTGCCTGCAAGAATTTCATCAGAACTTAGTTATTTCTTCTGTAACGACGTTTCTTCGGCTGGGGTAAACTCACCGGTGTCCGAAGGTTCTGTCACAGAAAATTTATTTTCTTTAGACCGTATTGAAAGAAACACCGATCGAAAACGTTTCGTATATGTCTTTATTTACAATTAGGCGTCTTAATAAATTCTACTTAGTGGCAGCAATTATTAATAACTCATCCACTATGAGTACTCTCAGCTTTCTAAAACGGAGTGCTAATAACTACTATGAACCTGCGGGTTACCACGGGAACACAGCATTAGCAAAAACTCGTCAAATGCGGCTTTACACAGTCTGCTTACGTAGCGAAGTGAACCTGCGGGTTACCACGGGAACACTTATTCAACACAAATCGGACAAAGGCAGCTCTTACACAGACTGGTTAGGTTGTTGAATGAACCTGCGGGTTACCACGGGAACACTTTGTCAACTTCGCTCACCAATCTACCCTCACGTATTATTAGTGGGAAACCTGCAGATTACCACGGGAATACCACACTAATAAAGCCTGGTGAGTATTACTAAGCAGAAGAAACAGCAGGTTACCACCAATTTCTCTACTTAGTAATCAGCCAATAGGTAATAAATTATTACAGCGGGTTACCACCAATAATAATGGTCTTACCTTCGCAATCGCTGCGATGAGACTGACCAAAATTATATCACTTCCACTGCTTTTATACACAATCTGCAGCCACCAAAACTTAGTTGTATATTTTGGTACTAATTCTTCTTACTAAAAATATCAAAGTGGATGTATTAATAATTTACGACCACTATGCGCCACTAGATGGCATATTCTAAGGGGAACCTTAATTTCAAATATTTGAACTTGTTGCAATAATACAAGTAATAACAAATCGTAATAATAAACAAATAATAACAAATTGATAATAACACTTTAAACAATACAAGAATATAACAAAAATAACATAAATAAATCACTTTAAAATTATATATGTGTGGTGAAAACAAGGCTCCACCGACTTTCATTGTCACATTTCTAAATATTTACTTCTTAGACTTCAGGTATCAGAGAGTCAGTATAGCGACTTCTAAAAATCACTAGGTCCCTGTTTCTTGGCATCAGGTGACTACAACGCTAAACATACGTTTTGGGGATCAAGACTAATTACTCCAAAAGATCGTGTTTTGTATGACATAACTTCAAAATATCTTAGTACTCATTGTTCAGAAAACATCCCGCTAAGAACACCTGAAGACGTAGAGCGTAGTCTTATTGAATTTGATCTAAAGATTAAATCAGTTGCCCAACATGTAAAATTAATCCCACAACTAATTAGACGCAACCAAATTTATTATGTAGACGTCGAGAGGCTCTTGGTTGAAAAACGAAAAATTCGAGGAGAGTGGCAATCACATAGATCTCATCAACTTTAAAGCAGACTAAAGAATGCACAAAACGGCTAAGAGAGTTACTAGAATCCCTAAGAGCAGCATCACTGAAAAACTATTTAGAAGACCTTGACGCAACTCCTCAATCAGATTATTCAATATGGCGGCGTGCAGAAATCTTAAAAGGCCAGTTGTACATAAGCCTCCCATGCGAACTTCGTCTGGAGGCTGGGCAAGAAATGATACCGAAAAAGGCAGTTTATTTGTTGGACATTTGAAAGAGGTTTTTACTCCAAATTTATCGATTGATATAGTTGATTTGCCAGTACCCTTGCTGCAGTACCCTTAAGATTTCTATTTAGTGATATTGACTAACCCTTAACCCGACAACTAATTAGACACAATCAAATTTATTTTGTCGACGTCGAGAGGGTCTTGGCTGAAAAAAGAAAAATTCGAAGAGAGTGGCAATCCCACAGATATTCTAAACTTAAAAGCAGACTTAAAGAATGCACGAAACGGCTAAGAGAGTTACTAGAATCCCTAAGAGCAGCAGCACTGAAAAACTATTTAGAAGACCTTGACGCAACTCCTCAATCAGATTATTCATTATGGCGTTCGTGCAGGCGAGTTGTACATAAGCCTCCCATGCGAACTTCGTCTGGAGGCTGGGCAAGAAATCATACCGAAAAAGGCAGTTTATTTGTTGGACAAAGAGGTTTTTACTCCAAATTTATCGATTGATATATTTGAGTTGCCACTACCCTTAAGATTTTAATTTTGTGATATTGAAAGGGCAATAGTTGATTTAAACACCAAGAAACAGTGTTCGAAAAAAAAACAGTACACAAACCATAGTGTACTTCACAGATCAAATTCTTAAAAATATTTTTTAGTGTTTGTGAACTTTTTCAAAAACATAATACGTACACAACGACCAAGAACAGATAAAAGAAAACACTAACAAAACGTAGTGAACTAAAATCACAAACATTATTTTTTAGTGTTTGTGTAGAAAGTACGCTAAAACGATAAGTACACTACGTCAAATTTGGGTTTTAGTGAACTTTTTTAAGATCACTAAAAATTTTTTAGTGTACGCAAGCATTAAAGAAATTTTCGTATGTTATCTTTAGCCACCGCGTTGTGTTGTGTGTTTTGTTGGTAGTTATAATTTGTTAGGTTTTTTGTTGTTGTGAAATAATTCTCGCCAATGCATTATTTCTTTACTTCAATACACAACAACAAAAAACCCAAAAAATTATACCTACCAACACACAACACGATGGCTAAATATAACATACGAAAATTTCTTTAATGCTTGCGTACACTAAAAAATTTTTAGTGATCTCAAAAAAGTTCACTAAAACCCAAATTTGAAGCAGTGTACTTATCGTTTTAGCATACTTTCTACACAAACACTAAAAAATAATGTTTGTGATTTTAGTTCACTACGTTTTGTTAGTAATTGTGTAAACATTCGTAAACATTAAAAATGTAACATGCAAAGTGGTTTTTGTCGTAACGAATGTGTTTGCGTACTTTACACTTGCAATACAGTACAGAATATTTATGTTGCGTACTTTAGGGTTTTTTTTCGAACAAGAAAGCCTCTGGATTGGATAAAACTAGCAACAAGATGTTATTTGAGTTGCCTCGTATAGCTCGAAAAATTATTATTTTTATTTTTAACGCTATTTTACACCTTAAGTACTGTCCTCCAGAATGGAAGGTTTCATTAATAACTATGATTCCTAAACCAGGAAGAGACCACACAAAAGTAGATTCATACAGGCCTATAAATCTTTTATCAAATATGTCAAAGCTGTTTGACAGGATGTTAATAACTAAGCTGAACCCCATTTTAGGTGACAAAGGATGTATTCCAAACCCTCAATTCGGCTTCAGAAAAAAAAAACATTCCACAATCGAACAAACTCAAAGGTTAGCCAACGTAGTTAAGAAGACCTTTGAAGAAAGAAAATACTGCTCTGCGCTTTTTATCGAGGTTTCTCAAGCATTCGATAAGGTATATGCCGTACCTTAATGCCTAATATCCAAGTTAACACTGAATTTGCCCGTAAACTTATATAAGCTATTGGATAGTTATTTAACAGATCGAAAATTTATTGTTCACGAAAATCCCGAAGTAGCATCACGATATTTACAGACTTCGTATTAAATTTAGAACAATGGTTGAAGAAATGGAGAATAAAGGCGAATGAACAAAAATGTACTCACATAGCTTTCACACTGCGTAGGCAATCGTGTCCCCTATCGCATAAATAACCAAACGATACCACAGATTTCCATTCCCACGACAATTACATCTTCGCTCCGGAACGACCCGAGTAAAACTCGGCCAAAGATTGTCAACTCAGCAACAGCTGTACCAACCGAAAGTTTTTCCTCAGGAAAGAACTTCCGACAACAGCAGAGCTGTTACAACAAAAACAGATTTCAGACGTGAAATATCTCTGCATACAAATTGACCGGCGTCTTAATTCGAGACACCACATATAATCAAAGTTAACACAAATGAAGTTAAAGGCAGCAGGAATGCCAACTTTTCAAAACCCAAACGCGTCGTCTAATCAGTAAAAAAAGAGCTAAAAAGCGCTAATTTGAATTTTTACTTTTTAGCCTATTTTGTACTTTTTTACATTTACAAAAAGTTCACTTAGGACTTAAAAAATATACAAATACAAAAAATCATAGGTACATAATATGTAATTCGTGTCATAATCGGATTCGATATACAGTACAGGGGTGATTATAATTTAAATATTTGATTATAATTTAAATATTTACTACATATATTTACTACATATTTAAATTATAATCACCCCTGTACTGTATATCGAATCCGATTATGACACGAAATCAGTTTTCTAGTGTTCTGTAAATCAAAATCCAGAACACTAATTTTATTTACTTTTGTGCCGAAAGTAAATCGATTGGAATTTTATTTCATTTTATTAAATATTTATTTATTTAATATATTTTTGCGATTTTCAGGTGTTTTTATGTTATTGCATTTTGAATTATATACACTGCTTTACAGCAAAAATGTTTAAACTTTGTATTGCATTTTGTTTGAATATGTAGGGGATGCTGGACACGCTCAATTTAATATGGCTTGAATTGAAAAATAAAAATGTTCTAATAAAAAAAGAAGACACCAGCATTCAAATTTACTCAAATCAACACACCCATTGTGTCTTAAATTTTTTAAACCAAATATGGCAAATATGGAAAATAGAAAATTATACATTTTGTTTTTATTTGTGATAAAAAACAGCTTCTGCAATATCACAAATTTATTTTTAAATACTTAATTTTTTTTTTTTTGTAAATTTAAATTCGATCCCCTATAACTAAGTCTTTAATTTAATTGGCTATAACTATGAGTGACACTTTAAACAGTAGTATTCATCGAAAAAAATAACAAATGTAACATTACCTGTCCAATGGCCGAAATGATCAGCTTCGCTAAGTATTCTGAAAAACATTTTAACATTTGATGGCTAATGTAGACGTGCGGCAATAATGAAAAAGAGTTGTGTTACCTCTTTTTTCTGAAAAAGTTTTAAAGGGAAAAATTTCGCGTTAGAGGTAGCCAAAAAGAGCTAAAAATAGCACAAAATAGCAAAAAAAGAGTTGGCATCGCAGAAATTGGCTTATTGGCAGAAATTCTACTCTCGCTCTAGATTCCAAGCTTTTATTGTAGTCAATTCTAAAACAAATTTATTGTTATGGCATTCAATTATGGGGCACTGCCTCAGCTAGCAATGTAGAAAAAATTCAAAGGCGCCAAAATAAGATTCTACGGATGATTACAGTTGCTCCCTGGTATACATATAAAAAACTCGAATATCCACAAAGATCTAAAAGTACCATCAGTTAAAGCAGAAATAGATAAATATGCTGTTACGTATTTAAAAAAGCTTGAAACACATCCAAATTATTGTTAGTTCAATTTTATTGAAGATACAATAAATAAAATATGAAAACAAAATAATAGTTTATCAAGCATTGTTAAAAAACGCTTGTGAATACGACCAACGAAAGAGTCCATTAACCATTAACCCCCAGGGATGCCAACTTTTCAAAGACCAAACACGTCGCCCAAGCGTTCAAAAAGAGCTAAAAAGCTAATTTGAAGAAAAAACGATTTTTTCTTTTCATAGCCTATTTTATTGTTTTATTTGTAATTTAAAGGTACATTTTTAACATTTACAAATGGGTTAGGCTTTAAAATAATATACAAATATTTTCATAGGTACATATTTAAATTATAATTACCCCTCTTCCGAAACCATATTTTTTCATTTCGGGCTTTGAAGAATTGAAGATATTGGTACATTGGTGTTTCTCAATGTAAAATAGGTTGAAATAAAAAAAGGTCTAAGAAATAAGAAGACCCTAGCTTAAATATACTATCGAATTGCTGCACTAACAAAAAATAAAATATGTATATAAATAAAAGACTTTAGAGAAAAAATTATATTTTCTTTTATATTCGAGCATTTTTATTCGATACCGATCCATTGTGCTTTAAATTTTTTTAAACCAAAAATATGAAAATTATAAAACTATAGAATATTTTGAAATATAAATTTTGGAAAATCTTTAAAAATTTTATGAAAATTCGATCTACCCAATTCAGTCTTTTTTTATCTGATCCAATAAAATAGGCATCATTCGACGCGTAATTTAATAGGTTTTGACTCTGAGTGACGCTATAAAGAGTAGTATACATCAAAAAAACAAACGTAACATTAAATGGTCAATGGCGGAAATAACATACATATTTCGTTATAGGTAAGACTAATTATTCTAAGAAAGCATTACAAATTTTAAACATTAAAAAATACGTTTGTAAACCAGTGTTATTCAAACTTAACTTAAAATGTACTAAATCGTTCTATTTACAGAACAGGGCTGAATATAGAAAATTTAAACAGTCATTTTTAAAAAGAGTAAAATTCTCATTTTCATCTCCTGACCATATATGGACATATTAGTTTTTATATGGTTACTTAAATTTATTTTTCCAAATACACTAAGCAGCCATATTCTAAATATATGAGTTAAAATGTTATGGGATTGACAACAAAGATGGAAGAATAAAGGGAAAATTTATTGAACAAAGTATAAAGTTCCAAACGCGCTGATCATAACACGGAGTTCACACATGATGCATTTATATCGTGATGAACGTCAAATTTATATCATGATGAAAATTCATCTCGTGTAGACTTCATTTATTAGCATTATATCAGCGTTATGATATAATCATCAGAGCTCATTTACATATAATTATATTATGATGTAAAACGTTATTTCAATTGTAATTTTAACACTGACGTTTATTTTTTTTATTGCAAACAAGGGGACAATTTCGCGTCAGAGACATTCTAAGGAGCTAAACATAGCGCGAAAATAGCTAAGTTGGCATCGCTGTTAACCCCACAACTCAAAACATTAGTTGCGATCCCGTACTTTTTGGGTAAACTTTGGTAAAATGAGAGAAAAAAAAATTACTCTCAATTATTGACAAAAATCCCAAAAGTACGGGAACACTGTAAACCAAAATTTTATAAAACGTCAAAGTTTTTGACATTTAAAAGTAAGCAAGTTAATGAAAAGACGCATTAAAAAAAATTAGATTTCATCAGCATTATTAAAAAATTAAGAGAAACAATGGAAAATTTGAATATAAGTTGTTCACCAGGCACCTACAATCGTGTTAAAAATGGTAAGTAATAAAAATGCGTTTCCAAGAGAGATTTATTTCTTTTTAACCGACTTCAAAAAAAGAAGGAGGTTATCAATTCGTCTGAATGTTGCTTTTTTATGTTTGTGCCCGCAGAACTCAGTCATTTTTGAACCGATTTTAAAAATCTTTTCTTTATTATAAAGGAAATGCTTACAGATTGGTCCCATTTTAAAAGAAGTTCAAAATTTTAAATATTAAAGGGTGTCCCCATACAACATACGTGTGTTTAGGTGTATTATGAACCGTAAAGAGCACCCTTATAAAATTTAAAAAACTGCATATTACTATAGCTGCCAATAACAGAAATTAATAAAAAAAACTTAAAAATTAAAGGTTGTCCCCATATGTGACGTCAATTTAAATATATGAACCATTTGAACCATTGTAGACAATCACTTGAAAATTGGACAGAATGTCTAATATTTATAATCAGAAATTAAATATTTATAATTAGAAATTAAAGGGTGTCCCAATAGTTGATGTAATTTAATGTATATTGCAAAACTTTTGAACCGTAACAGAGAGACGGTTGAAATTTACAAAGAACCTGTATATCTAAGTCCTTTATAACATCAAGTATAAAATTTAAATTTGAAAACTAAAGGGTGTCCCAATAATTGATACAATTTTACCTATCTAGCCCTATCTTTTGAACCGTTATAGACAAACACTTGAAAATTAGAGAGAATCTCCACTACTATGTCCCGTATAATAACATTTATTAATATTTAAAATTATAAAAGGTGTCTCAATAGTTGATGTAAATTGATGCATATGGCTAAACTTTTGAACCGTTTTAGACAGACAGTTGAAATTTACAAAGAATCTGTCCTTTAAAATAAGTGTTTAATTTAAAATTTTACATTATAGGGTGTCCCCTAGGTGATATTGTTTAACCTATATGGCCATATCTTTGAAACCGTTACTTTTTATTGCTGTCAGTAATAATAAATGTAAAAAAATAAATGGTGTCCTCATATCTGACGTAATTTGTCATATATGGCTTTAACTGCTGAACCGTTATGGATAGACATTTGAAAGTACAGAACGTATATTACTATCTCCGTTAGAGCAACAAGTATAAAAGTATTTGATTTGCGTACTATTTTTTACAGATTACCTTTTAAATTTCTAGTTTAGAACTGATGCACATATGTATATTTGTTTTGTAGTCGGTTTTTTTTTGCAAGAATTATTTATTGTCGTCTTCCTATAATTCATCAATTAATAAAGCAGAAGCTAAATCATGCGCCATCTTAAATATGAACCTCACTGCTCAGTGTCTGTTGTATAACGATGTTTGACAATCTTCGCTTGATCATGTAAATGCTAAACACTCTCTCACATCCCGCCACGCTGACAAGCCGCGATTGACCGTCTAAATGCCGCTTAAAAGAGCCAAAAAAATACAGCTCATACTTCCGCACCTTATGCTAACTTATAGCAAGGGATTCGCAAATTGACAGGAAACTTTAATATTGTTTAACGGAAACGCAGTTACAGATTCATACACCCTATCTACCTGCTTTGCAGCCTATTGCACCAATTATTCCGTCGACAATAATTTTTCTCAAACATTTCAAAATAGGAAAAGACAATGTCTTTCATCGCTCCGAGTGACTTCCTGTCCTAATAAATCTCTCGAAAAAGAAAAACCTTTTAATGTGCTCGAATTTACCCACAGTCTTGAAACATAAAGGAAACTTGAAGGTTGGCTAAAGCAACAACAAATATAAAGTGGTAAATAGTAAAAATATTCAACAAGAGGGAAGCTTAAGGTAGTGTAAGACTTTTTTATAACCAACTGATGATTGAATACAGTTTTCTCGTATTCCCTTATCTGAGTTTGGTTAATAGATGATGCTTACAACTAAAACAGTATGTAGTAGAGTGTTGCACAATTAAACAACATTTTAAAAACTGTCACACAAAAAATTCCATGCCATATTAATCATAGCTGTCACATTTGACGATTTCTCGTCATTTTGACGATTTTGAGTCCTACAAATGACATGGTGACGATGGGACGATTTATGCTCAAATTTTGACGATTTTAAATAATTTAAAATTTTCTCAATTTATACAGTTAAAGCAACCTAGAACTCAGCAGAGCTCTTGAAAAATGACATCCATAACTTGTTAATAATAAAATGTGTCTGTCATTCTTTGGCGTTGTGTTCTTGTCTGAAACTTCCATCATCGGTAGAAACTTTGAAGAGCAGGTGCAACCAATTTAATAATATTTTAAGTCTATTAGATATGTATCTAATTATCTACTTACATATGTATAAAACCAAAAAAATGTTTTCAGACGCGTCGGTAATTCCTAGAAGCTGTTGTTGCCAGGATTTAAGAGATATATGTACGAACCATTATAGTAAAAATTTATTTTCATTTGCATCAAATATTGATAATATTGCTAAGTTGATTTTGAGTTTTATAAATTTCATAAATTAAATGTACCTAAGTTTTCAAAAATATATTTTAGAAATTATTAACAACATAAATAAAATGTTTCAAAGCGAGATAATTCAAAATTTATATAATGAAATGCAAAAATTGTTGAAAGTTGTAATGAGCAACTTTTTATAATAATTTTTTGTGTATAATAATTTTTTGTAAGGAGGTACCTTAGTATCGCGGTTTAAATATAGAGAAAATATAGTGGAAGTACGCAAATTTACAGATTTAAAGTTACTGCAAACTTGAAAGCATCTTTTATTTTTGAAATTTTAGAAATTTATATAAAGCCTTTGCTCCTGAGTATCTCACAGCTAGTTATTTATAATTGTGTTAACTTTTATATAGTGCTATGTGATATTATCAAGTTTTTATTTTGAATATAAACTCAAAGTTCTAGGCCATATTAATCTATTTAATATTATTAATGAAGAAAAAAAGTTGATTTTCTGAAATTATAAAAATTTCAGAATCCTATTTTGTTGAAGACAGTGAAAGACAGCAGCTAGAAACTGAATCAAGGCAATTTATTATTATTAGACCTAAAAAATGTATCCTGATAAAAACATTAACTTAAAGCATTATTGGGAAAAATAAGAGAGTTGCAGACAAGGGATTCTAGACTTTAGTTTCTCATTTTCACTAAATTTGTTAAACATTTTTTGTTTTACCACATTCTTCAGTAAATGTGGAAATAGTATTTATTCTAGTAAACATAAATAAACTAAAGTAAGAAAGATCTCTGTATCCAAAGAATTCTGTTTTATTACTAAGATTTGTTGATTTAAGAGTTTTTCAATATGTTTTGCCTTTAATAAAAAAATATTTTATTGGTAAAAAAAAGCGTTTGACGTTTTTATGACGATTTCAATAAGTTATTTTGACGACAATGACGATTTTTTCGCAAAAGTATGACGATTAAAATAAATCTGGCAGCTATGTCCTTGATATGTTATGCCAACTCGAACAAGCTGTTGTGATATGTTGTGCCAACTCAAACACACTGTCATTACATCACATTGCAAAGACTGATATTACAATAGACAGAAATAAGGCAGACATTTTTGAATTATCTTTTGCTCTTTCTTAATGCTTTCATAATTGGACGTAAACAAGACAGACAGATTTTTGCACATTCTACTTTCGGATTTATTTACTTCACATGTGTGTGTGTTTGAAAATCTGTGGTACATGTACTTTGTTGAGAAATTTAAACCAATTAGACGCCGTCTTCAGAAATATAATGTGAAGCAACACAGGAAAACACGAAAAGCAGAAAAGAGAAACGAAAAAATGTCCAGTACGATAGTCATGAAATACACACTCTATCTCTTCAACCCTTGGCCTACAAATCTCGTCTGTCTGCCCTGTTGCTGTCAATTGTGAAAGGGGACAAAGCATCTATACTGTTGTGCTGATCAATGTGTTGTATATGCGCATATGAATAATAGGTGCGATCCCGTACTCTACTTTGGGATCCAGCGGGATCCCAATTACACCGAAAACTGTTCCCGTACTGCAAGATTAGTTAAATGAGAGCGATTTAAAGAGAGTTATGTTCTGCTTCTTCTGGCACAAAACAGCCCAAACTTTTCCTTTATGTAGATTTGTAAAATTGCGTGCAAAATTTGAGCTTTTTATTGCTCTGTTTAGTTAATTTGTAAGTATATTTCAGACTAATAATGGCAGCTGAAGAAGACTTAAAAGCACTCGTTGCGGAGCTCATAGATTCTTCCAGCGACTCTGATGATGATGAAATTGTTAACCTAATTGAGCAGGAGACTGACTTAGAGGAGGTTATGCTTCTTGAGGTCCTACGAGCTCTTGAAAATCATCAACGAAATAGTATTCAAAACTATTTAGAGGAAGTGGTGCCTTCCTACAGGTGGAATTGCGGCAGCACTTTCGGATTTCAAGTGAGCTGTATATAAATTTGTCAAATACATTTTCAGAAAGTAGTGAATACAAAGATCTTCGTCCTGATAAACGATTCCCTGCTAAAACATATTTGGCTGTTTTTCTTTGGTTTGCGGGGCATGAGGCATGCAGTTTTCGTGAATTATTGATAAAACCACTACGTTTATCAGTAGTTTAATCCCAGAGGTAATAAAATGGCATGATGAAGTAAAAAAACAAGAATTGGATAACTTTTTTGCCAATAAATTCAGGTTTCCCAAAGTAATTTGTAAATAAATGGGAAATTCCATTAAATATAGATACATATATAATTTCTTCTTTCTGTATTTTGCAGGTTGCATAGATGGAACTCATATTGCCATTGATCCACCAGCAAAATGTAAAGACGACTACACAGACCGCAAAGGCAATGTTAATCTCACAATGCAAACAGTTTGCGATGAGCGAAAGAAAATTCTTGATATTTTTGACGGGCATCCATGGGCTTCACATGACAGTTGGCTTTTTCAAAATTCAACATTCTATCAAAAATTGGCGACGTTTTACGGCGGTAAACTTTTATATAATAGTTGTTTAATTCAGTTGAATGCTGAATTAGGTTAAGCCTAGTTTGCTTAACCTCCGTTGGTCGCTTCTAGGTAATGCACCAAGAAGGCGATGTTTAATTTGTTTGTTTTCTTCAAGGAGATGCTCCAAGAAGAGTGAATTATCCAACACAAGCACTTAAACCTGGTTGGTAGCTAATAACACAAGCACTTGTAACTTGGTTATATGTTTGAATCGAGAACAAATTACAAACAACCACCTTGTTTGATTATTTTATTAATTCTCTTCTTTATTAATATAAATTAATTCTTAAATACTATTTTATTGATGACTAATAAAAATATTAACAGACAGCATAAATACAAATTCATCAAAATTTAAAGTGACTTCAACAAATAAACAAAAATTGTAATTTAAGTTTAAAGTGTAATGACTTCAAAACAAATAAGCAAAAAATTTAATTTAAATTTAAAGTGTAATGACAAAAATTGTAATTTGAGTAAAAGTTGAAGGTTTTTTAATTAAAAATAACAAATAGCTGAAACTAGCAATTTAAGGTTGTTGCACTAATTTCGCGCAGTCATATGTATGTATATCGATGTATATAAATGTACAGACATACATGTGACAGAAATTTAATGCGAAGGTTTGAACATACACCCCGCCGTTGAGCCATGCTCAACAGACTACAAATCAGAACAACCTTGAATTACCTTTCTTTGTGTGTGTTATCAGTACTATATTTATGTTGAAATTATGTGACTGTTACCGCAAATTCTTGGGCTGGAATATGTTGACGTGCCGCAGGCTGTGGAGTTTGTTGATTTGAATTAAACGATTTACAGCGTGTCTTTTTCCAAGCAACTGCCATGATGATTATGATTGCGAGAGTGAGAGCGATATAAGCAACGGTTCCGTGGTGATATTGTATGTGTTTGATTTGTGATGGTAGTTCATCAGATACCTTTTGATGTAGTGTGCTCTGTATCTCGGAGATGTTTTTGATTTGATCAGCATACACTTTATTTTGGACTTTCTCAAACTGGACTTCAACAGGATAAATAATGTCACTGAAATTGCTCATTCTTATGTAGGATGCTTGAAGAGATGTTGAGACGATTTGATGACCCTTGATGATGATAGAGTTAAATTTGAGTGTGCAATCTGATGCTAATTTTAGGAGACCGGATCCTTTTAAGGTTAGCTGAGATTTTTCTTGTCCGCATACTGAACTTATTCGCGAAGGCTGCTGCATTGTATATAGCCATTGATTGCTGTACTCCAATTGTGTTAGCAATGTGCTGCCAGCAATAGGACCAATGTCACATCCCTTTTGAATGTTATGGTTAAGAAGCGAAAGTTCACATAAGCATTTGTTCGCGTTTGCCTTGTATTTTGATTGCATATGTTGGCATAGGAATTCGTTCTCTTTAATGGTTGCACATGTGGTCCACTGCCTTTCTGTCAAGATGAAATATTGATCTCTGTGAGCATTTACGGCGAGAAGGTCACCGCATGGCATTATGGCAAGCATTGTGCCATTTGTTAGAACCGGAATTTGGTGTGGTTTAAGAAGTTCGAATGTTTCTGGATCACATAACGGAATAGATATGTAAAAAATGACGTGGTCTTTGGTCACGCCTCCCTTTACGTTCATGAGTTTGTACAGCTGCAACATGTTGTCGTTACTTACTGGTAATTCTAGGGATGTTGGAAGGTGATTTCTTATTTGCACTATCTCAGATTGAAGTTGAGATGGTGACAACAGCATTGGACTTATTTTTCCATGGTGTGAATCCGTTAATGCTGCTATAATTTCGGATTGAATCCTATGTAACCTTGATGAGGTTACGGAAAGTTGAACAGATCGTAACATAAACATTCGAAACAGCTTTGCTTGATACTGTTCGTTTTCAGTTTCGTGTAATCTGGATGTGATTTTAGTTAATTGGTCGTCTACGTTCCTGAACTTTTGTTTTACATTCTCCTCATTTTGTTTTAGTACATTTAAAGTTGCATCAACAATTGATGTCTGATTCATTAGGAGTTGCTTCAGATGGTTTTCATTTTCGTTGACTGTGTTGATAGTAATTGTCATTTGTTCGGCGTAATCCGAGTCTAGAATGCCGAACAGTGAATTAGCGACATTACCAACAACATTAATTGCGCCACGTTTGACTCTTCTTTTGAGCAGGAGATTTTTATCCTTTAAGTCTGTTATGCTAAAATTAATTTCCTGGAGAACGTTTGAGCAAGTAGTCTTTTGGGTAAGAAGATTGCATAGGTGAGTTAATGCTGTTGTTTCATGTATGAATGTAGCCATTTCTTGCCAAAATGGGTTTAAATTGTAGTAGGAGATGATGTTCCATTCTGACCGTGATATTCTGGTGTTGCCAATACCTTCAAAGTAGAGACCGATGTTGGGTTCAAATTGCGTTATTTCTATTTTATTTGTGGCTACTAATGGAATCGAAAGCAATATTGTGATTAGTGTAGTTATGATTGAGCCCGGTAAAGTCCGCTGTTTTTTGGCGAGTGGCATACTATTCGATGTTGACTGAGGTGATTGTTTTTCAGCCAGTCCTTCATGATTAGCCTTGGATTCTTTGAATTTTAGATCTGGTTGTTGCCCGTCCTCTTCGGGTTCGTCACTGAGCTTAGGAAGTGGGGCTAGATACTGAACTGCCCGTTTGAAAATGCCTGATGATGTCTGTACGTCTGCAACTCGTACAACATCGTCGGGTCCCTTATACGTTTTTATTACGCGCCCCAATGGCCATTTCATGACTGGAACGTTGTCTTCTTTTAAAGTGACGATTGTACCTGGTTTGAGATTTTTAGATTGTTCTCGCCATTTGTTACGGCATTGAAGTTCATTTAAATAATCTCGAGACCATCTCTTCCAAAATTCATGCTTAAGACGGGAAACTAATTTCCAACGCGTTTCCAATTTAAGGTTTGCGGGCTTCGCTTGGGCGTCAATTTGAGCTATTAGGGGTTCGCCAATTAGAAAATGTCCAGGAGTCAGTGCGCCTATGTCGTTCGAGTCATTCGACATAGGTGAAATGGGTCTGGAATTCAATATTGCTTCAATTTCCACAACTATGGTTTCGAGTTCTTCATAAGTTAAAGATGCGTTCCCCATCGTCCTTACCAAGTAGTATTTTGCTGATTTAACAGCTGCCTCCCAGAGGCCACCAAAATGAGGAGCTCTTGGCGGAATGAAGTTAAATTGAATACCCTTTTTGTTGCAGGCATTTGTAATAGCTTCTTGAGCATCTGGTGAATGTATTATTGTGGAAAGTTCGGGCAATTTATTTTTCGCTCCGACGAAATTTGTAGCGTTGTCGCAATATAAATTTTGGCAATGTCCCCGCCGGGAAACGAAACGTTTGAGTGCACCTATAAATGCATCAGTTGTGAGATCGCTCACCAGCTCCAAGTGCACTGCCTTTGTGGCAAAGCAGCAAAATACGGCAATGTAGGCCTTGTGCGGTCGTTTTCCTCTGAGTTTGTAATGTACAGTAATTGGCCCGCAGTAATCGACTCCAGCATTAATAAATGCTCGGGCTGGTGTTACACGTGTTGATGGTAGGTTTCCCATTATTTGGTGAAATAGCTCTGGCTTGGCTCTGCTGCATGTAGTGCATTGATGGACTGTGGCTCTTGCCATAATTTTTCCTTTTATTGGCCAGAAGCGCTGTCGAACAATTCCTAACAACGTGAGCGCCCCACAATGTTTGTGGTCTTCATGAATCATTTGGAATATCAGTTTGGAAATGGAATCATTGTACGGAATGAGAAGTTGATGTTTTGAGTCATATGCTAATGAGGAGGCATCGAGCCGGCCGCCAACCCTAATTAGTCCGCTTTCATCCAAAAAGGGTGCTAAATTCTTGATGGTGCTCGTTCCAAGTAACGGTTTGTGTTCCTTCAGTTGCTTCATTTCTTCCTTGAATTCGGAAAGTTGCATTTGTGAAATAATAGGAACCAGTGCTTGGCTGAGTTCCGTTGTAGTTAATAATTTTGATGGTTGCCGCATCTGTTTTTGGCTTCTTGTGTGGGTAATGAAGCGCAGAACATATCCAATAATCCGCTGCAGACGATGGAATGAATTTTTGTGGTTAATTTTGTAAACAAAATCAGGTTCGTTTGTTGTCATTGCTCGTGATTCGATTGACCTTGTCTTTCTTTCTAGGTTTGTTGAAATTTTGGAGCTTATATTGAACTTGGGTGGCCAAACATTTTCCACGCCATGAAGAAACATTGGACCATAGAACCAAAGAGTACATTCTTTAAGGGCCGTTGAAGACATTCCACGAGATAATATATCTGCAGGATTGCATTTAGAGCTTACGTGACGCCACTGTTCTGCCTGGGTTTCTTCTTGGATTGCGGAAATTCGATTTGCTACAAATGTGTTAAATGATGCTGATGATGAGTTTATCCATGAGAGTACAATTTCCGAATCAGTCCAAACCCATACTGGACTGGTAAATTTAAGATCAGATCTGATTCTGGTGGCTAGTTGGGCTCCAAGTGTAGCTGCGCATAGTTCCAGTCGTGGTATTGTTTGTCGTTTGAGTGGAGCTATGCGAGATTTGGCACAAAGTAAATGTATCATAATGGTGCCATCTTTAAACACTGATCGGATATAAGCTGCAGCTCCATAAGCCTTCTCGGATGCGTCAGTGAAGATGTGTAGTTGTTGGGATTCTGGAACTCCTCCTTTGAAAATGTGTCTGGGTATTTGAAGCGTTTTCAATACATTCAAGTCTGTACGAAATGTGAGCCATTTAGTGTGCAGTGATTCCGGCAAGGATTGATCCCAGTCTAATTTTAGCTCCCACAGTTCCTGAATAAACATTTTTGCCGTTACTATAATGGGAGAAAGAATTCCCAATGGGTCGAATATTCTTGCAAGGTCTGAGGTTACGGTTCGTTTAGTTATCCGCTTGATGTCTCTAGGATTGACTTTAATGCCCAGTTTGTCGGACTTCGGCAGCCAAACAAGTCCTAGCGTCTTGATGGTATCAGTTTCCACGCTTTCAAAATCTAAGTTCACCTCCAAATCACTTTGTGGAATATTGTAGAGTAATTGTGGATGATTTGCGCACCATTTGCGTAAAGTAAAACCACCTTTCTTCATCATCTCCATGAGTTGTTTTTGTAAATGTATTGCGGTTACTAAGCTGTTTGAGCCGCCCAAGCCATCATCTACGTAGAAATTTTCCTTGAGAAATTGAGAAGCAAGGGGATAATGTATCTCATTTTCTTTAGCCAATTGCTCCAGACATTTCGTTGCTAAGTATGGAGCTGCTCTTGTGCCATACGTAACTGTATTGAGTTGATAGTATGCAATGGGCCTTGTGGTATCCTTTCTCCAAATTATTAGCTGAAATTTACGATCCTCTGGGGCAATCAATACCTGTCTATACATTTTTTCAACGTCAGTAGTGAACACAAATCTTGGCATTCGAAACCTTAGGAGTATGGAGAATAGTTCTCCTTGCACAGTTGGTCCCGTGAACATCAAATCATTTAGCGAATATCCTGATGTGGTTTTGGCCGATGCATCAAATACTACTCTGAGCTTAGTGGTTGAACTTTCGGGCCTTAATACGCAATGATGTGGAATGTAGTAGTTTGGGGAATTTATGGATTCTGTTCCCAACCTTTTCATATGTCCCATTGATTCATACTCATCCATGAATTCAGTGTACCTTTTCTTTAATTCTGGATTCTTTTGTAGCCGACGTTCGAGAGCGAGAAATCGATTAAGAGCAATGGCATGTGAGTCACCTAAAGTATCGGGGTTTTGTTGAAATGGTATTCTTACTATGAAACGATCTTGATGGTTTCTACTTGTATTTTGTGCAAAGTGCTCTTCACATTGCCTCTCCGCTATTGACAGTAGGGTTTTAGTTGTTTTAACTTCCTCTAACTCCCAAAGCCGTGCGATGGAAGCTTCAAGTCTTTCGTCTTCAGTACATATGCCACAATATGCGTCTGCTAGGGGTTCTTTTGTTATTTTTCCTGCTACAACCCAGCCCAGAACTGTGTTTTGTAGGATAGGAAGTTGTGGAGACAATTTTATTTGTCCTATTGAGAGTAATTGGTGATAGTGTTCAGCACCCAAAAGTATATCAATTTTATTTGATTGATTAAACGATGGGTCAGCTAAAACAAGATTTTTCGGTAGTGGCCACTCGTCAATGTTTATGAATTGTGACGGTTGTGGTGCTATGATTCGAGGAAGGACAAGTGCTTCCAGACGAGTTGAAAACTTGTTGACTCGGGAATGCAGTGCCACATTGACACGATGTTGCGTTTTGGTGTTTGAATTGCCGATTCCATTGATATGAACTGATGACACCTGTTTAGCAATGTTAAGTCGATTTGCCAACCGCTCGGTGATCAAGTTGACTTGTGATCCAGAATCAAGCAAGGCGCGACATTCAATTTCAATTGCATCAGTTTTGAGTTTGACTAAAGCTGTACTGAGAAGAACGTATGAATTGGACATTTGACCACTTGCTGCTGCTACTAACGATGCTTCTGGAGAGCTTGTTGTTGCTTCATTGATATTGTGTTCATTTCTTTCAGGTGAAGTGATTGCAGATGTTGATTTTGTCTGAGATTTTCTTTCACTTGATGATCCTTGTTTTGGTTGCTGAGGGTTGATTTTTAGGTGAAGCAGCGAGTTGTGTTTTTGCTTGCATGTCCTGCACACTCCTGACTTGCAAGTGCTTGCAGCATGTCCTGACCTTAAGCAGTTTACGCACAGTTTTTCTCTTTGAGCGAAATTCAGTCGATTTGCTGGTGAGAGTTTTAGAAAGTTTTGACACTGATGCAGCTGATGATCGCCATTTTTGCAAAAAGGGCATGTGATTTGTGTCTGTTTGGCTGAGGTGGCGGAAACGTATGCCTTTGTAGATTTCTCTTTTTGATTTGTAGCTTCCAAGGATTGGAAGCGATTCTCGAGAAATGTTAAGAAATCTTTGAGGCTTTGAAGTTCCTTTGGATTACTTATAGTCCTCTCATACAGAGTGAGAGTGCCTCGATCCAATTTTTTTACCAGTATATGAAGTAGCATGGGGTCCCATGAGGTCGTATCGATCCTCATATTATTAAGTGCATGCAGACATTCCTGAGTTGTGTCATGCAGTTGTTTGATGGCAGCAGCCGATGATCCAGCACTGGGTTGATCCAAAAGCTGTTGTATTGTTGTGGATACCAGAACGCGTTGATTATTGTACCGTTCTTTCAGTAGGTTCCACGCTGTTGCGTAGTTTTCGGCTGTCGCTGAAAGATGACTGATTAGTCTTTCAGATTCGCCTCCCAAGTTCGACTTAAGGTACCACATTTTTTGTACCGCAGGAATTGGTTGATTGTTCACTAATTGCGTGAACAAATCATGAAACGCGCTCCATTTTAGATAATCTCCATTGAATTTTGGAATTATTACTTTTGGAAGCGGTAGGACAGTACTTTGATTAGGTTCGGGAACTTGATTTGGAGTGGGTGAAGATATCTGGAAGTTTTCTATGACCAGCTTCTCCAGATTTTCATAGGAGTCCATATCGTAGCCTTCCTTTAGTGGATCGTCATTGGATTCCCATATTTTGAAGTGTAGCTCTTGGATTTCGCCCCACAGTTTTTCTTTTAGTTTCATATTGGTTCCTGTAGGGTCCATAGCTAATAATCGTCTCAGTGAAGAAATCATGGCCTTTTGTCTTCTTATTGCGGCATTTGTTGGGGTGGACAGAAAGGCGCTCCCTTTTCGAGCTGCATGATCGTCCTTAGTACCTTGAGAGTCACCCGATGTAAACGTTTTTGATGCCTCAATCATGCCTGATTCAAATATTGTTTTGTATTTAGTGACGAGGTCCTCAATTTGTTGATAGTAGCCTTCGGTGAAATAATTGTGTTCTAACGGGGGTTTATCTAGACATCGGATTTTGTTGTCCGTGAGCTCGAATTCGTTCCAAGCATCGTCTAGTCTTCTGATTCGCTCTTCGTAATAAGAGACGGTTTTTCTGGATGCGGAATCCTTTTTGAAATTCCGAATGATGGATTCGATCAGCTGTCCTGTAGTTCGTTGAGAAGTTACTAGCAGATCCATCGAGTTGGTATTTCCGGTAGCCATTGTAATGTCCTTGATAAATTTGCAAGGATCAGAAGGTTGCGTGTCGAAATCACGTCGGGGTCACCAAATGTTTAATTCAGTTGAATGCTGAATTAGGTTAAGCCTAGTTTGCTTAACCTCCGTTGGTCGCTTCTAGGTAATGCACCAAGAAGGCGATGTTTAATTTGTTTGTTTTCTTCAAGGAGATGCTCCAAGAAGAGTGAATTATCCAACACAAGCACTTAAACCTGGTTGGTAGCTAATAACACAAGCACTTGTAACTTGGTTATATGTTTGAATCGAGAACAAATTACAAACAACCACCTTGTTTGATTATTTTATTAATTCTCTTCTTTATTAATATAAATTAATTCTTAAATACTATTTTATTGATGACTAATAAAAATATTAACAGACAGCATAAATACAAATTCATCAAAATTTAAAGTGACTTCAACAAATAAACAAAAATTGTAATTTAAGTTTAAAGTGTAATGACTTCAAAACAAATAAGCAAAAAATTTAATTTAAATTTAAAGTGTAATGACAAAAATTGTAATTTGAGTAAAAGTTGAAGGTTTTTTAATTAAAAATAACAAATAGCTGAAACTAGCAATTTAAGGTTGTTGCACTAATTTCGCGCAGTCATATGTATGTATATCGATGTATATAAATGTACAGACATACATGTGACAGAAATTTAATGCGAAGGTTTGAACAATAGTCTTTTTGAAAATCAGATCAAAGATATTTACTCATGTTTATTACAGATTATTATTTGCTGGGAGATTCAGCTTATCCCTGCTCTCAACATCTGGTGACACCATACTGTAACGACACGTTTTCCGCTGGTTGCTGGGATAGCTTCAACGGAGTCCAGGGTCGTTTATAATATGTTTGTTACTTACCTTCTTTATCTGGGAAAGAAGAGAAACAATCGGGTTTTATTTCGTTAAACGTTATAAATCTTATCTTCACTGTTTTATTTGGTGTATTTGTTCTACTACAACGGTCTCAACTCGTAGCCGATGAATGGGAAGTCAGAACAGCGGTACGGGCAGCAGCGGCAGTATAGGCGGCAGCGGCGGTACGGGTGGCAGCGGCGGTACAGATGGCAGCGGCGGTACGGGTGGCATCAGCGGTACGGGTGGCAGCGACGATACAGGTGTCAGCGGCGGTACAGATGGCAGCGGCGGTACGGGTGGCAGCGGCGGTACGGGTGGCAGCGGCGGTATAGATGCCAGCGGCGGTACAGGCAGCAGCGGAGTGCAGATTGCAGCGTCGGTACAGATGACAGAGGCGGTACTGGCGGCAGCGACGGCCTGAGTGGTAGCGACGGCGGTACAAGCAGTAGCGGTGGTCGCAGTAACAGCGGCGGTATAACGGCAGCGGCGGTATAGGCGGCAGTGGCGGTACCTGGTAGCGGTACAGGCGGCAGCGGCGGTACCTGGCAACGGTACAGGCGGCAGCGGCGGTACCTGGCAGCGGTACAGGTGACAGCGGCGATACCTAGCAGCGGTACAGGCGGCAGCGGCGGTACCTGGCAGCAGTACAGGCGGTACCTGGCAGCGGTACAGGCGGCAGCGGCGGTACCTGGCAGCGGTAGCGGCGGTACCCGGCAGCGGTACAGGCGGCAGCGGCGGTACCTGGCAACGGTACAGGCGGCAGCGGCGGTACCTGGCAGCGGTACAGGTGACAGCGGCGATACCTAGCAGCGGTACCCGGCAGCGGTACAGGCGGCAGCGGCGGTACCTGGCAGCGGTACAGGCGGCAGCGGCGGTACCTGGCAGCGGTACAGGCGGCAGCGGCGGTACCTGGCAGCGGTAGCGGCGGTACCCGGCAGCGGTACAGGCGGCAACGACGGTAAAAATATAACACACTGTACTTAGCAGTGGCAGCGCTTGTAGGGAGTTCTAGGCCGTGTCCAAGATTATGGCCGGAATATAAAATTCCACACCAGCACTAGTCACACGGTCGAGCCAACACCGGTAGAAGATAAACTTCTGTGGTGTTGGTACTTCCACCAATTGCACTTGTCCTGTCGATAAGAAGTAATTGCGGAATATAAAATTCCTCCAAGAGACCTCTTACCTGCAGGCGAGCTGCTTGCTATCTGAAGAATTATTTGAAATGTTGCGTCTTTTATACCCTTGAGTGGGCACACATATTCACACACACACTTGTCTGATGGTTTGTTTACAATGGTTGCCAGCCATCATCTGTGAAATTTACATATGTTTAACAGCTGACTGTTCTAGTTTAACTGGTTGTTTCTGACTTACAGGTGGCGCTATGAGTTTCTTGACCGTTAATTTAAATTTACGTTTATAAATGACATGAGATCAGTTGAGGATCAATCGTTTTACTTTAGGGAATTCATTGAATATCAATAAATTGATACGGGTAAAACGAACATATATATATATATATATATATATAAAAAAATAGGAAATGTAAAATATATAAAGGTAATTCAGTGATAATCTTACAAAATAAAAAATAATAAAATAATAAAAATAAATAAGCAAATTCCATGCTATTATAATTGGTGTTATTACAAAATCTGTGTAGGCGAAAACGAGTAGGCGACTTTCGCCGTTACATTACCTCCCCTCTTTCGCCGACCAGCAGCTGTGTTTAGTAGACTAATCGTGACAGGGTTTTAACTCGCTAATATGGACAGTCCGTTCGTCTTTATTGTGCTGTCCACGTACTTTCACAATTACAGGCGATAAAAAGTTAATCACGGTATACGGCCCTCCATATTTTGGGGCGAGCTTAGCAGCAAATTTTTCAGTTGCTTTTGAGAGTGGGTGCTGTCGGATTAACACCTGGGCTCCTATTCGGGGTGTCCAGGGTCGTCGCCGTAGATTATAGTAGCGCTGTTGTCTTTGCGATGCTGCTTCTAAGTTTCGCTTCACCAATTTGAAGACTTCCTGTAGTTCATTAGCTCGCTCCTTTGGAGGTGGGTTTCGGGCACCAGTTCCCGTCGTAACCTCGTCGTACAGTGTCTTAGGGAGGCGCGGTTCTCGTCCTTGTGTGAGATATGCCGCTGTGTATCCCGTGGTATCCGAGGTACTCGTATTGAGGGCCAACATGATTTCTGGTAGGAAGTCATCCCAGGTATTGTGCCTCTTCCCCGAGAATTGGGCGATGATGGTTTTGATAGTGCGGTTTGCTCGTTCGGTCGGGTTTTCCTGGGGCGTATATGGTGCCGTGAATTCCTGCTGTATCCCTACTTCGTCGACCCATCTCTGGAAGATCCGTGCCGTGAATTGAGGCCCGTTGTCGGTGATGATTTTCTTGGGGACCCCATAGCGAGCCACTATCCGTTCCCGAACCGCCTTGATGAGTCCTTCTGCCGTGGCTTTCCGTTGAGGAATCAATTCGCACCACTTGGAGAACCTGTCAAAAAGTACAAGCAACATGGTATTCCCATGCTTGGTCCTTGGCAAGGGTCCCACAAAATCCGCACACAATGTGGCCCATGGTTCCTCAGGTAGTGGCGTCAGCATCTCGCCGGCTGGCTTCTGTTGATCCGTTTTGTATCGCTGACAGGATCCGCATCGGCGCACATACCTACCAACGTCCCTCGCCAGCCCTGGCCAGAAATACCGACTGGCTACCCTGTTTATGGTCTTTCTAATTCCCAGGTGTCCGGCCGTGGTACTATCATGATTCTCCTGTAAGACTTGGTGACGACGAGACTTGGGGACGCACAATTTCCATGGGGTACAATCTTCATCATTGATGCTACGGCCGGTGTTTTTATACAATTGCTGATTGATTATGATATAATCGGGAAATTTTTCGGGGTGACGTTGAACCTCCTCCATTAGTCGTTTTATCCAGGGGCAATCTAGATCCTGGCTGACTTGTAACAAATGGGCGGTTTCAACTGGATGCCTAGATAGGGCATCAGCTACGACATTCTGCTTACCCTTCCTGTAGTGTACCGTAAACTGGTACTGTTGTAATTCCAAGGCCCATCGTGCCAGCCGACCCGTCGGGTTGTCGATGTTGTTGAGCCACTTAAGGGACAGGTGGTCAGTAATCAATTCAAACCGATACCCTTCTAAATACTGCCTCATCTTCCGAATTCCCCAGATGATGGCCAGGCATTCCTTTTCGGTTGCCGAGTAATTTTTCTCGGCTCCATTTAGATGTCGACTTGCGTATGATATTACTCTTTCCGCTCCATCAATTGTTTGCGTCAACACTGCCCCTAATCCGTGTTCGCTGGCGTCGGTTTGGAGTACAAAAGTGTTGTTGAAATTTGGGCAAGCAAGTACTGGAGCTTCTGTGAGCCGAGTTTTAAGGGTGGCGAAAGCATACTGTTGCTCTGCTCCCCATTTCCAGTGTTTTCCCTTCTGTAACAGCTGCGTCAGGGGTTTAGATATGGTGGCAAAATTTGGCACAAATCGTCGATACCAAGACGTAACTCCCAGAAACCTACGTACCTCTTTTACGTTCTGAGGTGGGACCATATCGGAAATAGACGCAATCTTATCTGGGTCCGTTTGGATCCCATTTTCATTAATGACATGTCCCAAGTATTTCGTCTCTTTTTTAAAAAACTGGCATTTCTCTGCATTAATTTTTAGGTTTGCTGCACGCAGTCGTCGGAAAACCTCTCTTAAGTTTTCTAGGTGCTCTTGGAACGTGGCCCCAATAACAATGATATCGTCCAGATATGCAAAAGCATGAGGTTCCATATCCGGTCCGATCACGCTATCTAAAGCCCGTTGAAACGTTGCGGGAGCGGAGTGCAGACCAAATGGCATCACACGCCACTGATACAGCCCTCGCCCGCTGACAGCAAAAGCCGTATATTTTTTGCTTCCTTCTTCAAGCGGAATCTGCCAGTAGCCGTCCTTGAGGTCCAAGCTGCTAATATATCGGGCGTTTCGTAGTCTATTGAGAATGGCGTCAATCCGAGGCAGCGGGTACGCGTCCGGAACTGATCTCGCATTCAGCTGCCGAAAGTCCATACACGTTCGCCATGTTCGGTTTTTCTTTCTTACTAGTATAATAGGGAAACTGTACGGACTTCGAGAGGGTTGGATACAACCACGACGGATTAAGGTATTTATCTCCTCATCGATAATGGCTTGCATAGCGGGGTTGCGAGGGGCGTATCTTAATTTCATCTGAATTCGGTGTTGTGCAATGTTTGAAACACCCTGAATTTTCTTGAATAGCGTGAGTTCCTTTTCCAAGAACCTATTCACTCTTTCCTGGTCAAACGATAGTCCTTCCAGGTCTTGTCGGAAGGGAACGGGGATTTCTAGATTACGGCAGGTATTACTGATATTGCTTACCTTAACTTGGCTAGTTCTGCTGTTGTTGTCTGTCGGGGCATATCCAATCGACTTGGGTTTACATCGGGCCACCAAACCAGTGCAACTAAACGTAGCCTTGAGAGCCTGCAATGAGTCCAAACCCAGGATAAGGTCTTCGGTAGCTCCCGGCATAACCAGAAACTGACAGGTAACGGTCCTGGTGCCAAGCGTGATTTTAAGTCGGATCGAATCTGTAATGCGCTTCGTTGAACCGTCTGCAAGGTACACTTCGATATTCTCGGGCCATTTTCTTTTAGATGAGATGGCGAGGTGGTTGATTTGTGCGGGTGAGATAAAGCTTTTGGTGGCTCCCGTATCGATGATAGCCGGGATCAGCTGGCTACCCACGCGTATTATGGCCTTTAACTTATCTGCTTCCCACGTCAAACTAGTTGAACCCATTCTCTCGTCTGCCTCTCGCCTATCGGTAGTGTTTCGCTTACTTCTGTGGATTCTTCCGCGTACCATGCGATGGTGTGCCCCGTGTTGTTGTAGGGAGGAGGCCGGGATGCATTCTAGATCATCGGTTAGCTGGGTCAGTTCACCCAATGTGGTAAAGTCCTTGCGCCGAATATACCATTGGTAATCGGACTGAGCGTTACGGAAAATTCGCTCTAATTTTTGTTGTTCGGTCAGGTGTGTGTGACGCATCAAATTCTGTATCGCCAATAAATAATCTTTAAACGTTTCCTTAGAGCGTTGTGTCCGCTTTCGGATCTCATCCTCTAGCTTCTCAAAGTAGCGAGGAGGGAGAAAAAAATTGTAAATATCTTCCTTAAAGTGCTCCCATTTATTCCAGTGTTGGTTATTGTTACGATACCATATCAGGGCACGCTCTCGTAATACCTCCGGCATTATTTTCGGAAGTTGGTTCAAATCTACCTGATACATTTCGGCAAGCTCTTCCAACCGCTCCATAAATTCCAGGGGGTCCTTTTCCCCTGTGTATTTTAGGCCCCACTTACGCACTACTTCTATAGCACAGATATGGTCGTCATCTCGACACTGGGTTGATGACGTGGATGGTAAAGTAACCAAGTTCGGCTGTGTGGTTGCCTCGGTTGGTTTCAGACTAATTCCTACCCGTTCGGAGCCGGCCTTTTCCTCTTCCGCTTTGACTGGAGACGTTGAGCGGCTGGGTCCATCCGCAGACGTAGGGAGTCTGAGTGTGGCTTCGTGTTTTCCTTGTATTGCCATCAGCTCCTTTAGTTCCTCTTCTTGATGTTCTAGTGCCAAAAATTTAGCAAAACATTTCCGCAGGTCTTCCACATTGCCGGTAGAGTCCTGCTGATATTGCCCAAGGTATTTGACCAGCTCCTCCCTCTTTAGGTAGTATGCCCAGGAGGTTCGTAACATCGTGGTAGTCTTACTGATGTCTAACGTGGGTGATAGATCGGGTTACGCACGAAGGTGTAATAACAAGTTTTATTCTTCCCTTTTTTTTTTCTTTTCCTTTATAATTATGTTTAATTAAAAAAATTTTTTTTTTTCTTTTTTTTTTATATGGACACTACTAGTGTCCCTGCTCGGGCGCCAAATGTAACGACACGTTTTCCGCTGGTTGCTGGGATAGCTTCAACGGAGTCCAGGGTCGTTTATAATATGTTTGTTACTTACCTTCTTTATCTGGGAAAGAAGAGAAACAATCGGGTTTTATTTCGTTAAACGTTATAAATCTTATCTTCACTGTTTTATTTGGTGTATTTGTTCTACTACAACGGTCTCAACTCGTAGCCGATGAATGGGAAGTCAGAACAGCGGTACGGGCAGCAGCGGCAGTATAGGCGGCAGCGGCGGTACGGGTGGCAGCGGCGGTACAGATGGCAGCGGCGGTACGGGTGGCAGCAGCGGTACGGGTGGCAGCGACGGTACAGGTGTCAGCGGCGGTACAGATGGCAGCGGCGGTACGTGTGGCAGCGGCGGTACGGGTGGCAGCGGCGGTATAGATGCCAGCGGCGGTACAGGCAGCAGCGGAGTGCAGATTGCAACGTCGGTACAGATGACAGAGGCGGTACTGGCGGCAGCGACGGCCTGAGTGGTAGCGACGGCGGTACAAGCAGTAGCGGTGGTCGCAGTAACAGCGGCGGTATAACGGCAGCGGCGGTATAGGCGGCAGTGGCGGTACCTGGTAGCGGTACAGGCGGCAGCGGCGGTACCTGGCAACGGTACAGGCGGCAGCGGCGGTACCTGGCAGCGGTAGCGGCGGTACCCGGCAGCGGTACAGGCGGCAGCGGCGGTACCTGGCAACGGTACAGGCGGCAGCGGCGGTACCTGGCAGCGGTACAGGTGACAGCGGCGATACCTAGCAGCGGTACCCGGCAGCGGTACAGGCGGCAGCGGCGGTACCTGGCAGCGGTACAGGCGGCAGCGGCGGTACCTGGCAGCGGTACAGGCGGCAGCGGCGGTATAGACGGCAGTGCGGTACCTGGCAGCGGTACAGACGGCAGCGGCGGTATAGGCAGCAGCGGAGGTACAGGCGGCAGTGGCGGTACCTGGCAGCGGTAGCGGCGGTACCCGGCAGCGGTACAGGCGGCAACGACGGTAAAAATATAACACACTGTACTTAGCAGTGGCAGCGCTTGTAGGGAATTCTAGGCCGTGTCCAAGATTATGGCCGGAATATAAAATTCCACACCAGCACTAGTCACACGGTCGAGCCAACACCGGTAGAAGATAAACTTCTGTGGTGTTGGTACTTCCACCAATTGCACTTGTCCTGTCGATAAGAAGTAATTGCGGAATATAAAATTCCTCCAAGAGACCTCTTACCTGCAGGCGAGCTGCTTGCTATCTGAAGAATTATTTGAAATGTTGCGTTTTTTATACCCTTGAGTGGGCACACATATTCACACACACACTTGTCTGATGGTTTGTTTACAATGGTTGCCAGCCATCATCTGTGAAATTTACATATGTTTAACAGCTGACTGTTCTAGTTTAACTGGTTGTTTCTGACTTACAGGTGGCGCTATGAGTTTCTTGACCGTTAATTTAAATTTACGTTTATAAATGACATGAGATCAGTTGAGGATCAATCGTTTTACTTTAGGGAATTCATTGAATATCAATAAATTGATACGGGTAAAACGAACATATATATATATATATATATATATAAAAAATAGGAAATGTAAAATATATAAAGGTAATTCAGTGATAATCTTACAAAATAAAAAATAATAAAATAATAAAAATAAATAAGCAAATTCCATGCTATTATAATTGGTGTTATTACAAAATCTGTGTAGGCGAAAACGAGTAGGCGACTTTCGCCGTTACAATACAAGGACAACGGACAAACGCAAAAAAAAATTTTATATAAAATTAAGTTCAGGTCGATTTTGTATAGAACATTGTTTTGGTATGGTATATGCAGCGATTCAGGCAGTTATGCAAATTAAGAGGCATTAAGAAATTATGCCACTTTATAAGAGCTTGTATTGTCTTACACATCATTGCCAACGACTTTGGTTTAATATTTTCGGAGGAAATAGAAGAAGAAATGTTCAACATGCCGCAAGTTATGGAAACGTCGCATAGAGGAGTATTTAGCCTGAAAAGCTGGCCAAAATTATTAAACGTGTTTTTTGAATTAAAAGTTTTAGTTTTTTAATAGTTTTACGTGTAGTTACACTGCGCAACAAAAGTACACCGCGCAACAAAAGTACACTGCGCAACAAAAAAATTGTTCTCTACCCTAGAAATAAAAGTATGTGGACTATATGGATTTTGAAGCCCTTAATTCAAATCTGTTTTCCGTTTTTCTCTAGTACGTAAGGATTTTCTTCTAAAGGCGGAAGGATTTTCTTTTTTTGGGTTGCCTTATATATTTTGCTATAACTTGAAAACGTGTTCTCCGATTTTAATAGCAGATCAGAGGATGCACCGGAAAATTCTGCTTAAACTAACCATACACATTTATTTTATATCTATTACTATTTTGGAGTTATTAAAAATTTACATGCAAAATGCGTCAAATTTTTTGTTTTCAAAATTCAATAAAAAAATTTAAGAACCAAAAAGTTAAAATTTTAAAGATTTTTCTAAAAGCCACATTCCTAAGGAATAAAAGGCGGTATAAATCCCAAAAGTCAATTAACAAATGTTGATTTTAAAGGTTTAAAATCATTCTTGACAGACTGTATGTACATACATACATATGATTTACAGTCTAATTAAAAAAATTTTTTTTTGAAAATTGTAAGGCTCTTATAAAACAGTATTTTTTTATGAAAAAAGGCTTTATTATATTCATTTTATATTATTTAATACTTTATAAACGGAAAAGTTAAACTAAGAAAAATTCCTTACGAATTATTTTATCCTCATTAGCTGCATCATCGGTGTCAGGTTGTTAATGATCGCTTGTAAATTCTTGCCTTTCTTGGGGATCTCGTTATATCCATTCTTTAACCAAAATTTTGCAATTTATAATTACATATAGGCAGGTATTAATATTGTGCAGTCTTAAAAGTGATAAGAGTTGAAAACAATAATTCAAAATACTTAAAAGCTTATGACGATATAAATGTATAAGGAAAAGTACCCGATGAGCAAAAATAGAAGAAATGTGAAAATTTAAAAAAATTGTCAAAAATAACGGCGCAAACTTGCGCACACTTTTATTAACCGACTTCAAAAAAAGGAGGAGGTTATCAATTCGTCTGAATGTTGCTTTTTTATGTTTGTGCCCGCAGAACTCAGTCATTTTTGAACCCATTTTAAAAATGTTTTCTTTATTATAAAGCAAATGCTTACAGATTGGTCCCGTTTTAAAAATTAAAGGGTGTCCCCATACAACATACGTGTTTTTTAAGTGTATTATGAACCGTAAAGAGCACCCTTATAAAATTTTAAAAAACTGCATATTACTATAGCTGCCAATAACAGAAATTAATAAAAAAATTAACTGAAAAATTAAAAAGTGTCCCCATATGTGACGTCAATTTAAATATATGAACCATTTGAACCATTGTAGACGATCACTTGAAAATTGGACAGAATGTCTAATATTTATAATCCGAAATTAAATATTTATAATTAGAAATTAAAGGGTGTCCCAATAGTTGATGTTATTTGATGTATATTGCAAAACTTTTGAACCGTAACAGAGAGACGGTTGAAATTTACAAAGAACCTGTATATCTAAGTCCTTTATAACATCAAGTATATAATTTAAATTTGAAAACTAAAGGGTGTCCCCATAATTGATACAATTTTACCTATCTAGCCCTATCTTTTGAACCGTTATAGACAAACACTTGAAAATTAGAGAGAATCTCCACTACTATGTCTCGTATAATAACATTTATTAATATTTAAAATTATAAAAGGTGTCTCAATAGTTGATGTAAATTGATGCATATGGCTAAACTTTTGATCCGTTTTAGACAGACATTTGAAATTTACAAAGAATCTGTCCTTTAAAATAAGTGTTTAATTTAAAATTTTACATTAAAGGGTGTCCCCTCTAGGTGATATTGTTTAACCTATATGGCCATATCTTTGAAACCGTTACTTTTTATTGCTGTGTCAGTAATAATAAATGTAAAAAAATAAATGGTGTCCTCATATCTGACGTAATTTGTCATATATGGCTTTAACTGCTGAACCGTTATGGATAGACATTTGAAAGTACAGAACGTATATTACTATGTCCGTTAGAGCAACAAGTATAAAAGTATTTGATTGGCGTACTATTTTTTACAGATTACCTTTTAAATTTTTAGTTTAGAATTGATGCACATATGTATATTTGTTTTGTAGTCGGTTTTTTTTTTGCAAGAATTATTTATATTCCGCAGATAAGGAGTATATGCTGCAAGTGACGCACGACGTTTTAGCAGAGCAAGGCTGCTCATACAGCCAAGAAACATTTACCCAAACAGTGCCATTAGAAAATGGTAAGTGTTAAATTATAAAATCGTATGAATAATTATTTAATTTGTGAATTTTGTTAGATGAACCGGGGCAAATTGAAAAGCCTGCGAAGAAGGCATTTTTACCCCAATTACAGATAACCCAAATGGTAAGTCGAACAAGAATTCAATATTTTATAGTAGACACCACCTTGAAATTTAACTGTTATAAAAACTTATTTCAGACTTATTTCAAACGTTCTAATGATGAAAAGCTTAATTGGCATGACACACCAACGAAACTTATGCTATCGTTAATAGAAGAACTAAGGCCAAAACTGGGAAAAAGCGTTCTAGTAAAAACGAAGGGGAAATTGTACAAAATCATCGCAGAAAGAATGTCAAAAGAGGGTTACAGTTACACTCCAGTACAAATAGAAAATAAATTTAGGGGGCTGGAGCGTAACTATAAAAAGACGGTGCTGCATAAGAGACAAACTGGCAGGAATAGGCAAACTTGTTCTTAGAAAACATGATTACATAAAACATTCAGTTTATTTTTCTCTATTATTTCAATCTTCTTATCTATTTCAGCGAGCTAGACAAGATTTTGGGGAAAAAAAGGAATTAATCCTGAATATTTGTTAGATAGCGCTGATGTTGCAGAATGTTCACATAGTTCAGGGCCTATCGATGACTACTCGGATACAGACCATTCCCATAGATGTAAAGTTTCTACATTATTATATACAAATGTAAATGTTGCTTATTTTTCTACATACATATCGTCACCTAAAATGCAAAAGGCCGTAACTACACTTTTTAGTTTTTTACAGGAGAAGGAATAAACGTTATAAATTAAAGACTACTTAAAACTTAATATCCACATTGTAGATTCAAACTTAGAAAACAAACATAACACACATTAATAGATAATCAAAGCCAACTTTGTTTTGATTTTTTTTTTTTTTTTTTGAAAAGTGCAGGTACGGCATTTTGGTTTAGTTGACGTTGCAGTTACGGCCTTTTGTTTGTCACCAATAAAGTCGTTATTTTTGGACGTATACATGTAAAATTTGCTGTGTAGATGTGTTTCGGTTAAGTTCGTTATAATCAATCAAAAAGTAAATTTTGAATTTTTGAGTAGTTATGGCCTTTTGCATTTTAGGTGACGTTATATAGTTACATTTTTCTTTAATTTTTTTAAAGATGATATGCAAAGTCCAAATCAACTTCCTAAGAATAGTTCCAAACTTAGTATTAGAGAAAAAATAATGGGAAAAATGGAGGAGATGGCAGCTGAAAGAAAGAACTTTCACTCCAAAGTGTTGCATTTTCTCCAAAAAAGGATGAGAGGGCTCAAAAGAGGGACGACATGGCGAAAAGAAAACTTGAACTGTTTGAAATGTTAATTAATAGTCAATTTGTATTTATGGACTTACGTACCTAACTTTTTTTGTAAATTCAATTTAAGTGCCTCCTATTTCAATTTAAGTGTGTCGTTGTTCATATATTTTTTTTTAATTTAACTTTAAATTGATTCTTTAATTTTAGATTGAATTGAATTCATTTTTATTTTTAACCGACTTCAAAAAAGAAGGAGGTTATCTATTCGTCTGAATGTTGCTTTTTTATGTATGTAACCGCAGAACTCAGCCATTTCTGAACTGATTTTAAAATTTTAAAAACAGTTCATTATATTAAAAGTTAAAGGATGTCCCCATACAACATACATGTTTTTTACGTGTATTAAGAACCGTAAATGGCAGCAAATTAAAATTTTAAAAAATTGCGTGCCGCTATAGCTCCCAACAGCAGAAATTAATAAAAACAATAAATTTAAAATTTAAAAGGTATCCCCATAGGTGACATAATTTGACCTATTTGGGTCTGTCTTTTGAACCGTTATAGACAAAACCTTGAAAATTTGAAAGAATGTCGACTACTATGACCGTTATAATAATATGTATAAATATTCAATTTTTTAAATTAAAGGGTGCTCCAATAGTTCATTTAATTTGATGTATGTATATGTATGAACTTTTAAATACAGACCGCTGAAATTTACAAAGAACCTGTAGTGCTAAGTCAGCTATAACAAAAAGTATAAAATTTTGAATTTGGAACTAAAAGGGTGTCCCAATAGTTAATGTAATTCTATGTATGTGGCTAAACTTTTGAACTGTTAGAGACAGACAGCTGAAATTTACAAGGAACCTGTATTGCAAAGTCCACTACAGCAAGTATACAATTTTAAGTTAGAAATTAAAAGTTGTCCCCATAAATTACGTAATTTGATCTATATGACCCTATCTTTTGAACCGTTATACACAAACACTTGAAAATTAGGCAGAATATCCACTACTTTCTCTGGTATGATAACAAGTTTAAATATTTGGAATTATAATGTAAAGGGTGTCCCAATAGTTCATGTAATTTGATATATATGGTTAAACTTTTTAACCGTTATAGACAGATAGTTGAAATTTACAAAGAATCTTTGTGGCCAAGTCCTCTATAACAACAGGTCTTTAATTTAACATAGCTTCACTTTTGAACAGTAATAGGGAGAGGCTTGACATTCAATAGTCTTAATTTTTTTCCCTCTAATTTTGGCGCATCTTATATTTGGTTTACTTACATTTTTAGTTTAGAATTGGTGTCCTTCTATCTGTTTTGAAGTCGGTTTTTTTTGCTAAAATTATTGTAAGCTTATTTATGTTTAATTTAAAACTTTGAAAAATAATAAATGAATTACAAATAAAAAATAATAAATGAATTACACAATAATTTTATTTTGAGTTAAGCTGAAGCTCTCTGCTAATGTTGTCCCTTACTGCATTTACTTTCGACGCACAGAGGAGTATTTCACCCAAAAAGCTGGCCAAAAAGGCAAAACTGAATTTTAAGAAATCTAAAGAACTAAGTACACAGCTCGACAGACAACATTATTTTACATTATATTGTAAATTTTGAAGACTTCTAGTTGCGATTTGTACCTCTGAGACCCTGCTAAAGTCAGGAAAGTGAAGAAAATTATATGAGATTTAAATGTTTTTTCCGGTTTCTGGATGTTTATATGATATTTTCTTTTCGGCTAAACGAATAAAGGTTTAACAAAGATTATTTTTTTCGCTGAAAGGTTTGATCAAAAGTTATTTAAAAAAGAAAAAAAAATTTTAAAATATGTTGAATATTCATGTTGAAACAATTCGTTCAAAAGCTAAAATTATACACTTTTTTTTTGCAAAAAAAAGGAAAACAAGTGATTTTTAAAAGTGGAGTTAGCATGTCTACGAATTACATATGTTTGTTACCACAATAAAATTTGCAATCTCTAATTTTAGAAACAAAATAATTCTTGCAAAAAAAACCGACTACAAAACAAATATACATATGTGCATCAATTCTAAACTAAAAATTTAACAGGTAAAAAATAGTACGCAAATCAAATACTTTTATACTTGTTGCTCTAACGGAGATAGTAATATACGTTCTGTACTTTCAAATGTCTATCCATAACGGTTCAGCAGTTAAAGCCATATATGACAAATTACGTCAGATATGAGGACACCATTTATTTTTTTACATTTATTATTACTGACAGCAATAAAAAGTAACGGTTTCAAAGATATGGCCATATAGGTTAAACAATATCACCTAGGGGACACCCTATAATGTAAAATTTTAAATTAAACACTTATTTTAAAGGACAGATTCTTTGTAAATTTCAACTGTCTGTCTAAAACGGTTCAAAAGTTTAGCCATATGCATCAATTTACATCAACTATTGAGACACCTTTTATAATTTTAAATATTAATAAATGTTATTATACGGGACATAGTAGTGGAGATTCTCTCTAATTTTCAAGTGTTTGTCTATAACGGTTCAAAAGATAGGGCTAGATAGGTAAAATTGTATCAATTATTGGGACACCCTTTAGTTTTCAAATTTAAATTTTATACTTGATGTTATAAAGGACTTAGATATACAGGTTCTTTGTAAATTTCAACCGTCTCTCTGTTACGGTTCAAAAGTTTTGCAATATACATTAAATTACATCAACTATTGGGACACCCTTTAATTTCTAATTATAAATATTTAATTTCTGATTATAAATATTAGACATTCTGTCCAATTTTCAAGTGATTGTCTACAATGGTTCAAATGGTTCATATATTTAAATTGACGTCACATATGGGGACAACCTTTAATTTTTAAGTTTTTTTTATTAATTTCTGTTATTGGCAGCTATAGTAATATGCAGTTTTTTAAATTTTATAAGGGTGCTCTTTACGGTTCATAATACACCTAAACACACGTATGTTGTATGGGGACACCCTTTAATATTTAAAATTTTGAACTTCTTTTAAAATGGGACCAATCTGTAAGCATTTCCTTTATAATAAAGAAAAGATTTTTAAAATCGGTTCAAAAATGACTGAGTTCTGCGGGCACAAACATAAAAAAGCAACATTCAGACGAATTGATAACCTCCTTCTTTTTTTGAAGTCGGTTAAAAAGAAATAAATCTCTCTTGGAAACGCATTTTTATTACTTACCATTTTTAACACGATTGTAGGTGCCTGGTGAACAACTTATATTCAAATTTTCCATTGTTTCTCTTAATTTTTTAATAATGCTGATGAAATCTAATTTTTTTTAATGCGTCTTTTCATTAACTTGCTTACTTTTAAATGTCAAAAACTTTGACGTTTTATAAAATTTTGGTTTACAGTGTTCCCGTACTTTTGGGATTTTTGTCAATAATTGAGAGTAATTTTTTTTTCTCTCATTTTACCAAAGTTTACCTAAAAAGTACGGGATCGCAACTAATGTTTTGAGTTGTGGGGTTAACAGCGATGCCAACTTAGCTATTTTCGCGCTATGTTTAGCTCCTTTGAATGTCTCTGACGCGAAATTGTCCCCTTGTTTGCAATAAAAAAAATAAACGTCAGTGTTAAAATTACAATTGAAATAACGTTTTACATCATAATATAATTATATGTAAATGAGCTCTGATGATTATATCATAACGCTGATATAATGCTAATAAATGAAGTCTACACGAGATGAATTTTCATCATGATATAAATTTGACGTTCATCACGATATAAATGCATCATGTGTGAACTCCGTGTTATGATCAGCGCGTTTGGAACTTTATACTTTGTTCAATAAATTTTCCCTTTATTCTTCCATCTTTGTTGTCAATCCCATAACATTTTAACTCATATATTTAGAATATGGCTGCTTAGTGTATTTGGAAAAATAAATTTAAGTAACCATATAAAAACTAATATGTCCATATATGGTCAGGAGATGAAAATGAGAATTTTACTCTTTTTAAAAATGACTGTTTAAATTTTCTATATTCAGCCCTGTTCTGTAAATAGAACGATTTAGTACATTTTAAGTTAAGTTTGAATAACACTGGTTTACAAACGTATTTTTTAATGTTTAAAATTTGTAATGCTTTCTTAGAATAATTAGTCTTACCTATAACGAAATATGTATGTTATTTCCGCCATTGACCATTTAATGTTACGTTTGTTTTTTTGATGTATACTACTCTTTATAGCGTCACTCAGAGTCAAAACCTATTAAATTACGCGTCGAATGATGCCTATTTTATTGGATCAGATAAAAAAAGACTGAATTGGGTAGATCGAATTTTCATAAAATTTTTAAAGATTTTCCAAAATTTATATTTCAAAATATTCTATAGTTTTATAATTTTCATATTTTTGGTTTAAAAAAATTTAAAGCACAATGGATCGGTATCGAATAAAAATGCTCGAATATAAAAGAAAATATAATTTTTTCTCTAAAGTCTTTTATTTATATACATATTTTATTTTTTGTTAGTGCAGCAATTTGATAGTATATTTAAGCTAGGGTCTTCTTATTTCTTAGACCTTTTTTATTTCAACCTATTTTACATTGAGAAACACCAATGTACCAATATCTTCAATTCTTCAAAGCCCGAAATGAAAAAATATGGTTTCGGAAGAGGGGTAATTATAATTTAAATATGTACCTATGAAAATATTTGTATATTATTTTAAAGCCTAACCCATTTGTAAATGTTAAAAATGTACCTTTAAATTACAAATAAAACAATAAAATAGGCTATGAAAAGAAAAAATCGTTTTTTCTTCAAATTAGCTTTTTAGCTCTTTTTGAACGCTTGGGCGACGTGTTTGGTCTTTGAAAAGTTGGCATCCCTGGGGGTTAATGGTTATTCTCTTTCGTTGGTCGTATTCACAAGCATTTTTTAACAATGCTTGATAAACTATTATTTTGTTTTCATATTTTATTTATTGTATCTTCAATAAAATTGAACTAACAATAATTTGGATGTGTTTCAAGCTTTTTTAAATACGTAACAGCATATTTATCTATTTCTGCTTTAACTGATGGTACTTTTAGATCTTTGTGGATGTTCGAGTTTTTTATATGTATACCAGGGAGCAACTGTAATCATCCGTAGAATCTTATTTTGGCGCCTTTGAATTTTTTCTACATTGCTAGCTGAGGCAGTGCCCCATAATTGAATGCCATAACAATAAATTTGTTTTAGAATTGACTACAATAAGAGCTTGGAATCTAGAGCGAGAGTAGAATTTCTGCCAATAAGCCAGTTAGACTGCCTTTCTGCGATGCCAACTTAGCTCTTTTTGTGCTATTTCAGAAAAAAGAGCTAACACAACTCTTTTTCATTATTTCCGCACGTCTACATTAGCCATAAAATGTGTTGCGGGGCACAAGCAAAATATGCAAAGTCCCAGGCGAAAAAAAAAATTTTGCGTGGGAACACCTTAGTATGATGCTTCGGGAGGAGGTCAAAAGGTGTGCCTACCGCCTCGAGTCCCTTAACACAAAATTTTAATTATTCATGGGGAGGGGAATAAAATAATTCTTTTTGGAATGCCAATTCCACCCGAGTCCCCGGCATATATGCATGTGTATGTTGTTTGTTTTGTTCTTTTGGTTGTGCATTTCAATTATTTTATATGTTAGTACCTGTAAAAGAAAAGAAATTTAAATTTAGTATAATGTAGAATAAATTATGGAACGATACTTTTATTTACCAGCCTTTATATGCAAAAGAATAGAAAGACCAAAAGGAAACCTGAAAATAGAAAAACAAAAATACAAATATTAGCAAAGTATACTTACATGTGTTTGCCGGAAGAAATTCAATGTAAATGAAGTTTGATGAGTTTGTGTGGTTGTTTAGCTGTGTTTAGTAGTAGTAAATTAACGGCGAATTGTAGGAGCAAAATATAAACAAAGCGAAAGCAGAGTTGTTAGTTTCATTCAAAATTCAATATTTTTTATTTTAGCGCTTTTTACAAAAATATTGAAAAACATAAATACACGACCACTTGCTGAATGTATGAATACCTGTTACAAACGAATTAAGGTTATAGAAAAATTTGCTGATCTAAGCAAATATATATAAATTGAGGGGAAATATAGGTAAACTAATAAATTGAAATAAATAAATAAATATATAAATAAATAACTAAAATTCTATATAGATATTTTTTGTAAGAGGGGATAATTTTTATATATATATATATATATATATATATATATATATATATATATATATATATATATATATATTGATTTAATATACAGAAACAGAAAGTTCTAGAAAATAAATAAGAACCTGGTGTATTTAGTGGGTATAAAAGGCAAAAGTAAACAGAAAATAGGAGATCAGTTATTATAAAGAGTGTACGTGAACGTTTAAGTGTTCTTTTTTTTTTGCTGTTGAGACAAACAGATATTTAAAATTTAAAATATTGGAAAGACTAAATCTAAGAAAGACTAAGTGAAAAAATTAGTGCCTGGATCCCTAGTGGGTAGAAAAATTATCTGTGTCCAAAGAAGGACAATATAAACTTTGTGTAGAAATTCCTACGTAAGTTATATTGTTTAGGAAAAATAATGAAAAATGTTTTTTTTGTTTTGTTTGTGGTGTAGCTGGCGAAGTGCATCCTGGAAAGATTGCCTGAGAAGGTCCAGGAGGAAGCCAGGTAGGCAAGATTATAATAGAAATTGTTTTTATTAATTTTTGATCACCAAACGGAAATTCACTCTTGTGAAAGTTAAAAATAAAAAAAAAAAAAAAAAAAACATCCGAGAAGGAGAAAATATTTTAGTACATACCTTGGGAAAATTCGAAAAAAAAAAAGAAAAAAAATAATATATAACAAATTAAAATAAGTGTATTTTCTTAAAAATCTTTTAATTTATTCAACCATAGATTTTATTACATAATTTAATAGTTTAAGTTATGTTTGATTGTGTTTCCGTGCTTGATGTAAGAATTTCGTGAGTGTGTAGTTGTGTGTTCCTTTAGTTATTAAGTACACTGAACCCTCGGTAATCTATTTAAAGAAATTTTTTTTGTGTGATAAAATACAAAAATCTTACCTAGGGCACAAACTGGTAGCGTGAAAACCAGGTTATTTTAGAAGGAAAATTCGTAGTCTCAGGGAGCTCCTTTAGGCGAAAGTTTTTCTTTTTTGTTCATTCCGTATACCCTGAATTAAGGAAGAAATTAATAGTAGTTTGAACTCTAAAGGAGAAAGAATAAAATATTGTTTTGTAAAGAAATAAAATTAAGAAAAAGTAAATAAACAGGTGTTATTGAGGGTTATTTTTTTTATTTAAGATTTAGTCAAAAATTTTATGTATAATATTTTATTAAATTTTATAAAATTTTTATATTATCTTTTACTTTTTTGTATTAGTACACACATATGTTTTATATTAGTATTTTGTTTGTTAATTTATTATTATAATCATTATTGTTGCTATTATTTTGTTAGTAAAAATTTTAATGCATTTATTTAAATAAATTTGTTTTGGTTAAGCGTATCATGAAAAATCTGGAGTAAGTTTTTTTTTTGGGATTGGTGATTCAGAAAGGGCGATGAAGGACGGGTTAAGGGGTTCGTAAATAATAGTTCAAGTGGATTTCTTTTGCGACCATGGTAGGGATAAGGGCGACTGGAGGTCAACATCTGCCTCCCTATTGAATTGTTCCGGCAATAAAGTAAGTTATGTAGTTATAGTGATGTCGAGTAAAATTTATTTTGTAACGAACCTTGGTCAAATTAGGGTTGAGAACACCCCCCAGAGAAAAGGCCGGCAAAGCTAGAAGGGTAACCTGACCGGTACAGGTCTCGTAACAGAATATGGCGCCCAATCTAAAATTAGAGAAAATTAAGTGTATAAGACCTAGACACTAGGAAATAGTCTAATAGTTTTGGAAATAGCCCTACGTATTTTTCTGGCGAGTTATTGGAGAAAAGAGCAGATATCGTATCCGTTTTTGGTCTGTCCGAAAAGTCCGTTGCGCGAATATGTTTCTTTTGTTTAATGCTTGCTAGAAAACTTACGATCTGTTGAAACGTGGTAGAGAATGTTCTTAGATAATGGTTTATTCTAAATGTACGCCCTACCTCGTATATGTTTTTTTTTTTTGGTAGTTTCAGTCTGAAGTTTTAATTTGTGGAGCAGTGGTAATGTGGATCGATATCCGCTCAAGCTTAAAGCTTGGGGACTGTTGTGTCTAACTGCCTTACGAACTGGCCTCAAATAGTTATGTGGGAAAATAATGAACGAGCTCAAATTAGGACTGTTTAAATTATTTTTTTTTTTTGCATTTGTTTTAGCATTGAATTACGGAACATGAATAGCTCTTAAGTAGAGAGTCATAATATGCTAACCGTCTATACCGCCGCTGAAAACATCAATCCCTAGAAAAATATTAGGAAAGCTTATCTTTTGATAATTCGCAGTATATATCATTCAAAGTTTGTTTTTATTCAATTATTTATTTTGATTATAAGTTTAATTTAAAATACCATATTACGTACTGTGTTTAGTTATTCAGAGCACCAATTTATTTTATTATTTCATTTTATTAATTTCATTATCTAAAATTTATTACTTTATACTATTATATTTATTTCTTGAATTATTATTTTATCTAATTATTTAGTTATTATTATTTATCTTGCATGTACTTTATTTGTTTCGTAAGTGAATTAATGTTTTTTATATATACATAAATACTTATTATATATGTTTTGATTTATTTTTTTATGATTTATTGTTTATATACATAAATATTTATATTTTTTTTATTCATTTCTTTATTGTATTATTATTTTTATATGCATGTATACTCCTTTATATTTTTATTTAATTCGTATTTAATTCGTATTTGATTTACTTATTCTCATAATTCATTTTATATATATTTTTTTATACTTTAATTAATATAACTTTGGTTTTTGGTTTTTTAATATTACTTTATCTGTAGAGAATTAGTTAGATATATTTTTTCGTTTATTTCATAAGTTATTATAGCTTGTTTTAAATTATTAATATCATAATTATATTTTTTTTTATTTTATATAATTTCGTCATATATCAATTTGGTAATAATCACGTCACGTTGTTAAAAATAATAGGTAAATAATTTTAATCTATTTACCTATAATTCTTTTAGCAAGTAAAAAAAAAAAAATTGTTTATTGTTATGAATAGGGAAATTAGATCACAAAATAGAAATAGAAAGCGATCCTCCGAACAAAGTAACTTGAATAGCTCCATAGAATTTCAACCTAAGCAAAGACAGTATAATTACAGAAATACAAAAATGGCTACTGGTGGTGATAATATTAGAGATTTATCGGGGTCTATTAATACCAGAGCCAATAATCCAGCACTTAAGAACCCAAATATTGTGATTCATTCTGATCCAGGCCCTTCAACTAGTGTTTCAGATACAGCTATTGCACCCGAGGTAAGAGATGTAGTCGTAGACGAGACTCTTATTGTACAAAGAGCATTAGAAGAAAGGGTGAAGAAAATGGTTCAGGATGAGATGAGTGAAGTTCGAAGATCAGTAAGTGAATTAACAAACGTTGTTAAAGAGTTGTCAAGAAGTAATTCTCGAACTCAGGAGTCGATTCCTTCCCAACCAGCTTCTCTCAATATGGGCATTGCTAATAACTGGAATAGGACAAATGCTTTTCCGACCAATGTTAGGTTTTCTAATCATTTTTCTAATAACTTAGAGTACCCCAGGTCAAGTAACAATGTCTTTAATATCGGAAATAACTTACCGAATCATGGATTAGGTACATCCGAAGCTGATCCAATGGTGGAAAATAGGGATACCCCAGGGAGTCGTGCTATGTCTGAAAATAGTAATAGGAATAATGAAAAAATTAGTATTCACGTAGATAAGTGGGGATTAGTTTTTGACGGAAAACATACTCACATGAGTGTTGAAGATTTTATATTTAGAATCGAACATCTCCAAGCGCATTATGGCATAAACTGGGACGAAATCTTAAGAGATTTTCATCTTTTGGTTACCGGTCCAGCTAAGGATTGGTACTGGCTTCTGATTCGCACTCATCGTAATTTGCAATGGCCGGCGTTTCGAAATGAACTTCTAAATCAATACCGAACGAATACTTCGAATTTTGAAATTATGAGAGATTTGGTGGAGAGAAAACAACAGCCAAACGAAACTCTAGACACATTTTTCCATAGCATGTGCAAGCTTCGCTCCAGACTAATACAACCAATCCCAGAGTACGACATGATTAAAATATTGAAAAGAAATGTAAAAGAAAGTGTTGCTAGAATTGTTTACCCGATTAGTGTCTCATCGGTGGAGCAATTAAGAATAGAATGTTTAGAGGCTGAAAGAAACTTTCCAAGGCGAGAAATTAGAAACTTTGGTCAGTCACAACGCCCAGTAAGAGCTATAAACGAAGTTTATTTTCAAGAGTCGGATGATATCGAAGGGGCTACCGATGAAATAGCTGCCATTAAAATCGGCCAACAAAAACAACAATTGGTTTGTTGGAATTGTAAAATACAGGGGCATGGCTTTCGAGACTGTAATTCTTCAGAAAGGAATCTATTTTGCTATCGATGTGGCAAACCCAACGTGATAGCTCCAAAATGTCCTGATTGTCAACAGGGAAACCGCGTACGGGACGTGGGACTGACGGGGGACCTACGTCCATCGAAAACCCCTTTGGAAAACAAATAGACAACCAATCAAAAATTAAAAATGTAAATCTATTATCAGCGCTAAAAGAAATGTCCAATTATATGCCAAATATGAAACACAACGTGCCATTAAATTTAAGAAAAGAATACTATGAATATGTCCGATCAAGAATTTTTAACCCTGAAAAAATCCCAAGGCCAGTATCTAAACGAATTAGAAAAATTAGGGAACATTATAAGAAAAAACGTTTAGCGAGAAGATTAGTAGTAGATTCTGTAAGAAGAGCAGGAAGTTTTGAAAAAGATCCAAGAGTTTTTATAGAAGTTGAAATAGAAGGTAAATTGATGTCAGGTTTACTTGATAGTGGTGCATCAGTCAGTATTTTAGGTAAAGGTTGCAGAGAGGTAGTAGAAGATTTAGGTTTTGAAATTTTTCCGATATTCTCCAATGTGAAGACTGCCAGTGGTCAACATCATAGAATATTAGGGAAAATAAAAACATCTATAAAGTACAAAGATCAGAAGAATGATATACTTCTGTATCTGTGTCCTGATTTAGAACAGCCACTATATTTAGGTATAGATTTTTGGCGATCTTTTAATTTAGCTCCAGATGTAATTAGTGTAGAACAAATAGAATTAGAGAAAGCATTAGAGGATTTTGCAAACGATAAAAAAAATCATAAATTGGAACCACACATCTTAGATAAAGATCAAAAACACAAATTAGATGAGGTAATAGGAAAATTTGATACTTTTGAAGCAAAAGGATTAGGGAGAACAACCTTAGAAAAACATGTAATTAAACTCGTAGAAGGCGCAGAACCAATTAAAGATAGATATTACCCCATGTCTCCAGCTGTCCAAGAAATAACCTATAAAGAAATAGATAAAATGTTAGAGCTGAATGTAATAGAGCCTAGTGATAGCCCATGGAGTAATAGAACGACTGTTGTGAGAAAGCCTGGGAAAAATAGATTTTGCTTAGATGCCCGCAAACTTAATAAACTAACAGTAAAAGATGCATACCCGTTGCAAAATATAGATGGTATTTTAAGTAGAATTGATGAAACCTATTTTGTTAGTAGTGTGGATTTAAAATACGCGTTCTGGCAAATCGAATTGGACGAAGAGAGCAGACCTTACACCGCTTTTACTGTTGCAGGTAGGCCTCTTTACCAATTCCGTGTTATGCCATTCGGCCTTTGCAACGCGGCCCAACGTTTGTGTAGGTTAATGGATAAGGTTATCCCTCAGCATTTAAAAGATAACGTGTTATGAACACCTGGACGACTTATTGATAATATCAGATGATTTTGAAAAGCATTTATGGTTGCTGGAAGAAGTTGCAAAATGTCTGAAAAAAGCGAATTTAACAATAGGATTAGGTAAATCGCAATTTTGTTTCCAACGTCTTAAATACCTAGGATTTATAATTGGAGGTGGAATGCTAAAGACCGATCCTGAAAAGGTTCAAGCAATTAGAGATATAAAGGTTCCGAAATCGGGGCGTGAAGTGCGAAGCTTTTTAGGTACTGCAGGCTGGTACCGCCGATTTATTAAAAATTTTTCAGTTATATCAGCACCATTAACAGACACCTTAAAAAGTCTAGTAAGTTCGAAATGAGTCCTGAGGCCATAATATCGTTTGAGAACTTAAAAAAGGCATTGACGTCAGCTCCAGTTCTTCGTCATGCCGATTTTTCAAAGAGGTTTTATATACAATGTGATGCTTGCGAATACGGTATTGGGGCAGTTTTATATCAAATAAGTGATGAGAATGATGAGCATCCCATTGCATTCTATTCTTAGAAGTTAAATGCGTGTCAACGAAACTATACTGTCACCGAGAAGGAATGTTTAGCTGCAGTTATGGCGGTTAAAAAATTCCGACAATACGTAGAAATGATGCCTTTCACAATTATTACGGATCACGCTAGTTTAAAGTGGTTGATGTCATTAAAAGATCTCACGGGTAGACTTGCAAGATGGTCTTTACAACTACAAGCTTTTGATTTTGAAATTCAACACAGAAAAGGTTCCGAAAATCTTGTAGCTGATATGTTATCAAGGCTTCCAGGTGATATAAAAGTAGACGAAGTCGTTATCACTGATCTGTTGGGATTCGAAACTACTGAATTCGAAAGTGATGAATATGTAAATCTTATAAAGCATATTCAAAATAATGCTGAAATGCTGCCAGATATAAAAGTAGAAAATGGTTTGATTTACAAAAAGACAGGATTTGATCAATATTTAGAGGAATGCCATTGGAAGTTATGGATTCCTGATACAATAACTCAGCCAGTGATCGAAAAAGCACATTAAACTGTAACAGCAGCACAGGGAGGAGTCGCAAAAACTCTCGAACGTCTAAAAAGGCATTATTATTGGCCAAAAATGGCAGCACAAGTTAAAAATTTTATAGCCAACTGTCAAGTATGTAAAGAATCAAAGCCCTGCAATATAAATCTTCGTCCTGAGATAGGCCAACAAGTTTTAACAGAAAGGCTATTTCAAAAATTATACATCGATTTCATGGGGAAGTATCCGCGCTCTAAGAAAGGGAATAGTTATATTTTTATTGTCGTAGATCATTTTACGAAATTTACTTTTCTGAAGGCAATGAAGGAGGCCACAACGAATAAGGTAATATAATTTCTTGTCCATGAAATATTTAATAAATTTGGAGTGCCAGAGATAATTCACAGTGATAATGGTAGCCAATTTATTGCGAAAGATTTTGAGAAATTAATGAATTTATATAAAATAACACATTTAAAAACCGCAGTGTATTCACCACAAAGTAATGCAAGTGAGCGGGTAAACCAATCAGTGTTGTCGGCTATAAGGGCATATTTGGATAATGACCATCGCGATTGGGACTTATACCTGTCGGAAATCGAATGTGCATTGAGAACTTCTATTCATACGGCCACCGGCGTAACCCCATTTTTCGCACTATTTGGTTACCACATGTATACCAGTGGGGCCGATTACAAATTAGGAAGAAAACTAAAATCACTCACCGATCATGAAATTGTCGAATTAAGTAGGAATGACAGGATGGGAATTGTTCGAGAAAAGATAAAACAAAATATGCAAAAGGCTTATGAGAGAAGCGCAGAACGATACAATAGAGGTGCCCGAGTCGTTAGATTTGTACCCGGACAGGAAGTTTATCGTAGAAACACGATCCTAAGCAATTTTTCTAGAAATGTAAATTCGAAATTTTGCAAAAAATTTCTTAAATGTAGAGTGGTCAAGTCCGTGGGGAATAATATGTAAGATTTAGAAACTATGCAAGGTAAACCTCTCGGTACGTATCATGCTAAAGATATTAAGATCTAGATTGGGGAATGTGCAATAATAGGATTAAGTAGATTGGTATCTTGTATAATTATAATTTTTCTTTTATACAATGTACTTCTATTGAATCTAAGGCATCTACCCATAGATTGAGTTTTTAGTAGGATAATGTGCCAATAGTGTAATTTTTTTTAGTGCAATATGACCTACCTGTATAAATCAAATCGTGCAATCTCTTCTAATTAACTGTGATATAGTATAGACCTTTTGTTTTTTTTATGTCAACATTTGTTTTGTTCTGCTACCTTGTAATCTTTTTATTCAAATGAAAAACGGAAATTCACTCTTGTGAAAGTTAAAAATAAAAAAAAAAAAAAAAAAAAAACATCCGAGAAGGAGAAAATATTTTAGTACATACCTTGGGAAAATTCAAAAAAAAAAAAAAAGAAAAAAAAAATAATATATAACAAATTAAAATAAGTGTATTTTCTTAAAAATCTTTTAATTTATTCAACCATAGATTTTATTACATAATTTAATAGTTTAAGTTATGTTTGATTGTGTTTCCGTGCTTGATGTAAGAATTTCGTGAGTGTGTAGTTGTGTGTTCCTTTAGTTATTAAGTACACTGAACCCTCGGTAATCTATTTAAAGAAATTTTTTTTGTGTGATAAAATACAAAAATCTTACCTAGGGCACAAACTGGTAGCGTGAAAACCAGGTTATTTTAGAAGGAAAATTCGTAGTCTCAGGGAGCTCCTTTAGGCGAAAGTTTTTCTTTTTTGTTCATTCCGTATACCCTGAATTAAGGAAGAAATTAATAGTAGTTTGAGCTCTAAAGGAGAAAGAATAAAATATTGTTTTGTAAAGAAATAAAATTAAGAAAAAGTAAATAAACAGGTGTTATTGAGGGTTATTTTTTTTATTTAAGATTTAGTCAAAAATTTTATGTATAATATTTTATTAAATTTTATAAAATTTTTATATTATCTTTTACTTTTTTGTATTAGTACACACATATGTTTTATATTAGTATTTTGTTTGTTAATTTATTATTATAATCATTATTGTTGCTATTATTTTGTTAGTAAAAATTTTAATGCATTTATTTAAATAAATTTGTTTTGGTTAAGCGTATCATGAAAAATCTGGAGTAAGTTTTTTTTTTGGGATTGGTGATTCAGAAAGGGCGATGAAGGACGGGTTAAGGGGTTCGTAAATAATAGTTCAAGTGGATTTCTTTTGCGACCATGGTAGGGATAAGGGCGACTGGAGGTCAACATCTGCCTCCCTATTGAATTATTCCGGCAATAAAGTAAGTTATGTAGTTATAGTGATGTCGAGTAAAATTTATTTTGTAACGAACCTTGGTCAAATTAGGGTTGAGAACACCCCCCAGAGAAAAGGCCGGCAAAGCTAGAAGGGTAACCTGACCGGTACAGGTCTCGTAACAAATGTTAAAATGTTTTTTATATAAAGTTTGACTTAAGTTAATTAAAAATGATACCTTCTTTTTTGAAGTCGGTTAAAAAAGAGTACGAAACGAATTTGGAAAATGGAATTATTAGAGAATGGAATTATACAGAATTAGAAACAACGGCATCATGACTATATTTTTAGTTTGTTCAGTTTCTAATCAATTATTTAAAAAAAAACAAATATTCTTTATATTATTTTTGCAAAAAAACAACTTTCGTCAATATTGAATTTCTTAGTATCTGGTCAGAGTTATGCCTCATTAAAATCTCTTTAATTCATACTGTGTAAAGGAATAGGAAAATGTAATAATGTATGTAATATTTTATTTATACAGAAACAAAATTCAAAGTTTCGAACAGTTCCGTGTAATATATTTACTCCACAGTTATATGTTCTCTATCATGAATAGTTTTCAGTATTTTACTTTCAATGCACCGTTAATCCTTTCTTATTGTGCCTGTTTAAGGTTTAATCAAATCTATCTTAATTTTTAGAACAAGTAATAATGTTAGAAGCTGTCCTAAGTTGAAGGAAAGCATTTGCCCAACTTCGTTATGGGATTTTTCTTTATAATAATTGAAAAATACCAATTAAATATTATTTTTGCTAATTCGTCTACATACCATTTTTTAACTTGAATTTTGGCAATAAATATATCCATATAAACACACATACAATAATTACTTAAATGAAATATTTTAAAAATAAACTCTAATAAAAATGATTTACATGCAATACCATACATAAAAACTAACCCACATCCAAAAACAATAAATTCTCTTAAAAAGAAGCGCTCTAGCCAAGACATCTTTACTGCTCGCTTACAAAAATATAAATGAAATTTACACTGTGGTTGACAAACATGCATTTAGACGAGCTTGATGACGTGACGGTAAACAGAAAATATTAAAAATTTTTGCTTTCCATCCAGCGCAGCTGACAAACACGAATTTTGGTCGTTTACACGAGCTTGTTGGCTTGCCATCACCCCACGATTGACCGTCTAAATGCCGCTTTAAAGAAAGCATTATTTATTTTATATATTAAAAGATTCTCTGTTTTTCATAAACCTTTTTCAAGAATTTTGTTTTTTATGCCTAAGCTGCTGCAATTCAGCTGACTGTTTTTGGCTGACAGATGAATAATTTTTCGTAGTAGTGATACTTCTTTGTTTACATTATGAGCAGGCTGCCAGTTGAATTTCTGAAAAAATCGTCAATTTCCTGATAAAAAATAAAAATATCGTCTTTCCAGCCTTAGAAATTAGTAAAAAAATTGGACAACTGACAATATTCTTTTTGATCTATTTTATATTTTGGTTATAAACAATCAAACGAAAATATAAGAAGTCACGTTTAAAGCTGGATTAGAATAGAAATTAGGCGCCTTATGATCCAATGGGAGTTAGAGGAACTCATATACATATATTCGAATAGAAATTGAACCATTTTCTTAAACTATAAGCCGGGGCATAGAATCCGTCATGCGTTATACTTTGACGTATGCAACTGAAGTCAAAGTAACGACGGACAAGGTTGACGCAATACTTTGTTGACGGATATTAAATCAGGAAATTAAACACTTAAACAGTTTTTTTCTATTTTACTTTGTTCAATTCATTTATTTTCTTGTATTTTGTTTTATTTTTGCTGCAACTCAACACAAAAAGTTTATCAAAACAAAGAAAAAACCAATTGGTAGCTATCAAACTGCTCAACGAACGTCAAAAGTTAAAAGTTGCCCAACTTTCGTACTTTGCGTTGACGGGGACGTACCGATTGTGAAAACCCTTATAAGGAAACCTGTATTTCAACATACTTGTCAGTTGAAAACGACGACGTAGAACGTATGACGGATTCTATGTGCCCCTGCCTTAAGTCACATATACATACATACATACATAAATGTTTACAAGAATATGCAAAACTGGATTTATTGTAAAAAATAGATTTATTGTGCAAAAGTAAAAAAAAACTTACATGTAGTTTTTTTTTACTTTTGCAATTAACATTTTTTTAGGTTTTCTTTACAATATAATAACAATTTCATAACTAATACTTTCAATCGTGTCATTTTAGAATTTAAGTTTAACTTGACAGACGGATGGAGCAATGTTTAGAATAACTTTTGGCGAACAAAGGTCTCGTTATTTTATTTCGTCAGTTGCAAACACTGATATAAAATCAAAAACTTCAAACTGAGGAAATTATTAAAATTTCATATCAAAAAGTTAATCATTTTTACTATTTTAATTCATAGGCTTAAAGGATTTTTTCTAGTGTATATTCATTCATAAATAAATCCAATTATTATGCAAGCATTTTGTTGGTTCCCTATAAATATTTAATTTTATCCTGTCGCTTTTACGTAAATTTAGATTCATAAAATTGTAAATTACTGTCTAAATTATCGTTCAGTTTAAAGGATATGATAATATGTTTTGGAGTGTTATCAATACTTTCAAGAGCGGAAGATAAAGAGAAACTATATTTTTAAACAATCGAAAACATTATTTTAAAAAGGACGTAACAATCCCCGTTAAAGTTAGCCTCTTTTTAACCGACTTCAAAAAAAGAAGGAGGTTATCAATTCGTCTGAATGTTGCTTTTTTTTATGTTTGTGCCCGCAGAACTCAGTCATTTTTGAACCGATTTTAAAAATTTTTTCTTTATTATAAAGGAAATGCTTACAGATTGGTCCCATTTTAAAAGAACTTCAGAATTTTAAAAATTAAAGGGTGTCCCCATACAACATACGTGTTTTTTAGGTGTATTATGAACCGAAAAGTGCACCCTTATAAAATTTAAAAAAACTGCATATTACTATAGCTGCCAATAACAGAAATTAATAAAAAAATAAACTTAAAAATTAAAGGGTGTCCCCATATGTGACGTCAATTTAAATATATGAACCATTTGAACCATTGTAGACTTTCACTTGAAAATTGTACAGAATGTCTAATATTTATAATCAGAAATTAAATATTTATAATTATAAATTAAAGGGTGTCACAATAGTTGATGTAATTTGATGTATACTGCAAAACTTTTGAACCGTAACAGAGAGAGGGTTGAAATTTACAAAGAACCTGTATTTACAAAGAACCTGTATATCTAAGTCCTTTATAACATCAAGTATATAATTTAAATTTGAAAACTAAAGGGTGTCCCCATAATTGATACAATTTTACCTATCTAGCCCTATCTTTTGAACCGTTATAGACAAACACTTGAAAATTAGAGAGAATCTCCACTACTATGTCCCGTATAATAACATTTATTAATATTTAAAATTATAAAACGTGTCTCAATAGTTGATGTAAATTGATGCATATGGCTAAACTTTTGAACCGTTTTAGACAGACATTTGAAATTTACAAAGAATCTGTCCTTTAAAATAAGTGTTTAATTTAAAATTTTACATTAAAGGGTGTCCCCTAGGTGATATTGTTTAACCTATATGGCCATATCTTTGAAACCGTTACTTTTTATTGCTGTGTCAGTAATAATAAATGTAAAAAAATAAATTGTGTCCTCATATCTGACGTAATTTGTCATATATGGCTTTAACTGCTGAACCGTTATGGATAGACATTTGAAAGTACAGAACGTATATTACTATGTCCGTTAGAGCAACGAGTATAAAAGTATTTGATTTGCGTACTATTATTTACAGATTACCTTTTAAATTTTTAGTTTAGAATTGATGCACATATGTATATTTGTTTTGTAGTCGGTTTTTTTTTTGCAAGAATTATTGACTTTAATTTTCACCATTTTTTTTTTTTATTAATTTTTCTACTAAAGAGAAAAATTTGAGATAGATAAGGAACACAATGCCAAGACTTTTTTACAACAAGACCAACTTTTTATCTTATTTTTGGCTTGGTATAAAATCGTCACTTTTTAAGAAAAAATCGTAAAATCGGAAATTGGCTTATTTTTGTGCAAAAAACGTCAAAATGACGATAAATCGTCATATCTGGCAGTCGTGATTACGAGATATTTCAAAGAGTATATTGTTTTCTGAAATACTTTAATTGATAAAGACTTCATTAAAGTTGAATAACCCCACGCATTAAAATCGCCAACCATAATGTCTATTTAAATCTTAAAATAACCATAGGACTATTTGGAGGAAAATAGAGAGAAAACCAGTTAGTGTGATTTTAGCACATAATTCTATGCCAACCACATTCAGATTTTTATTTGTTATTATAAGCTTGTCTGGTATATTTCTACAAATTTTATATCCAATATATGTACATAGTTTTTTGCAGTAATTGGATTAATAATATTTTTTACCTTTGCTTCCTGTTAACAAATGAAATACGGATTTTTGTCTTTTATTAAAAATTTGAAGACTACTGGAATTATTAATGACCCACGTATATTCCACTGTGTAATTGAAAATTCCATTTGAATAATGTTAAAAGAAAAATGAGTAAAAAGATGATTCATCTTCTCTAGCCATAAATTGTTTTTCTTGTCTTGTCATTATCACAACTAGTTTCTAAGAAATCCATCTGTTGATAAAGAGCAGAATAAGTTGATAATTGATAATTAGGGAGAGTTGTTTTTGCATTGATTTTGATTTTTGTGATTTGTTTTCTACATATGCTTGCCTTACTTCATTATATAGATTTTTTGACTTGTTTTTAATTTCATTAATACTTCGATTGTTTCCATTATTTTCAATAAGGGAAATAGAGTTCCGTACTATGTTTAGTACGCCTTTAAAAATTCAGGTTGTTAATTTTTTCATGTCTTATGGGGCCCCCTTTATTTTTAAAATCAAAGTTATACTCCCAAAAATTGTATCGCTATTGGAACACCCTTAAAATTTTAGGAATTGTTGTTATAACGGCAATGGTAATACACTTTCTATAAAAATATCAGGCCTACCTATTGCTGTTCAAAAAATAACGTAATATACGTGCAAAACATGTCACTGATGATTCACCCTTTAGTAATAAGTAATTGTTACAGCGGCCGAAGTACAACATCTACTGTAAACAATTCAAGATTCTACCTATTACGGTTCAAATAAGGCTATTTAATAAAAATCATGTCTCTGTCGGAACACCCTTTAATTGTGTTATGTGTTATAACGGCCATGGAAAATCTTTTTCTATGAATATATCAAGATATCAAGAGTTTACCTATTACGATTAAATAAATAAGTCACTATACGTGAAAAACATTTCATTGTCGGAACACCCTTTAATTTTTAGTAATTCTCATATCGGCCGTGGCAACATATCTCCAGTACAAAATTTTAAGAGTCTACCTATTACGGTTTAAGAAATAAGGCGTTATACATGAGAATCGCGTCACTGGTGGAACACCTTTTAATTTTTATTATTTGTTATAGTTTCCATAGTAATAAACCTCCTGTAAAAACTTCAAGAGTCTACTTATTATCGTTCAATACTTAGGCTATATACTCGAAAAAAATACGTCACGCTCGGAACACCCTTTAATTTTAAGGTTTAATTTTATATACTTGTTTAGAAAGCGAACATAGTGTTAATTACTGCAAATTTTAAGTGGTTGCCTCCTATAGCTTAAGAAATAAAGACATAAAGACAAGTAACAAGTCACTTTCGGAACACCCTATAAGTTTTAGTAATTATTGCTATAGTGGCCACAGTTATACACCTTCTGTGAAAATTTCAAGAGTCTACCTATTATGGTTCAAAACTTAGGTCTCATACATGCAAATCACGCCACTATCGGCACACCCTTTAAATTTTAGGTTTATTTTTTTAGACTTGTTTATATACCGAACTAAGTTTTAATTACTGCTTGCATATTTTTTGTGTATTCCTCCTACAGTTCAAGAAATAAGCAGATATTCGTAAATACCACGTCTCTATCGGAACACCCTATACGTTTTAGAATTTCCTACTATATCGGCCACAGTTGTACACCTTCTGTTAAAATTCCAATTGTCTACCTATTCGGGTTCAAAACTTAGGCCTCATACATGCAAATCACGCCACTATCGGAACACCCTTTAATTTTTAGGTTTATTTTTTTAGACTTGTTTATAAAGCGAACTAAGTTTTTATTTTTAGTGTATTCCTCCCACAGTTCAAGAAATAAGCAGATATTCGTAAATAACACCGCTCTATCGGAACACCCTATAAGTTTTAGAATTTGCTACTATAGCGGCCATAGTTATACACCTTCTGTGAAAATTTCAAGCGTCTACCTATTATGGTTCAAAACTTAAGTCTTATACATGCAAATCACACCACTATCAGAACACCCTTTAATTTTTAGGTTTATTTTTTTTATACTTCCTTATATAGCGAACTAAGTTTTAATTACTGCTTGCATATTTTTAGTGTATTCCTCTTACACTTCAAGAAATAAGCAGATATTCGTAATTAACACCTCTCTATCGGAACACCCTATAAGTTTTAGAATTTGCTACTATAGCGAACACAGTTATACACCTTCTGTGAAAATTTTAAGCGTCTACCTATTATGGTTAAAAACTTAGGTCTTATACATGCAAATCACACCACTATCAGAACACCCTTTAATTTTTAGGTTTATTTTTTTAGACTTGCTTATAGAGCGAACTAAGTTTTAATTACTGCTTGCATATTTTTATCCTACATTTCAAGAAATAAGCAGAATTTCGTAATTAACACGTCTCTATCGGAACACCCTATACGGTTTAGAATTTCCTACTATAGCGGCCACAGTTATACACCTTCTGTGGAAATTTTAAGCGTCTACCCATTATGGTTCAAAACTTAAGTCTTATACATGCAAATCACACCACTATCAGAACACCCTTTAATTTTTAGGTTTATTTTTTTATACTTGCTTATATAGCGAACTAAGTTTTAATTACTGCTTGCATATTTTTAGTGTATTCCTCTTACACTTCAAGAAATAAGCAGATATTCGTAATTAACACCTCTCTATCGGAACACCCTATAAGTTTTAGAATTTGCTACTATAGCGGACACAGTTATACACCTTCTGTGAAAATTTTAAGCGTCTACCTATTATGGTTAAAAACTTAGGTCTTATACATGCAAATCACACCACTATCAGAACACCCTTTAATTTTTAGGTTTATTTGTTTATACTTGTTTATATAGCGAACTAAGTTTTAATTACTGTTTTTAGATCTTGAGTCTGTCTCCTACAGTTCAAGAAATAAACAAATATTCGTGAATAACAACACCTCTCTATCGGAACACCCTATAAGCGGCAACAGCTATACATCATCTGTGAAAATTTCAGGGGTCTACCTATTACGGTTCCAGAGATAAAAGGCGCTGACAGACTGCCAGAAGGACAGACATTGTAGCGAAAACAATAGGGTTTCGTTTTTACCCTTTGGGTACGGAACCCTAAAAAACGCTAGAAACCGCTAACTTGTCGAAAAAAACCAGACATTAACCGCTAAATAAATTTGTAACTTTTTGTTTTTTAAAAGTTTGAAGACAAAACTTAAAATTAAATTAGTTGAAAAATAAACATTGATTAGTTAAAAAATTAGATAATTTTATCTATGTATATTAATAAAATATAAAAATATAAAGACAAAAACAAAAACAGAGAAGACAAAGAATGGAAGTTTTCTGGGGTAAATCCACATTTCAAAGCATGATGTTTCTTTGTTGCACATACTTAAACCGGCTGCATTCAAAATGACCCTATGAAAAGTCGCCCAAAAACAAAAATGAAAACTTGCCGAATGAATAATGAAAAATTGCCCAAAAAGAAAAATGTCAATTTGGCCCAAAAATTGTGAAAAAAAATATTTAAATATAAATGAATTATCGCTCTAATTTATTAATAGTTTTCTTATTATATAAAAAATATAAAAATATCAAAAGTTTTAGTAAGGGCATTGATATTAGTTTAGTTCATCGAGCAAGCCAAGAAAGCAGCGACACCTGCTGCTCGTGGTGGTGCTGCTAAAGGGACGCTGCGTAGCCGTAGTCACAGTCGCTACAACCGTTGCTAAATTAATCAAAACGCTGATTTAAATTAATTAAACCGTTGATTTAATTCATCGAGCAAGCCTTGAGAAGAATTTGTATATAATCTGTGATCACAGTCTGTTAGGAAGCTTTTTGCTACCAAGTTAAATTATTGTTGCCAATGTAAGCAAATAAATTACACAGCACAACAAAATAAAAAAAATTTCATGTGCTCTGAAAACCACTATATAATTTTGATGTATCATGACTACCTTTGTACAAAAATGGTAAAATTTTTAAATTCTATGGATAGATTTTTTTTTAAAAATTTTTTTTTAAAATTGCAATTTTTTTGAGACGTTTCTTCAAATAATTAATGATAACTCAAAAACTACTAGTCCGATATTATTAAAATAAATTCAGAAAAAGCTTATTGTAAATCTCATTGTGTTTGCCCTAAGGACCAGGATCCACTTTTTTGCAAAAGGGGAAATAAATAGCGTTAATTTTGCAAAAACTGAAAATTTGTCAATTATTTTCGATTTAAACGCTTTTTTCAGATTTGGGGCCTATGCGTTACGTGTTAACGTTGTCGAATTCGACTAAAATTTTGTGGGTGGAAGTTTCTCATCAAATCTAACATTAATCCGACATGCACCCCTTGAAATTGGAAAATTTATGTTTTTCACACATTTGAAAACCCGCTATAATGCGTATATCAAGCAAAAAACTAAAATTTTGTGAAAATGAGCGAATTCACTAAAATGTGAATAAATTCGAAAAAAATCAATCGATTTTTATGGTCGATATCTCATTTTGTTGCTATTATATGTCGCTATGCGATAAAAAAATGAATCTGGAAGTTTTTTGCCGTTTTCGATTTTTTATAATTTTTTTAAAACGAAAATTTTTGCCATTTTTACGTAAAAAATATATTTTTTTCTTAAGTTTTTTATTATAACTCCGATACTATTGATCCGATTGAAACGCGATATATAGACGAATTAAAGGCTATGCAAATCTTAATTTTTCTGAATTTATTTTAATAATATCGGACTAGTAGTTTTTGAGTTATCATTAATTATTTGAAGAAACGTCTCAAAAAAATTGCAATTTTAAAAAAAAATTTTTTTAAAAAAAATCTATCCATAGAATTTAAAAATTTTACCATTTTTGTACTAAGGTAGCCATGATACATCAAATGTATATAGTAGTTACTCGAGCATATTTTTGCTGTTGCCCTGTGTTATTGTATGCTTTAATTAAAAGAAATATATGTCAATAAAAAAAATAATAATAAAGGCACAAAGAGTTTGTTAGGAGTTAATTATTTAAATTGATAAATTAATTATTGTTTATAGTGAATTTTTAGAATTTGGCGCCGCAGGCAATATATTTTTATAAAATATAAAAAATCGCGCGATTTTATACATACACTCAAAAAAGTTTAACATTAACTGTTTGTAGTTTATTTACGAAGTTTTCATTTAAGTTAAAAATAAATTAAAATATTGTTATTTCAGAAAGAAAATTTCTATTTAACTTTTTATGTTTGTTGTTAAAAAAATAAAATACGGAATTTCGGTGCAGTCAAAATAAACAGTTCATTTTTTTTTGTTTTAGTAAAACTGAAAAACTTAAATTCAAAAATTAGTCAGTAAAGTCAGTCAGTTAATATATACATATGTAAATCTAAATATAAAAAGTTGCATTGTGTTTGAAATTGATGTCCACTGAAATGCGTGAACCGATTTTGTTTCTGCAAAGTTGATATGAAAGGTGACGTCAATACCAAGGTTTTTATGTACAAACGGTCTCTGTATGTGTATTGGTTCATAGTCTGCGCTTTGGAAAAAAGTTTGCGGGGTACCTCCCATAAAAAGTGAAAAATTATTGTTGTGTATATAGAGAACTATGCTAGGTATGGTCTTCAAAGTGGGTACAAGTAAGCCCCATACCCATGCGTATACTCTAGAAAAACATAGGCTGAATTGGGACAGTGAGAGTGGTACCCCCCATACAAAGTAAAAAATTATTATCCTGTATCTAGAGAACTGCAATAGGTAGCGCCTTGGAATTTTGCATCAGTAACCCCCATATTAAGATACATTTTGCAGAGAAACACAGACTGAATTTAAATGGAGGGCGTGGTACCTCCTATACAAAGTACAGTACCTAGAGAACTACAATAGGTATAGTCCTGCAACTTTGCTCAAGTAACCCTCATACTAATGTGCATAGTCAAGCAAAATAGAGACTGGATAATAATACTGGATAATAATACGTATAGTCTAGCAAAAAACAGGTTGGATGGGAACATTTTTGACTTCAGAATAGCGTGCGTTTTCGCGTTAAAATTTGGTCATACTTTTCTTCCAAGTGTTTATTGTGTTTTTTGTGGATGGGTGTAGCGAAGCGCACCGGGGATAGCTAGTATAAAATAAAAAATTAAATTAAAATATAAAATAACAAATAAACATTTTTGAAAAAAATGTCAGTTTGTAAAAATAAAATATGTATGTACATATGTATATTTGTACGAAAATGTTGATCAACATCATTTTAATTTCGAATTTAAAGAAATAGCTCGAAGACAAGTAAGATCTTTTCTGCATGAGAATTCTTTAATGAGAATCTTTTGAAGTTTGGATTTGTGAGGACTAAGCAAGTTCAGGAATCAATAGAAAAAGTATATGTATGTATCTGTGTTGGGATCTGACAATGTTTAAGTTGTACCGCTCCAATGATAAAATTGTACCAAACCAGGATCAATTGTACCAAAATATGGCATTAAGTAAAAAAAGTTTCCAGGCAACGACATATGGCATTCTATTCCCAGTATTCATCTACTGGATACAAGCTGGAACAAGAACTGATTAACGAAACTTACACAAGATCAAATAATAACAGACTAAATCTTACGGCAACATCTTTAGCACACAAAAAAGAAGACGCGCAAACAGCTGCGTCAGATCACGTAAGATGTAGATGCTTTGTGAAAACCATATGTTCCCAGAGGGGTAATAGAAAAAAAAAAAATACATGCAATAATGCAACAAGAGGACAAATCAAAACTGTTATACTAGGGTATTTTAATGTAATGATAATTGAACTTGATTCCTTGAATTTCTGTTTCTCTGTTCCTAATTTATTAACAATTATTTTGGAAAAAGGCTTACCTATTTCATAAGCAAACGGCTTAGTATGTTAGGAGCTGGTTGCACTACAATGTCCATCAACTTTGGGGATCCGTAACTCCGAAACTAAGGGTCGCCCCTAACGTTTTCATTTTACATTTTTTGCTTAAAATTAAATTTTACACACAATAGGCTTTTTAATTTTTGTGATGTGGCCGTAAACTAGATACAATAGTTAGCTCTAGGCAGGGTTGGATAACTATGAAATTAGAACTGTTTATTAGTTTATGAAAAATTATTTCATTAAAAAATTTATTAAATAAATTTTATATGAAATTGTACCAAAAAAGCATAAAACTTGATTGTACCAAATTTGATACAATTGTACGACAAATCCCAACACTGATATGTATATGTACATCGTGCCAAAATAGACTATGTTGAACATAAAATAAAGCGTGAACTGAAAATATATTTTTTTTATGTAAAGCTGTAGTAAATATCTTTGGATGTTAAGCAAGTGATTCTATGTTTTGATGACCTTCTTTATCTTTCGCCTCTCGAGAATTTTGCGTATTATCAGTCGAGATCTTGGTAGGTACTTAAAGTTTTCATAAAGTTTTAATTTTTTAATACAATAATTTTTACAGCAAAGAATAATCCTGAAATCCGCTGGCTTTTTGTCTCTGGAATTGTCTTATTATTTTAATATTGTATAGAAATAAATAATCAGTAGTTTTTACTAAAAGGTCATTTTAGGGGGGTTAGAATAAATGAAAAATGCAGTAAAATTTGTAATGTTAACACTTCTGCTGTTTAAGGTAAACTTTATAACTTCTTATTTTTAGTGATAATTTTCTATTAAAAATAAATATGTATATTGTTTTTAAAAACATTATTTTTACAGACTTATTGGAAAATTTCTTTATCATGTAAAATCGCTCAAAAATGGGTGATGTTTCCAGCTTCTAATTGCAAAAAAAAACACCAGATCCAGCGGGAAACCGCCGGTTTGGAAACACTGCCCTTCATCATGGTGATTTTATTTTTATAGATATACGCAACAAATTGATTTAATTTAAGAGACTAACGCATTTAAAAAAAAGAACTGCGCTCTTTTTCCACTAATCAGCAATATTTCGTATACGGTATACACTGTTTTGCCAATTTGGAGATCGTAGTGGTTAGTGCGAAATCTAGCGATTTTTAAACTACCTTTAAGAGATACCCTCTTTGTCAAATATCCAATACATTTGAACAAAGTAAACTTGCTGGGGGGAGCGAAAACTTTTTTTGTACAGAGTGACAGAAGTTATTTTCATGACTTTTTAGTTCTTACATCTTTCATGCGATAACCACGACTTTTCAGCAATAGCACGTTTAATTCCGTTTTTTAAAGTTAAAATAAGATATAAGTGCTAAATAAGTAGCTCTGGGTTAAAATTTTTTCACAATTTAAAATATTTACAAATTGTATTGAATACTATAAGTAACAACACAAAAATAATCTTATTATTTCAAAAATATATGGGACGAATTTCTCCACCACATGAGATGTAAACAAAACAACAACAACCATCTGGATGTGCTCTGGTTGGCAAATAAGTTTTCTTTTCTTTTAGTTTGCGGGTTGCATTTGAGTCACTTCAGCAAAAGAAATTAGTTAATACTCGTGTAAAATTAAGTTAAATTTTTGAATTTAATTGCAACTGTATTGTAACAAAAAATAGGTTCTTGAAAACGTTGTGAGGATTTTCAACATTCCAAGTTCTGTTTGCTTACATAACCATTTAGAATGGGTTTTATCAATAAAAGTTGAAAATAGAAAGTAAATTTTCTAAAAATTTTACAAGTTTTTGTTTGAGAAAGTTTGTATTGTAAGAAACGAACAAATCGTTCCTATATCTGATAAAAATTACTTTTAAAGTTTACCTAGAATGCGACAAGCTGTCGATTAACTGAATAATTTCCTTTAATTTTTATTAAATTTCCTTTAGTCATTATACAATTTTCAAAACGATTTTCCACAGAAAATTTTTCGAAAAAAATTTTTTAAACAATTTTCAAAAAAATTTCGAATAAAATTTTACAAAATTTGTATAAATAAAATCACCGTGGTGAAAGGCATAGAAGATAAAAGAAAAATATTTTATTTTTTTGTAAAAATTTTTGTTCAACTTGTTTTTAAAAATTTATGAATAAGATGGTTTGAAAATTTTTTATTTAATTTTTAATTTTTTTTTTAGTTTTTGTAATTTTTTTTTTTGAAAAATTGGGACCTTCCTGCAATTTTATTTGCGTTAGAATTTTTAAACAATAAAATTATTTTCTATAAAATTATTTGTAAAATTTGTTGGAAAATTTTTTTAAATATTTGCTTTAAAATATTTTTTGGAAAAACTTTTTGTTTAAATTTTATAGAAAATTCTTTTGTATAAATTTTATAGGAAATATTTTTTTTTTAAGTTTTATTCAAAATTTTGTGTAAAAATTTTTTGTAAAATCAGAAAATCTTTGTAAAAATTTTATTGAAAATTTTTAGTAAAAATTTTAAAGTAAATATTTTTGGTAATAATTTTTTTTTTCAAACTTTTTCAACTTTTTTTTTCAAATTTTTGGAAATTATATAAGTTTTTGTAACATTTTTTTAAAGTTTTTTTGTTAAACTTGTTTTTAAATTTTTTTGGTTAAAATGGTTTGAACATTTTTTGTATAAATTATAGGTAAAATTTTTGTAATATTTTATGTTAAAATTTTTTGGAAAATTTTTTGTAAAAATATTTTGTAAAATTTATTTTTTTAATTTTTGAAAACAATTTTATTTTTATTTTTTGTAAACATTTTTTTGTAAAAATTATTGCCTTCCTGCAATCTAAATCGTTAGAATTTTCAGACAAAAGCAAAAAATCAAAAAATGTGTTTTCTGACTGCTGCTGGTTACCATTGGGCACCCTGTGGGTCTATTGGCTACCTCTATGTGTTTTACTTTATATAAAGGCCTTTAATAATATCAAAGCAGAAAAAACCTACCAACCTAAAAACAAACAAAAAGAGCCCCTCGCAGGAGGTTATTGATCCCTCGAGATCTATATGCACTCCATGCGATCTACTGGTCGTGGTCTAATATTTATTTAACACAAAAAGGTAAAAGAGAATTATTACAACCGAAAAAAATACAAACGCGAAAAAATATAGGTAAGCGTTGTTTTTTGCCCACAGCGTCGTATGGAAGGTTCTGATGTTGCTGAATTCCATTAGTGAAATTTTCGAAACTATGCCTGACATATCTGTGGGCTTAAATTGTCTGTGTCTCTTCTGATGCCTTGGCAAAGTTGATTTCAACCAAAACCCAAACGGACGGACAGACGGACATCGCTATATATATTTTTTCCATCTGTGGTGAAGGGTATAAAAATCCTAAACATAAATCAAGATTGTTAAAATTTAGTTAGTTCTAGACGGGATAGGAGAACTATTAAATTAGAAATGGTGTTTATTTTAAGAAAATGTAAGAGAGCTATTGATTTATTGAATAAAGCATAAAGTGTACTACTGATGTGTCCATTGTACCAAAATTGGTACAATTGTTCCACGAATCCCAACACTGGTGCACAGGGGGCATTTTTGTAATTAACTATGTATGAGTAAAGAAACGGAAAAAAATGTGTGTTGAAAAAAGGATATTGTTACGAAAGAAGAATTTATTCATTATAAGCTCTGAAAAAAATACATACTCTGGAATTTCGTCTGTAATAACAACAACATAAATAGTAATTTTCTTACAATAATGAATGTAAGAAACAAACAACATACAATAAAAAAAGCAATTATAAAATTAGTAGCGCATACACACACGCACATTAAATAATTAAAAAAGAAACACTCTTCAGTAGAAAACACACGTATTTGCCCAATGTTAAAATTAAAAAGGCCTTCTTACTTCAGGCGTTCTATAAGGCATGCTTAGTTGTTCTCTTTCAACGACTTTCATTCTTCTGTTTATTCCAAGGAAGACCTTTTCGCGCCTTATTAAAGATCTACTACACATTCTGACTTGCCTTCCCTTAGAAGGGAAGCATGATGTTTTTTTTTGTTTCTCATTTTTAATAACAAAAGTAAAGAATGTAGGTACCGTTATAAAATAAAGATCAAATTGAGAAAAAAAATTAAAGAGACTAAGAAATAAACAAAGGTTCGTTAAATTGTGTATAAGGCGTTGCACTGTGGTCAATATTTTGAGAAAGCGGCCAAAACTCCTTTTGGTTTTTGTTCTCCGATTTTAAAGTTATTAGACTCATATGAAAGTAGACAGTAGTAAACCTCGGGAGCCAAAAAATTAGAACTCTATTTCAACTATTTCACTGAGAACAGGGTGGTTCAAAATGGGCTTTTTCAGAATTTAGTAAATTTATGATATTTTTAGTTAATTTTTAAAGTTTAAATGATCATAACTTTTTTGTTTTTCAAGATTTTTGGGCGAAATAAATTTTGTGTTGTAACTTAACTTTTTTCCTATTACTAGTAAAAAAAATTTAAGCTCTACTGTTTTCAGAACAATTTAAATATTTTTTTTAAAAAAGGTCAAATTTCTCGGAAATTTCCTACTTCATAGAGCACAACTCCTGTGAGTCAAGCTGAGTCAAAACACAAATTTACTATTTTGTAGTCCTAACTCTCCCCTACATTCCTATATATACATGTCGATGCATCCGGACTGCACTTTTTGAGCTACAGCAATTTTTCTGACCCAAGGTAAGATATTCGGTACAAATGCACGTCATATTTTTTGAGAAGTTATTTGTATGTGAAAGTGGCTATTATGCAGATATTTTGATGAAATTTTGTACAAGAGTTCTTATTGACCCAAAAAAAATGCTGTTGAAATTAGGAGAAGTTGGCCCATATTTGGACCTAGTCCACATAGAAGGGTGTATCAAAATTTTGACAAAAATGACAATAGAAATCTCAAATTATGTGGTATCTGGCAATTCAATTGGAAAAGGTAAAAAATGATTTTATTGCCATCTAATATTACATAACTTAAATACCTGAAAATTGGAAATAAATTTAAAACCAATGGAAATAACTGGTAAAGTTACCAAGTACCTGTTATATTATTGCCAGTACCTGTTAACTCTCAAATTATGTGGTATCTAGCAATTGATTTGGAAAAGGTAACAAATTGGTTCAAAAAGGAAAAAAAGAAGATCATGTTGAAACTTCGAGCAATAGTATATTAATCCATGCATTCATTTTTTTTCTTCATTATTGTTTAAACAATGGCTAAATTCAGTTATAGTGTTCTATATGATATATATTTTGAACGGAAAGATGAAAACGACATTATTTTACATATAATGAATAATCCATTCTTCGACAAACAAGAAATTAAAATTCATAACCTATAAACGGTACAATCAATGTTCCAAAAAAAAGAAATTGTTTTACTCACGCAACCAAGAATGGCTAAGAAATAAACTTATTTTTAAAAAGCCATCAGTAACTACCACGGAAACTGGAAAAGGTGGTCGACCAGCAAAGCCAATTGATAATTGTAGTGAAAGATCACGAAGACGCAAGCTTAAACATATCAATGAAGAAGTTTCTTGTAGCATCATAAAGGATTCATTTCTGCATCAAATTCAACCATCGAAAACTAAAAAGAGTAAAATTGCTATCATTGAAAAAATAGTGGAAGCAAGCCCCAGACGTACAAAAAGGATTTCAGAAAGTATGCCGACACCAACTGAAGAAAATAAATTTACTCCAGAAGAAGCATTTGCACTATTTTTGGATTTGAAAATGACTAAAAACCAATATACAGAATTGCGGAAGCGAACCAATGAAAAAAATTGTGAAATTTTTCCATCATATCGAGATATAGTTTCTGCCAAAAAAGATTGCTTACCTTCACCAACTGCTATTAGTGTAACTTCAAGTTCAGCAGAAATGAAATTGCAGGACCTTCTTGAACACACTGCAGAACGATTATTAAAGACATTTGATGCTGACTATTTAAAGAAGTTTAAAAATTGCAGCATGACTTTAATTTCTAAATGGGGATGTGAAGGGTCCTCTGGCCAGAAACAATACAAACAATGTAATGCGGAAAATTCATCAGATGCCAATTTATTCATGATTTCTTTCGTTCCATTACGTTTAACAAAAACTTATATTGGTTCAGAGCCGACAACTAGTAGAGCTGCAGAGATAGATGTATGGAAAAATGAAATTCCCTCGTCAACAAAATTTTGTAGACCAATAAAGTTTGCTTACAAAAAAGAAACTAAAGATGTCATAACCGAAGAAGTTGGCAAAATAAGAGATGAAATTAAAGAACTTCAACCAGTGATATTTGAATTTAATGACCAATGCATCGAAGTTAACTTTAAAATGTCACTTACAATGATCGATGGAAAAGTTGCACAAGCTTTAACCGAAACAAAGTCTTCGTCAAGCTGCACCATATGCCAAAAAACATCAACTCAACTGAGCCAACCACCAACACAAGACAATAGTTTTAATGAAACATATGAATTTGGAATGTCACCTCTTCATGCTAGAATTCGTTTTATGGAGCATATTCTTAAATTGGGATACGATTTGGAATTTGGCCCGTTAGGCGAAACCGTGAGAAACAACAAAGAAAATTTGGAAAAAAGAAAGCAAAAAAAAAGATATTCAAGAAAAATACCGTGAGATGGGCCTTATAATTGACCAGCCAAAGCAAGGAGAAGGAAATTCTAATGATGGAAACACAGCAAGGAGATTTTTTTCCGATCCAGAAACTGCAGCTTCTATAACTGGAGTAGATTATGATTTAATACCACGATTCCAAATCATATTAGAAGTTATAGCATGTAGCAAACAGATAGATGCAAAAAAATTTGGTCAGTATGCTAATGAGACAGCAACCCTTTATAACCAAAAATATTCTTGGAGACATATGCCAACCACAGTTCACAAAATTTTGTTCCATGGGGAACAAATAATTCAGCACAATATGCTTCCAATTGGAGATCTCTCAGAAGAAGCGCAAGAAAAAAGGAACAAAGACTACAGATTCTTTCGCGAGCACAATACAAGAAAAATTTCCAGATATTGTACTAATGAAGATCTTATTAATATTTTGTTGTGCACATCAGACCCATATATGTCCAGTATTCGACAAAAATGGAAATCAACCTCATTAGAGTTAGATGAAGAAGCTAAACAACTACTGCAAAATGAAAATCAAAGCTATTTGGAAGAAATTTTTACTAATATTGTTTAATTAATATTATATTATAATTTTAGTATAAATTTTTATTAATACATTTAAATAAAATATATGTGCACTTTAAATCAATAGTAAAAGTTTACTTAAAATTTTATCGATGTTGTGTTCTTTCTGTATATAATATATCCAAATGGTATCGATATTGTTGGGAATTTCAGTGTTATTTTTCAGTTTAATCCTCACAAGAATTAGCTTTCTTCCAAAAAAACCAACCTTTGGCCCCTGTGAATATTGGGACTAAATATATGTCAGGGGCCAAATGTTGGCATTTTCTGACCAATTAAGTTTAGGAATAATAAACAAGTGCAAAATACGACTGAAGAAAATAAGAAATTATAAAAAAATACCTATTTTAAATGTCAAAATATTCAACTTTTACATGGAAACTCAACAAAAAATTAAAATGCATTTTTAACTCCACATTACTTACGTTCCTATCAGTGGATTTTTACGTTTGAACACGCAAATTGAAGCTTAAAGTCCCTCCTATTGAACAAAACAAATTGCGTAAAAAAATACCAATCCGGTCAAAAGTTATAGGGTTTTGACCGCTATCTCGCGAAATTGACCACTGTGCGTTGGTTAAAAAAGTTGAGTTACAAAAAGAAAGGTATAAAATAAAACAAAGAATAGAAAAAAATGCATAAAAGAAATTGAAAGCGATTAATAAAATTAGAAAATGAAAAAATATTTTGAAAATAAAAAATTTAAATTTAAATCGTAATAATAACAATTTTCAAAGTGAAACAAGTTATAATTTTAAGATCCCAATACCAGATAATGTTGTTTTAACTGAAAGTGAAAAAAGTAAAAAGGATACTTTGGGAATGAAACTCTTAGAATGGTATCGTGAATTTCGCCCAAAAAGAAGAAGTGTTGACGGACTACTCAAAGTGTTAATATCAGAAAAAATAAATTTACCTGAATTATTTGAAATCAAAGTAACAACGGAAGAGGTTGACACAATGAGTACTTTGTTGAAGGATATTTAATCAGTAAAGAAAACACGAGAAAGCTTTTTTCTCCATTTTACTCTATTAAATTAAATTATTTTGTTGTATTTTGTTTTATTTTTGCTTCCACTCAACACAAAAAATTATTTTTGGAAGATATAGACGATATGTGGTTTTAACATGACGGTGCCACTTGCCCCACAGCTAACGAAACAATGGCTCTTTTGCGCGACAAATTCAGTGGCCGTGTTATCTCACGTGGTGGTGATGTTAATTAGCCGCCAAGATCATGTGATTTGACACCATTGGACTTTTTTTTGGGGTTATTAGAAAGAAAAGGTATACGTAGATAAACAAGCAACAATTCAGGAGCTAAAGAATGAGATAATTCGGCACATTAACATAGAACCTCAATTATTCGACAGCGTAGTCGAAAATTTTGAGCATTGGATGGTGGTGTGCAGCCGAGGTCGCGGCGGCCATTTCGCCGATATTTTGTTCCACACATAATTGAACCATACCAATATTATCAAAATAAATAGAAATTACAATAATTTCCTAAATAATTTGTGTTCTATTCAAAATCAACATCGGCCCTTAAAAATTTAACCATTTGCAAACCTTCTTTTGATTGGAATTTTTTAGGCGTTTTTTCTTTGTTTAGTAGGTGGTGGGACTTCGATCTTAAAGTTTTGCTATAAGGTGTAAATATCGACCTGGTTAAAAATACATTTTCATTATTAGTTAATTTTTTAACCTAAAATATGTCAGAAAATGCCAAACTTTCAAATGCCAAATTTTGATGGTTACCCATTTGAAAATTATATTACTCATTTGAAAGTGATTACCAGTGAATCTGAGAACCAAAAAAATCTGATTGTATTTCAAAGTGGACTTTTTCTTAGAAAATCTTAATTTTTAAATTAGGAAATCTTAATTTTTAAATTAAGATTTTCTAAGATAATTTATAAGTTACAAAATGTTTAATTTTAAAAAAATGTGCTATGAAATAAAGTGTCTTTCAGAAATTTTTAATTAAAATCTCCTAGTTAGTGGAGCATAACTCCTTGCGTTCAATCCACGTTAAAAATGACTTGAACCTTTTGGTAGTCTGGAACCTCTCCTTTTTTGTGCAAAATTTTTAGAGAGTTGCGCTTTAAAAGTACGTCAAAAGTTAAAAGTTGCCCAACTTTCATACTTTGCTTTGACGGAGACGTACTGATTGTGACAACACTCATTAGAAAAGCTGTAATTCAAAATTCTTGTACGTTGAAAAAGACGACGTATAACGTATGACGGATGCTATGTGCCTCGGCCTTTAAAAACCAAATATTAAAACTATCACAAAATTTTGTTGATATACAAACAGTGGACGTTTTTCTAATCGGTAGTTACGTTGGTAACAAAAAACCGAACAATGTGGACATCTTTTTGCATGACTTTATATATGAAATTAAGACACTTGCAGATGAAGGTATAATTCTTTACAATAAGCAAATGAAAGTAGTCATAAGGCATTCATTTGTGACACACCTGCTCGAGCTTTTCGTTGTAACACTGTGGGGTACAAAGTATTCAATGGATGTCCAGTGTTTACAAAAAGGATTAAAAATTAAAAATGTGGTCACATATTCCCCTATGTTAGGGGAATTAAGATCTGATGTAGACTTTTTTAACCGAAAACAAGCAGACTTTCACCAAGAAATAACAAGAAGTAGTCACAGTTCTTTGGAGCTCTGTGGCATTAAAATGGTAAGCCAATTTCCACTCGAGCCAATGCATTTAGTGAACTTGTGTGTTACCAAAAAAATTATGTTATTATTAATATACAATAAAAGTAAGAAAATAATGTCATTTGCTAATAAGGCTATTATATCAAATAGAATTATACTGTGGAACAAATTCAGGTCAGCAAAAAGTTGGTCGATTCTGATATTTTTCCAACATTTTGCTTCATGACCACCACAAAAATTTTCTAAATAAATTTTTTATAAAAAGTTTCAATTGTTGCACAGGTCTCTAGCAATAATTTGGCTTTTACGGATTTAAAAAATATCAAAGTTCGAAGGTCGATTAAAAAAAATTCGAACTAACATAAACAAACGCCGCGATACAGGTCTTCTAATTTAGCCTCTATTTTCACCCCTCACTAGCAGAATCGACCTAAATTTTGCTGATCTGATTTAGTTCCACAGTATTATTCAAATGTCGCCATATACACCTATTGAATTTCAGAGAAAGCCTGAATTTAGGCATCTGATTTTGTATTATGCTCCAATAGTATTCAAAAATTTTGTAGATGATGATGTTTATTATGAAGTACTCTTACTTCACGCAGCATACTGTCGACACCAAAACTTAATTTTGCAGCAATTAAAAAATCTGTTGTATAATGAACCGCTTAATGAAAAACAAAAAAAAAAAATGCAAATTTAAAAAGTCTCGTACCAGTAAAATTGTTGCTTATCAAACGGAGGAATTCTACTTAAGTACCGCAAAACCAAATAATTACTGTACAATAAAACCGTTTATTCCCATTGTTATCACTGGCTTTTCCTCCTTCCCTTCTTGTCAAAGATTTTAGAGCGCTTAGTACACAATCAGATTTATAAATACGCTGAATGCAATCTACTTACTGATCGTCAGTCTGGATTTAGAAAAGGGCACAGTTGCACCACGGCCATAACTGAGACGAGAATATTCGAAATAGTATGGATGATCCAAGACTACCTTTTTATTATTACTGGACCACTCAAAAGCTTTCGATACAGTAGATTACCAAATGCTGATTATGATCGATCTTCACAGAATTTATCAGTGGGCAACTGCAAATGGCCTGCGTCTTAATCCTAAGAAGTCAAAATGCCTAATTATTACTAAGAAAAGGACACAAATCGTTGAAGACATCAATATATATCTTGGCGGACAAAAAATTGAGATTGTAAATTCTGCTAAAAATCTGGATGTCGTTCTTAGTCGCAAACTTACTTGGTCCGACCATATTGATCAATTATGTGGCAGAACATATGGAATGCTCAGGAGTTTATGGCACAGTCAGCATTTTACAACGCCGAAGATAAGAATGACAATAGCTAGAGCTTATCTAATACCAAACCTGTTCTACTGTTCTGAAGTATTTGCCCGTTGCAATGCTAATGATAAACAAAAGCTTACTACCACCTTTAACAATATTACGCGCTACGTCTTTGGTATACCGAGATTTACAAACGTTTCAAGATACTCAATACTTATCTTAGGAATATCTATGGACAACTATCTAAACTTTAAGAATCTACTCTTTCTACATAAAATAACTACAACAAAAGAACCCAAATATCTATACCTCAAGTTAACACTTACTGCATCCGAAAGAAACAATAGCATCCGAACTTTTAAATATAGAAGCAGTGCATCTTTTAATCAACTTTTCGTATACCAAACCACCAGCAACACAACAAAATTTAAAAAACTCTTAATGACACACTACAAATGTAAACAATAGTTAACCATAAGAAAATTGTTATTGTTAAGGTTGATTATTATGTTCATTAATATATTAGGATTAATGTAATTATATAAGCTTTCTTTTCATATTTTACATTCAGAATTATATAACATATCTGATTCTAGTGCTGTCATTTATAAGATATTGAATCTTGTTGCATTAGAAATACGAACAATATAAAATACAAATACAAATTTTCTGATAAAAACGGGAGCTATATTAAAGGAAAAAGACTAAATAATTTAAGAAATTTGTTTGATGAACCTGTGGAGTCACCAAGTGTGGGAATGCAAGTAGGGCATATTATCCGACAGAGATGAAGAATATTTTGATACTAAAGACCTACATATATTGTAAAATGCTAGCTTTCGTTCGGTTATTATAATACCACTTATCGCGTAAAAAATTAACTTTATTAAACTTTTTTAATAATTAAAACGCGAGAAAGATTTTTATTTTAAAACGTTTATTATGCAGGTTCAATTACAACTAAACTTAAAATTAACAAGTATTAATCTGGACCACAAAAGAAAAACAAATGAACAAAAGTGATCCGTTATAGAACAACAAAATATATGACAATTCTTAATATTAATATAAAAACGAACATACAGTAATTTACATTAGCAAAATTACAATATTAATAGACATACTATGTACATTAGACTGGAACGTTGGTATATGGCAGGAAATAAATGTTTGTATTACCCGTTCAAACAGTGATAAAAATTTGTCTTTTTATGTGAAAAGTTATTCTGCAAAGTTTTATTGTGATTGAACTACATCTTGAGGTGCCGCAGAAGCCTTGAACACATTTTTTGTCTTTAAATCTTATATAGTTATATTTTTTATTTTATTGGTGGTTTTTTATATTTATTATTATTTTAATTTCATTAAAACTAATGCTAAAATAATACAAAACATACAAATTTTCTATCCATCGTCAGTATATAAATTTTTTTTCACGTTTTAATACCTAAATGGTGTATAAAAATATGAAAACTGTTTTTTTTTTAAATTTACTTTTTTGTTGTAGTAAGATAGGGGTAGATATGATATTTTAATAATTTTTCTCTGACTAAAACTTATTTAATGTACTTCGCATGATCCTTTTATTTATATAATATAGTTTTTGCAGATCCAAAAAAAAAAATAAATTGGCTAAATTTCAATAAATTTGGATCTGCGGCATTAATTTTAAGAAATAAAATGGCAGAAAAGGCTTTTAAAAGTTTGGAATCCAAAATATATACCCGTACAGTCTTAAACTATTATAAAATTTTTAAATTTACTTATACATACATATGTATGTATATAATAAGCAGGTTATTTCGTTAAGAAACGATGTGAAACACCAAAATGAGATATTGGTAAATGAGCTGGCCGAAATTAAAGTCAATTTAGGACTGATAATTAAAAACACCTTGATCGATAATAATTATAAAGATATTTTCCCACTTAAAACTATGAGTGATTTAAATGACCGAAATGAAAATATTAATAAAATAGAAGAACAAAAATTAATAACTATTGTGAGAATAAAAGTAGAAAGAGGCGAACTAATTAAAACCTTCATAATTTGCTTGGATTTTTTTTTTTTAAGGAAAGTTAACCCTCAGGCAATTAATGCCTATATTAAATGTGTTACTTCTTTCGGAAAGGGATAGTAGTAGATAAGACAGATGGTTAGTGTCATAGTAAAGCTTCGCATCTGGCAACACTGCAATTGCATGTTATGATTATTTTTAGAACAGTATTGCAGCGCCTGTGGTGTTATTTAATCGAATTAGTTTGAAGCTAGCATAGCCAATTTATAATTATTTTACTTCGCCGATGATTTAGTGCTATGTGGTAATACCGGCGAAGGAGGGTGCTGTGATATGAATTATTATAAAGAAATATCAATACATATCAGAAAATTTTATGTTGCCTCGGCTGAGTATTGAACTCGTGACCATTGCTAACCACTTAAGCTAAAGCACCCCCAAAACAGAATGTAAACAGAAGGCCTTGTGCCTCCAAAAGCAGGAGTAAAGAGACCTTCTGGGTACATACATACATACAAGAATAAAAAGGAAACTGCCGGATCTTTCTGGTATAGAACAATCTAGGCATTTTTGCTCGCCTATAAATAGAATTCATGGTTTCAAACGGCATGGCAGTATTATTTGAAACGACTAAGACTTCAGTTGTCGCATTGTGAGTGAGGATTCAACAGTTTTTGTATTTTTCAACAGTGGAGTCAATAAATAAAGTGACTTTCAGTAACAGTAACATCAGTGTGTATTTATTTTGCAATTCAAAGAACCCAATGTAAAGTAAAATCATAACAATATAATAAACAAATCAACAAGAGTTGGTTTTTGTTTTTTATTTATGCAAAATACGGCTTGTATTGCGCCAAATGCGTGACCGGTCACATTGAGTGTTAATATTTATAAATGAATCGGTTAATTAAGAAAAGGAACAAGTAAGCTTTTCTACATATGACAATTTCAACAGGTTTCGGTTCTTAAATGCCAGGTCGATGAAACAGTTGAGAAAAGGGACACGTGAAGACATTAGTTTGAAATTTATAGGACGCGAAAAACTTTACTTGAGAAAAGGAATATGTCAGTGACTTATGCCGTTTCTCAAAATTTTTTTAACCTCCGCTTGCCTGCATTTGGTCTTGATTTCATAAATTTCGCACAAAATATCTGACATTGTATCAGAAAAATTATTTCGTTTATATGCCCGCACCTTAGCGCATTTATAATGGGGTATAGGACTATAGGGAAGGGTTCGGACTATAAAATGGTTCAAGATTTTTTTAACGTGGTTTTAAGGCAAGGAGTAATGCTTTATTAAGTAGGAGATTTTAGGGCAATATGGACATTAAAAACCAGTTTAAACATTTTTGAAATACGCAGACTTTATTTTAGCACTAACAGCTTTCAATTTACATAATTATACAATATTTATTTTCAATCAAAATCTTATAAAACAAAAAAGTTATATCCATGAAAAAATTAAATTTTCTAAGAGTTTTTTAATTTTAGCAAATTTATTTTATATATTATATTTAGCAATTGATTTGGCTCTGGTACAATCGTATTTACTTTTATATGAGTAATATATCTTTAAAATCGGTAACCATAAAAAAATTATTATTATTTTTGGCCTCCTTTTTAATATACATATGAATGTTCACAGTGCACTGAAATAAAGGGACACTTATAACTAACTCAAATCTAATTTTGCACCCGGAACCTATAAAACAAATCCCATCTAACAACTTTAGTAGACTTGAGACAAAAAATACTAAAAATGTAATCTATGATGTTGCAGGCAGTGCTTAACAAACCATAAACTGTTTAAAAATATGTTTTTGGAACGCAAACAGCGTACGCAAACAGCGTACGCAAACAGCTTACGCAAAGAGCATACGCCAAATTGAAGTAATGCTGATTATAGATACACATTTAACAACACAACTTTTTAAAATGAATGGCTATATGTGACAAATGGACCTAAAGGCCTGAATTAAACATTTTTTACTGTGGGATTTTTGCGAGGACTGTCCTCATGCATCCAATATCTACCATAAAGAATTTCATCGAAACTTAGACATTTCTTCAATTTATTCACTTCCCAGATTTACAATATCAGAGGTCCTTGATTTTTTAGCAGCTGAATACAGCGCCAAACATACGTTGTTGCTAATTATTCCAAAAGGTTGTGGTTTGTTTGCCGTATTTTAAATAAATTAGTCAAGTGCGAGTTAGACTCACACGCGTACTGTGTTTAGTATAACTTAAAAAATTGTTAATTTTTTTATGTCTTATGAGTCACCCTTTAACTTTAAAATTAAAGTCATAATTGCATCACTGTTGGAACACCCTTTAATTTTTAGCAATTTCTGTTATAGTGGCCATGGTAATACACTATCTATAAAAATATACATGCGCCTACCTATTGCGGTTCATAAAATAAGGTAATATATGTGAAAACCATGTCACTGATGGAATACCCTTTAGATATTAGTAATTGTTACAACGGCCGAAGTACAACATCTACTGTAAAGAGTCTACGTATTACGGTTCAAAAAATAGGGCTATTTACATACAAATCATGTCACTGTCGGAACACCCTTTAATTTTGTTATTTGCTATGGCGGCCATGGCAATTCTCTTTCTATGAATATATCAAGAGACTACATATTACTATTAAAAAAATAAGTTACTATACGTGAAAAACATGTCAATGTCAGAACACCCTTTAATTTTTAGTAATTATCATAACGGCCATGGCAACACATCTTCTGTACAAACTGGAAGAATCTACTTATTACGTTTCAAAAAATATGTCGTTATACATGCAAAACACGTCACTGTCGAAAAACCCTTTAAATTTTTATTGTTTTTATAGGGGTCATAGTAATACCCCATTTGTGAAAATTTCAAGAGTCTATCTATTATGCTTAAAAAATTAGTCAATGTGCATGTAAATCACGTCACTGTCGGCACACCCTTTAATTTTTACTATTTGTTATAGTGGCCATAGTAATACTCATCCTGTAAAAACTTCAAGAGTCTACCTATTATAGTTCAAAACCTATGCCATATACATACAAATCACTTCACTAACGGAACACCCGTTAAATTTTAAGTTTAATATTGTATACTTGCGTATAACGCGAACATAGTTTAAATCACTGCAAATTTTAAGTGGTTGCTTCCTATAGCTCAAAAAAATGTCGAATTTAATTTTAGGAAAAACAAAAGCAAATGCAATTGTTAGAAATATACTTGGAAAGCGTAGAAATTGTACATGACAGTTCAGGTCTGCAGATATTTTCAAATACATAATCTCTTTTTAAGCGTAGTAATAGTAGTCCAATGCAATGATTTTAGCTCACAAACTTAATTGTTAAATACTTTATGGACAAAAAAAAAAAAAACTTGGCAGCTAACCCAACTTTTACATTATACAATTATTTGTCCCACACTAATAATGGAAATGTATATAATTTTTTGAATTTTAGAATTTTATATAAATTTTAGAATTTCATCCAGCAATGGGTATATATAAAAATACGTATACGTGAAGCACTATAAAAGTTATAGCCCTAAAATTTGGTGTGGATTACTTGTAAGGCAAAATCGAACAAAATATTGTCAGGACGAACGCAACGTGTGTGGGGATAGCAAGTCTTTTGGTTCGATCGTGACTGTCATGAGCGACAGACGCATTACGGAGAACAGAATTGGTGTCATACTAAACCTTATATACGCTTGTGCTTTTTATTTTTTTTTTTTCTTCTCAAAGAAAAAAAATTTTTACCTTTTTTTCAAATCAGTTATTTAAAACTAAAATTAAATAAATAACTAAAAACAAAAAAAAACTTATTCTCACTGAGATGAGAGAGCTAAATGCTCAAACTCAGAACACAAAAACAGAATCAATCAATAATGAATTAACAAATAATAGAAAAAGAAAAAACAACAACAATATGGATTTACCTTCGACATCCAAACAAAACCGAAGCAATTATTATGCAGTACTTAATACTGAAAGTGATACACAATGTGACCAAGAAATGTTAAACAAATTTGAGAAACATGTGAGAGAAACTAACGCAAAAACCCAACAACTGAATTCAGCTATTGCAGCTATGGACGAAGTGCGAAGAGCAAATAAAAATAACTCAATAACTAATGTTAATAATAATACAGTGGTTAACAATGAACAAAATAAAAACAAAAAAGTGCCACCTATAAACATTATTGACATTGAAACAAAAGAACTAATTGAATTTATAAAAAATGGATTAAAAATTAAAGAATTCAAAATAAAAGAATTTAGAAATAAAAAATCTTTATTTATGAACAATATAGATGATTTTTTAAGAGTGAGAACTTATTTGGAAAAATCAAAAGCAAAATTTTTTACATTTACTCCAAAAGGTATTAAAACTAAATCTTTCTTACTAAAAGGACTAGATGCAAATATGTCCAGTGAAGAAATTCTAAATGAACTATGCCAATATCAAAATGATGACCTAAATTTTATTAAAGTCAGTCAATTTTCAACAAAGATATCTACCGAAAAAGGATATAGTCTACCAATATATCTGGCACAATTAACACCAGAAAGTAACACCAATAAGCTTAAAAATATAAAAGTACTTTTCTACCGTTGTATTACATGGGAACAAATAAGACGCCCAGAAATACCTCAATGCCGAAATTGCCAAGGGTTCTTTCACAGCGCCGCTAACTGTTTTCTTCCGACGAAATGTGTTAAATGTAGCACAGATCATGAGAAAGGAAAATGCCCCATAAATAATGTTCCTGCCGATGAAAAAGAAAAATTATATTGCGTTGTTTGCAGCAAATTTGGTCATCCAGCTTCATACAAGGGCTGTGAAAAATATAAGCAACTCCAACAAAAACTAAGAGCCAAGAAAAAATCTTTAAAAGAAAATAGAACTAGCTATACGAGTTCATATACTAACCCTGAAATAAGCTTTGCAAATGTAGTAAGTGGTAATGAAAATGTTAATACTAATAATTTAAATAGTACAAATAATTCCTTTTTATTAGAATTAAAAAACATGATGTTAAATCTAAATAATCAAATGGCAAATCTGCAAAAACAATTAAATTTACAAGCAAATCGTATAGATGCAATCTTTTCCATGGTAGGTGTGTAAATATGGAATATAGTCAAATGAATACAATATCAAAAAATCTAAAAATTATTCATATTAATGTAAATTCCTTAATACGTATAAGTAGAAGGTATGATCTACAAATTTTTTTAAATAAACACAATCCTGACATTGTTCTTCTGAACGAAACAAAACTCAATAATAAACATAAACTTAATTTTGAAAATTATAATACAATTAGGAAAGATAGAAAAGATTCAATACGCGGAGGAGGAACTGCCATATTGTTAAAAAATAACATAAAATACAGCACATATTCAAATAACATAACGAATAACTCATTAAAATTTTTGGAAACTTGTGTAATTAAAATACCAATGATTTCAAATAGGGAAATCAATATTATTTCAGCATATTATCCAGCCGGAAATAACGATGCGAGTTTTAGGAATGAAATAAATAAACTTTTTGAAACATTAGAATTGCAGAATACTAATAAATACTACATTTTAGCAGGAGATTTAAATTGTAGGCATATGGATTGGGGTAACCCTAGTAATAATGAAAAGGGACGTAAACTTAAAGAATGGTTAAGCGATAATGAAATAAATTTCAGAAGTAAATTTTATGCTTCAAGCTCACCTTCTTTTCCGCGTGGAGGGTCGTATTTAGATGTATGTATTGCTGATTGCATATTCGAACTGAAAATAATACTTTGAACTGCCTTAAAACCTTAGATTATGACAGTGATCATAACGCTATTCAAATCTATGCTTCTATGAATAGTGAGCAACAAAAATTTACATTTATAGAAAATATACAAAATTCTATTTTCAATTATAAAAAAACAAATTGGAAAAAATTTAAAACAATATCACTCAAAAAGTGGTTAGTACTTTACATATACCATCTAATAGAAATCTCACTAATCTAGAAATTGATGCACATATAAGTACACTTCAAAATATTATTGTTGAAACAATGGAGAATTTAACACCTAAATATAAATATTCAAACGTACTTTCAAAAATAACAAATCCAATCATAAAGAAACTACATTCGGAAAAAAGTAAAATCGTTACAATAATTAAAAGACATAACAGATTAGAACATATTATTTCTGAATCTATGCTTAATACCTTAAAAGTTAAATTAAAACTGATCAGGAAACTCACAAACGAAAATTTTACAATTGCTCTTAATAAAAATATCAGAGAAAAATTAACTAATTTGGATCCAAAAGACTCTAAACATATGTTCGGACAGATTAAGAAAAATTTTAAGAGATTTAAGCCGATAAATCTCGAAAATATAAAAGTTCCGGAAAATTCAGAGCTGTTATTGAATAATGCGGATATAGACCCAGGAAGATTAGAAAGGGATAATTCAAACAACTTTATAGTTCAAGATAAGGAACAAATACTTGATACGATTGGTTCTTATTTAGAATCAATTCATGCTTATAAACCAATTAATCAAAACGATAATTTGCAAGTACAAGTGAATTCCTCTTTTATTAGATTCCTTGAAGCAAAAACATTATTTGAAAATAATCAGAACACCAGAACAAATTTTAATGATGAAAAAAATTCCAACAACTTAAGTGAATTTCAAGCGGAAAAATATTTTATAACAGTAGAGAAAATATTAAACATTTTTTCAAATCTAAGAGCTAAGCTCTCTTCAGGTATAGTTGATATACCAAATATAATATTAAAAAACTTACCAAGGTCAATGATTTTAGAATATTGCAAGTTATTTAATAACATGATCAATAATTCATATTTTCCCACACAATGGAAGAAAGCTAAAGTAGTAATTTTACCAAAGAAAAACAAAGATTTGAGCAAATTAGAAAACCTTCGAACTATAAGTTTACTTCCTAACATTAGCAAAGTGTTTGAGATGTGCATCAATAACAACATAATCGAATTTTGTAACGACAATAAATTAATTTCCGAAAAACAATTTGAATTTAAATACAAACACTCGACTATCAATGCAATACAGTCACTTACATCTAATATAAACTGGAATTGGAACAGGACATTTTGTACAGGAGCTTGCTTAATTGATATGGAGAAAGCATTTGATAGCATTTGGATTCCAGGGCTGATATTTAAACTAATTAATTATAATTTTCCAATGCATCAAATTGTTTTAATTTGCAATATGATTAGTAATAAAACCTTTAGGATAACATACCAAAACCATAAAAGCAGAAAATCACTCGAGATTATTAATGGATTACAACAGGGAACTGTCAATGCACCCATTCTTTTTAATCTATATCTACTAGATTTAACCAATAAAGTGGAAAATGTTATCCTTTTTGCTGATGATATTATTATATATCACGCTGATAATACCATCGAAAAAGTAAATCAAAGCCTGCAAGAATTGTTTAACATTGTAGAAAAGTTTACTATTGTTTGGAAAATGAAAATTAATATAGAAAAATGTGAAACGATTCTATTTAGACCTCCAGTTGGTAAATGCAATAGTAATATCAGGAAAAATTGGAAATCGTTCGGTATTAAATCGAATATTAATAATACATACAAATATAACAAATAAACAAACAGTAAAACACTTAGGTATTTATCTGGATAAATTTTTATATTTCAATAACCATATTAATGAAACAATATTGAAAGCCAGAAGGGCATTTTTCATGTATAGTTCCTTATTTTATTCAAAATACATCAATTGTAAAGTTAAAATCATCATGTACCAATCATTAATACGTCCAATTATTACTTATGGATGCCCGATATGGTTTAATATTTCACCCTCTTACATGGAAAAGATACGTATTTTTGAAAGAAAATGTTTAAGAGCTTGTACATCATTATTTAGAACATCTCAAAGCAATTATACAAAATATGTATCAAATAAAATATTATATAACACGTCAAATATTATTAGAATAGATAACTTTATCATAAATTTAATAAGAAATAACATATTAAGATGTACATTATGTAAAGAAAATAATTTTATAATGGCACCATATTATACAAACGAAGTATATATATATAATACCTTGCAAAAAGGATTTGTACCACCGGAAGCTTTTATGTATCTAGATAAATTAGGAATCATTCAAAATGAAAATGGCACACCAGTCTTTTACCACAACTATAGACGAGCCAATATTAAAGCAGTTGACTGCAATCAAACAAACAATAATAATTTCAGATATGATACTGTAAGAGCTTCCAGAGAAAATAGAATTTTAGAACAATCAAAAACCAACAAATTTTGGTGGCTATCTACATAAATTATTATACTTTTCTCTTTTTTTTTACCTTTAGACCTTAAATTTTATCCTTCATCAAAACAAAAGTAATGTTTTTCTAAATTTTTCATTACAACAAAAATTATATATATATTCTTCATTGAAGTAATCTAAATATTATTTTTTCTGAAAATCGAAAACTATTTTTTATTAACTATAATACTAGAGAGCCCGTTTTAGGGACTGTGTATATATTGTATATTATATTATTGTTAACTATTGTTTATTATAGTTTAAGATGTTATGAATTACACATTAATAAACGTTAAAAAAAAAGCAAGTCTTTTATAAGTAATATTATAACTTAAATATAATTATTATATTGTTATGTTTTTTTTTACTTTACGTTGGATTCTTTTAATTGCAAAATAAATACACGCCGATTTTAATTTCACTGTAAGTCACTTTATTTAATCAGCTTTGAATAACTTCTGTTGACACCACTATTGAAAATATAAAAATTGTTAACCATCTCTTAAAAACTACAAATGCCGATCAAAACCATGAATTCGACTTATAGGCGAGCATAAACACCTAGAATGTTTTATACTAGAAAGATCAGGCAGTTTCCATTTTTAACCGACTTCAAAAAAGAAGGAGGTTATCTATTCGTCTGAATGTTGCTTTTTTTTATGTATGTAACCGCAGAACTCAGCCATTTCTGAACCGATTTTAAAATTTTAAAAACAGTTCATTATATTAAAAATTAAAGGATGTCCCTATACAACATACATGTTTTTTACGTGTATTAAGAACCGTAAAGGGCACCAAATTAAAATTTTAAAAAATTGCGTATAACTGTAGCTCCCACCAACAAAAAGTAATAGAAAAATAAACTTAAAATTTAAAGGTAGTCCCCATAGGTGACGTAATTTGACCTTTATGGGCCTATCTTTTGACAAAACCTTGAAAGTTTGACAGTATGTCGATTAAAATGACCTTTATAATAAAAAGGATAAATGTTCAAAATTATAAAGGGTGCTCCTTCATTTAATTTGATGTATATGGACATACTTTGGAACAGTTGTACACAGAACGCTAAAATTTACAAAGAACCTGTAGTGCTAAGTCCGCTATAACAAAAATAATAAAATTTGAATTTGGAAATAAAAGGGCGTTCCAATAGTTAATGTAATTCTATGTATGTGGCCAAACTTTTGAACTGTTATAGACAGACAGCTGAAATTTACAAGGAACCTATATTGCAAAATCCACTATAGCAAGTATACAATTTGAATTTAGAAACTAAAGGGTGTCCCCATAAATGATGTAATTTTACCTATATAGCCCTATCTTTTTAACCGTTATAGACAAACACAGGATGTAGTGGATATTTTTGTCTGCTATAATAACAAATATAAATATTTGGAATTATAAATTAAAGAGTGTCCCAATAGTTCATGTAATTTGCTATATATGGTTAAACTTTTTAACTGTTTTAGACAGATAGTGGAAATTTACAAAGAATCTTTGTGGCCATCTCCTCTATAACAGCAGGTGTTTAATTTAAAATTGTAAATTTAAGGGTGTCCGAATTGGTGATATTATTTGATCTATATGACACTATCTTTGAAACCGTTATACACAGAGGCCTGAATGGTGTCCCCATAAAAGACGGATGCTGGTAAAAATAGCTTAAATTTTGAACAGTAATAGGTAGATGCTTCACATAGTCTTTACTTTTTTCCGCTAATTTTACGCGTATATATTATTTGGTTTAATTCTAATTCTTACAGATTACTTCTTACATTTTTAGTTTATAAGTGGTGCCCTTCTATCTGTTTTGAGGTCGGTTTTTTTTGCAAAAATTATTATTCTTGTATTTATGTAGATACGTGTATGTATTGCTGTTTGTTGTAGTTATGTAAATACGTGTGTACATTTCTGCTGGAGAGCAAGGGCATTTTTTTATTGCATTAATGTGCGTGTGTGTATGCGCTACACGTTTTATATCTGTTTTTATGAATGTTTACATATAAACTATTTCTTGAAAGATCGTCAACAACAACTAATACTGGTTAAGCGATGTTCTTGGCTGTTTCTTTTACGCATTATTGTAACAAATTAGACCAGTAATGTTGTTACATACAAAATTTAGAGAACTTTTAAAGAATAAATTCTTGTTTCGTAACAATATCAATTCTTTTATACATATGCTTTTAACATATATATAGTCGTATTCATTCGTAATTGTTAGTTTAATTATATTGTTACGAAAGAATAAATTATTCTATAAAAGCTCTGAAAATAAATACGCAATAATTTGGTATGTAATAACAACATTAATGGTCTATTTTCTTACAATAATGAATGAAAAAACAAACAATAAAGAAATAAATTAGTCAAGTGCGAGTCAGACTCACACACGTAGGGTTTCATACTATGTTCAGTACAAATTTAAAAATACAAGTTGTTACTTTTTGCACGTCTTATGGGACACCCTTTAATTTTTAATTATTTTTTATGCTAGAGAATAGTACTAGAAAATAGTATCCTGTGTAAATGTCAAGTGTCTGCCTATAACGTTTGGAAGAGAAGGTCAAATTCCTTAAATTCGCGACATCTAGGGAACACCCTTTTATTGAATTTATTTTCGTTTCTTTTTGTTACAGTAGATATTGTAAAATATAATCTGTGTAAATTTAAAGTGTCAGCCAATTACTCTTCAAATATAAGGACTTTCTATGAAAATATAGAAGCCTGTCTATTACGGTTCAAGAAATAACGCAATATACTTCCAAATCATGTCGCTGTGAGATCATCCTTTAATTTTATTATTTGCTACCTAATACCTATTACGATTGAAAAAGTAAGGCAATATACGTGAAAAACACGATACTGCCGGAATACCCTTTAGTTCTTACTACATGTTATAAAGGCCATTGTTTTGTCGAAACAGTTTGTTGAAATTTAGGGCGATTTAATTACTTAAATACTTAACAAAATCCTTGCGAAAAAAATTATAAAACCGGTAAGGATGGATATGATTTCAATAATAAATTTATTTTACAAAATGGTTTTAAGACTAAGTACAGGTTTAAAATGTCCCAAGCATTCCGAAAATTATTGGTTGATTAAATTATTGATTGTATTAACCATTATTTCAAAAGTTACTACTACTAGTACTATTGGGTGAGGGAAAAAATTATTAAAAAAAATAAAATATAGAAATATGAAATTCATTGTTATTTAGACAAATTTAAGAATGACTAAACATGCCGGCCCCATTGAAGGCTTCGAGGCTTCAATCTGTTGGAAGTAGTGCCAGCTTGTGAATTGGACGCCTTAAAACGCTATTATTCGTCTTCACCTCCGCTACTCTGGTTTTGCCGTCTTGGCCTGGAAACACGGCTGTTACTCTCCCTGTTATCCACTGAAGTGGGGGGAGATTGTCGTCGTGTACGACGACGATTCTGCCGACGGCGAGTCCTGGTTCTTCTACGGACCACCGAGTTCTGGCTTGCAGACCCTGGGCGTAATCTTTCACCCAGGATTGCCAAAACTTCCGCTTGAGTGCGGAAATAAACTGCCATTTCTTCAAGGATGACAGCTTGGCCGGTTCTTCGGGCGGCAATCCGCTGGGCAGCGCTCGCAGGCTCTCTCCTATTAAAAGATGTGCTGGTGTGAGGGCTTCCCCGTCGTTGGGGTCGCTCGACAACGGTGCAATTGGTCTCGAGTTGAGAACAGCCTCTATTTCGGCCAGAATTGTTGTGAGCTCTTCTACTGTTAGCAAAACATTGCCGATTGTTTTCATCAACAGACCTTTGGCGGACTTCACGGCTGCCTCCCATAGACCGCCGAAGTGAGGTGCTCTGGGTGGTATAAAGGCGAATTCCATCTTGTTGTTGGCAGCGAATGATATTGCTGGTTGTAGCATTTCTTCTCTGGCACTCTTCAGCTCTCGGCTGGCGCCGACGAAATTGGTGGCGTTGTCTGCGTACACCTTGTCTGGATACCCTCTCCTGGCTATGAACCTTTGAAAAGACAAAAGGAAAGCATTTGAACTTAAATCTGATACTAGCTCTAAATGCACGGCCTTTGAAGCGAAACAAACAAAAACAGCAATATACATTTTTATGGGTGAGCGGCCACGGATTTTCAATGTTACGTTGATCGGGCCGCAAAAGTCTACGCCACAAATTTTAAATGGCCGTAAAGCTTTCACCCTATCAGCGGGCAAATTTCCCATAATTTGTCTCATCAGTTTGGGTTTGTACCTAAAACAATGTATGCATTTGCGTACTATTCTACTGCATTCTTCTTTGGCATTTATGAGCCATATTTGTTCACGAAGAAGAGCTACTAATGCCTGAGCTCCTGCATGGCAGTTTTTGAGATGAAGATTCCGCAAGTACAGAGTCATAAAATAAGATTTTTTCGGCATAAGTAGGGGAAATTTAGCACTGTAAGGAACTGGTGCATTAAGCAACCGCCCACCTACCCTAAGTAAAGAAAATGTTCGATCATCTTCATTTAATTCTTGAATGAAAGGATTCAATTTTTGTAAATTTGGTTGTAATATTTGAGATCTTTCAAGTTTTTTAATTTCTTGGGAATATGCATTTTTCTGAATGATCTCAACTAATTTTAGGAATGACCATCGCATTTCCTTGGCTGAAGGAATTATGCTGCTATATCTACTATGCCTTCGAGCGGCGTGAGTAAATCGTAGAATATAAGAAAACACTCGAATCAACTTTATATAGGATGAGTGTTTATTGATCAAATCAAAAATGCAATCAGAATTATCTTCGACGTTTAGGAAAACATTTGTTTTTCTCTTTTCCAATAGTTGCTGATCCTCTGTCAATGTGAAATGTCTGTTTTTAGGCCAATTACAACTTTCATTAAGTAGAAATAGAGGCCCCTGGAACCAGATTGACGCATTGAGTTCATTAACGTTACAACCACGTGATACAATATCTGCAGGATTTTCCTTTGTAGGAACATGTCGCCATATTATCCCATCTGAATGTTCTTGAATTTCGGATACTCGGTTGGAAACAAATGTAGATAGGGTTGACGGATGAGCTCGAATCCAGTGAAGGGTAATTTCAGAATCAATCCAGAAATTTACACTTTCGACTTCACAGGATAACATAGGTTTTACTTTTACCCATAGCTTGGTTAGCAGTTGGGCCGCGCATAATTCAAGCCTTGGAAGTGACTTTGTTTTCAAAGGAGCGACTTTTGATTTTGCCGTTAACAAACGACAAGAAAACTTGTCTGCCACTCTACTTCTTATATACAGACAACAACCGTATGCTCTTATTGAAGAGTCTGAAAACCCATGAACTTGGCACTTAGAATCTTTCAAAGTTAATACATATCTTGGAATGCAAATTGTGTCTATCTGTAATAAATCCGATTTAAACTGTTCCCATGAAGTGTTGAGATGCATTGGAATGGACTCATCCCAGTCTAATTTTTGTAGCCAAAGTTCTTGTAATAACACTTTAGCCCTAATTACTAGCGGGCTTAATAATCCAAGTGGATCAAATAATCTCGCCGAAACTGACAAGATATTACGTTTCGTAGCTTTCAACTCTTGAAACGATTTATCCAGACGATATTTAAAATTGTCGTCCTTCGGAATCCAATATGTGCCTAATGCTCGAGTAAAATCTTCAGATTCCTGTATGTTTTTATGCCTCGTAAAATCATCAGCTTTATCACAGTTTGAAACCCATTTTGTAAGCCTGAAACCTGCTGATTTTAATATTTCCGTAGTTTCATATCGAATCAAAGCGAGTTCTTCGATCGAATCTGCTCCAGTCAACAAATCATCAACGTAAAAATCTTTACGGATAACTGCAGATCCAACCGGAAACCTCTCCTTGAATAACTCGCTTAGATAAACAAGACATCTAATTGCCAAAAAAGGCGCTGAAGAAGTGCCATAAGTAACTGTATTAAGTTTGTAAATTTTTAAATCGTCTGATTGTTTTTCTCTCCAAAGTATTAACTGGAATTTTCTATCGGCCTGGTCAATAAGAACTTGACGGTACATTTTTTCAATGTCAGCCGTTATAACATATTTATGCAAACGAAAACGAATAAGTGTGGAATACAACTCTTCTTGAACTGTCGGACCTATCATTAAGATATCGTTTAACGACTTTTGTGTCGAAGTCTTGCATGACGCATCAAAGACAACCCTGAGTTTGGTAGTTGAACTTTGAGGACGTAAGACACACTGATGTGGTATGAAATAGTGGGGTATTTTTGGAATTTGATTATCTGCAATAGACATGTGTCCAAGCTCAATGTACTCTTTCATGAAATCATTGTACATCTCCTTTGTGTTAAGATCTTTTGATAACCGCCGTTCAAGAGAGAGAAAGCGTCTTTTCGCAGTATCAAAAGACGAACCTAATGTTTTTGGTTCACCTTTAAAAGGGAGCGACAATTTAAATCTTCCTGTTGGTAACAATTTGACTGACTGAAGAAACTTTTCTTCGCATTGTTGATGCTCTACAGAAAGAAATCTTGTATTCACTGGAATATCTTCCAATTCCCAGAATTTCTGCACTAACTTGTCAAGAGACGTTTCAATTTCGTTATCAATAACTGTATCTAAATGGCAAGAACTGGAACTCAAAGTTTGTGATCTATTATATTTTCCGGATACAATCCAACCTAATAGAGTCTTTTGCAATGTCGGAATATTTGGACGTGTTCTAATTTGGCCAACGCATAATATCTCGAAAAAGAGCTTAGCGCCTATCAACATATCAATTTTCTGAGGTTTGAAAAAGTATGGATCAGCTAACTCAATATTTTGTGGGATATTCCAACCAGATGTTGAAATGGCGTGATCCGGCTGATATTTAGAAATCGATCGAAGAATCCAGAAGTCTGAGGAGAATTCGTGGGTATTCATTCGAGATTTTACAGATGCTTGGAGTTTAAATTTAGAAGAGGAATTAGTTGCCAATTAAACTAAGACTTCTTTCTTCTTTCCTCAATTGTAATCGTTGCGAAAGTTCCTCAGTTATAAAGTTAGTTTGAGAACCGGAATCCAGCAATGCTCTTGCCATCACATATTGGCCGGACTTGTCTTTAATTTTTACCAAGGCCGTTGCCAAAATTACGCTGTCCTCACTGGAAGCAGAGTGATTGACAAACGCCGTCGAAGTTGATGGCTGGTTAGGATTAGAACTTAAAACACCTGCTGTTGGACATTGAGTCACGTTATATTGATGTAACAGTGTGTTGTGTGATCGACTACAAACTCTACATTTAGAGGAATTACATTTAGTTACCGTATGACCTTTTTTTAGACAGTTTATACACGCAGGAACTCCTTTTATAAAATCAAAGCGTTGTTGAACTGGCATTGCTGCGAACGAGGGACAGTTTGAAACATAATGCTCAACTGAACCACAGAAAGTACACTTTACAATAGTGCTCGGTTGTGCCTTAGTCTGGCATGAAAATGATTTAGCTCTTCTTTTATTCGTATTGTCAATCTTTTTTGGGATGCTAGACCTTTGCCTTGAACAAGAAGCTTCATCAGCTGAAATATGTTGATATCTTTTATTCAAAGCAGCCTCACACTCACTCCATAGGGGCAGCTTGTTATAGTCGAGCTGCTCTTCCCATTTAGTTCGAGTCGTGGCATCAACTTTTGTCATCACTAAATGAATTATTATGGCATTGGTTATACTCTTATCGTCGCCAATTGATAAAAGTGAATCGTATAGCGCGGAGACCGTGTCGATCATGCTTCTTAAACCTGAAGATGATGGTTTAGACATTTCTGGCAAATCGAATAGTTTTGATATATTATCAAAAAATATAAGACACGGGTTGTCGTAAACTTTTTTAAGACTCGCTAGCGCTTTGGAATAATTTTGTTCAATCACTTGATACGTTTTACCGTACCAAGTGCTTCATCAGAAAGACACGAGAGTAAATGGTTAAATTTTTCGATGTCAGTCAGTGATAAATCATTATCTACTAAGCTTTCAAATAACCCAATGAAATTTTTGTATTCGGAATACTTGCCACTGAATTTCGGCAATTTCATATTCGGAAGCTTACTGTGATGACTTTGGAAACCGATAGTAGTATCATTACCATGCTGACTACGATTGGGAGTTAAATAACTAAGAAGTAGGCATTTTGTTGAAACACATAAGTTCTCTACTTCAGATCGTTCATCATTAGATGGATCGAGAATGTCTATTTCAGACTGAAATGCCATTGCCTGCTCGATATATGAATTTAAAATATCTAAACGACATTCTAATTCTAATATGTTAAAAGAAATTGTTTTATCCTTTATAGATCGTTTGATTCTCGCAATATTGTTTAGTACTGTGTTCCTCTGTCGGCACAGAACTTCCATAGTATTAGGTTTACTACCTCTTTTTGAAGTATGCATTTTGTAAATTATATTTTTTTTTTAATTTGAAACTTATATGAAATTTGATATTATTAAGAGGATCTCAAGGATTTATTGTATAAGCAAACTTTTCCGAGATCAACTCTCGAACAACTCTCAAGGCAATAAATTAATTGTTAAAACACTTTATAACGAGTGATTTTTTAAGAGCTTGAGAACTTTTTTACAAAAAAAACGCATAAAATTTGCAAAATCTCATCGGTTCTTTATTTGAAACGTTAGATTGGTCCATGACATTTACTTTTTGAAGATAATTTCATTTAAATGTTGACCGCGGCTGCGTCTTAGGTGGTCCATTCGGAAAGTCCAATTTTGGGCAACTTTTTCGAGCATTTCGGCCGGAATAGCCCGAATTTCTTCGGAAATGTTGTCTTCCAAAGCTGGAATAGTTGCTGGCTTATTTCTGTAGACTTTAGACTTGACGTAGCCCCACAAAAAATAGTCTAAAGGCGTCAAATCGCATGATCTTGGTGGCCAACTTACCGGTCCATTTCTTGAGATGAATTGTTCTCCGAAGTTTTCCCTCAAAATGGCCATAGAATCGCGAGCTGTGTGGCATGTAGCGCCATCTTGTTGAAACCACATGTCAACCAAGTTCAGTTGTTCCATTTTTGGCAACAAAAAGTTTGTTAGCATCGAACGATAGCGATCGCCATTCACCGTAACGTTGCGTCCAACAGCATCTTTGAAAAAATACGGTCCAATGATTCCACCAGCGTACAAACCACACCAAACAGTGCATTTTTCGGGATGCATGGGCAGTTCTTGAACGGCATCTGGTTGCTCTTCACTCCAAATGCGGCAATTTTGCTTATTTACGTAGCCATTCAACCAGAAATGAGCCTCATCGCTGAACAAAATTTGTCGATAAAACACATTTCGAACCGAACACTGATTTTGGTAATAAAATTCAATGATTTGCAAGCGTTGCTCGTTAGTAAGTCTATTCATGATGAAATGTCAAAGCATACTGAGCATCTTTCTCTTTGGCACCATGTCTGAAATCTCACGTGATCTGTCAAATACTAATGCATGAAAATCCTAACCTCAAAAAAATCACCCATTATAAGCAATATTTAATATAACTAACAATTGATATTAAATATTTGCAAAACAAATTTCATATAATATTTACACTTTGAATCGTGTGACAAAATGTTTGCTGGGAAGTTTTGGTATTCACAGCTGATAAACATGCAGTTAAATTTTCTAACAACAGTTTATTACATACATATGTAATAAGATTGAAAAATATAAATTAAATTGTGTTTATATTTTACCTTCTGTGATTATTTTATATAAATTAACTGCTGTCCGGCACTTTCTCTTAACCTTCCGCTCAATCTCTATTTATTTGACTTTACACTGGCTTCTTCTACAATTTGTGAGTTTAATGCCTTTACCAAATTTTTTTAATATTTTGTTTTTACTTTTTCTTAAACACTTTGATTTCTTCACTTTAATTTAATTATTATTCTTATGTTTATTAATCTTTTTTTCTCACTTCTATTATTATTTTAGTTTTTAGAATTATATATTTTTGCCTTTATTCTAACGAGTGATTTTTTAAGAGCTTGAGAATTTTTTAAAAAAAAAACGCATAAAATTTGCAAAATCTCATCGGTTCTTTATTTGAAACGTTAGATTGGTCCATGACATTTACTTTTTGAAGATAATTTCATTTAAATGTTGACCGCGGCTGCGTCTTAGGTGGTCCATTCGGAAAGTCCAATTTTGGGCAACTTTTTCGAGCATTTCGGCCGGAATAGCCCGAATTTCTTCGGAAATGTTGTCTTCCAAAGCTGGAATAGTTGCTGGCTTATTTCTGTAGACTTTAGACTTGACGTAGCCCCACAAAAAATAGTCTAAAGGCGTCAAATCGCATGATCTTGGTGGCCAACTTACCGGTCCATTTCTTGAAATGAATTGTTCTCCGAAGTTTTCCCTCAAAATGGCCATAGAATCGCGAGCTGTGTGGCATGTAGCGCCATCTTGTTGAAACCACATGTCAACCAAGTTCAGTTGTTCCATTTTTGGCAACAAAAAGTTTGTTAGCATCGAACGATAGCGATCGCCATTCACCGTAACGTTGCGTCCAACAGCATCTTTGAAAAAATACGGTCCAATGATTCCACCAGCGTACAAACCACACCAAACAGTGCATTTTTCGGGATGCATGGGCAGTTCTTGAACGGCTTCTGGTTGCTCTTCACTCCAAATGCGGCAATTTTGCTTATTTACGTAGCCATTCAACCAGAAATGAGCCTCATCGCTGAACAAAATTTGTCACATTTGAACATTTCGAACCGAACACTGATTTTGGTAATTAAATTCAATGATTTGCAAGCGTTGCTCGTTAGTAAGTCTATTCATGATGAAATGTCAAAGCATACTGAGCATCTTTCTCTTTGGCACCATGTCTGAAATCTCACGTGATCTGTCAAATACTAATGCATGAAAATCCTAACCTCAAAAAAATCACCCATTAGTTGGCATTCCACTGACATTTAACTTCTTAGTTAACAGTGTTACCAGAGAGCTCGATTTTAGACTGCAGTCACGCAAGATCGTTAGTGTTGGAGAACGACACAAAAATATAAGAATATTGTAACAAAGAAATCAAGTGAAGAATGAATAAGAAAAAGACTTATTACATACAAATATTTATGTATGTTTATATATGTTTATATATGTAAAACAAATTTGTAGTTACAGAAGTATTAAACAAGTAGTTATTATTATTTTGGAATTCTTAACTTTCCAAGATAACGCAAGAGAGCGGGAATTTTACGTATCTGACTTGATTCGAAAATAAATGTATGTATGTAGTTATTTTTCTTTGTCTCGCCTTCTTTACAGGGTGCTAATATGTATATATATGGTGTATATTGATTTGTGAAGAATTAATAATTCGTGTGGCATGTACTCTATGAATTATTTTTCAAATTGAGTCTCACACGGCTATTATTAAATCTTGAATACCTGAGATTGGTTTTTTTGACGATTGGCACTTTCCTTCTTGCAGAGACAACAGTTGCACTTCATAAGGGATGATTTGTGGCACAAGCAGTAGTGTAGAAAGCGAACGATCGTTTATTGGTGTTGTGTTGTTTGTGTATTTAAATTAATGTTCACAATAAATCAATCACCAACTATTTGATTTGTTTAATTTTAATTTATTTTAATTAGTCTTTTTTTTTTATTATTAAACTTTTTGAAACTTTTTCACTGATACGGCTTTAGTAAAAGGATTTATGTTAAATAAATTTATTTTGATTAAATCTGTCCCTGCTCGGGCGCCAAATGTTTTGTCGAAACAGTTTGTTGAAATTTAGGGCGATTTAATTACTTAAATACTTAACAAAATCCTTGCGAAAAAAATTATAAAACCGGTAAGGATGGATATGATTTCAATAATAAATTTATTTTACAAAATGGTTTTAAGACTAAGTACAGGTTTAAAATTTCCCAAGCATTCCGAAAATTATTGGTTGATTAAATTATTGATTGTATTAACCATTATTTCAAATGTACAAAAGTTACTACTACTAGTACTATTGGGTGAGGGAAAAAATTATTAAAAAAAATAAAATATAGAAATATGAAATTCATTGTTATTTAGACAAATTTAAGAATGACTAAACAGACATATTAACACACCTTCTGTGAAACTTTCAAGAGTCTACCTACTATAGTTCAAAAATTAGGCCATATAAATGAAAATCACGCCACTGTCGGAAAACCCTTTAATTTTTACAATTTGGTATAGAAGTCGTAATATACCATCTGTAAAAATTTCAAAAGTCTATCTGTTATGGTTAAAAAATTAGGCCATATTCATGCAAATCATTTCATTTTTTCTATTTGTTTTAGTGGCCATAGACCTCCTGTAAAAATTTCAGGAATCTACTTATTAGCGTTCAACACTTAGGCCATATACATGTAAATTGCGTCACAATCGGAACGCCCTTTAATTTTTAGGTTTAATTTTGTATACTTGTATACAAAATTAAATAAATTCAATAAAAGGGTGTTCCCTAGATGTAATAATACAGTGTTCCGATAGAGAGGTGTTATTTACGAATATGTGCATATTTCGTGAACTGTAGGTGGGATACACGTGAAATTTACAAACAGTGATTAAAACTTAGTTCACTATATAAACAACTATAAAAAAATAAATCTAAAAATTAAAGGGTGTTCCGTTAGTGGTGTATATATGTATGTATATGGCCTAAGTTTTGAACCATTATAGGTAGATGCTTGAAATTTTCACAAAAGGTGTATAGCTGTGGCCGCTATAGAAGAAAATACTAAATCTTATAGAAATCAAGAAATTAGAAATCAAGAGCAATAACAATCGAACCTGCCACATCTGTCTGGAATAGAACAATCTGGTGCTTTTAAATCACCTATATAAGCAAATCGTGCTGGCGAGTAGTATGGCAGTATTATTTCAAAAGTCAAAGAGTTCAGCTGTCGTATTGTAAGATAGTGTTTAACATTTTGTGTATTTATAACAGTGGTGGTAATAAATAAAGTTACTTACAGTAAAAGTAATAACAGTGTCTATTTATTTTGCAATTAAAAGAACCCAACATAAAGTAAAATCGTAACAATATGTTATAAATGAATAAACGTATTTTATTTAGAAAATATATTTTCTCACTGCGGAAGATTTTGAATCTATATAGAATAAATTTCTTAAAAATATTTTTGAATAAATATCCAGGGATGTTGATACCCATCAGGATGTTTTAAACACAGTGTTTGAAACATTTTAAAACATACAGAAAAGTCTACTTCTTTAAATATTGGAAAACTTTAAAAAGATTTATGTAAGAAATTAGTGTCAAACGATAGAATTTAAAGAATAAAGGACAAAAATTTTGACTTTGTTGATAATCTGAATTTATTTGTTACACAAATACGAAAAATCCAATATGGGGACACAGAAAAGTCTACATACTACTAAATTAGTATGCCAATATTTGCAACCAGGCATGATAAGCAGTGCTACCAACTACTTTCAACTCATAAAAACAGTTCTATAATCTTGAATATTTGTTTAAAAAAGCTATTGGTTTTGCAAACATGAGTGAAAAGGGAAAGGAAACTTCTTTAGAACTACGAATGCTGATTGCCAAATACCATAATGATGGAAAATCTCTACGGTAAATTGGTGAATTAGTTGGACGGTCGAAGGCAACTATACAAACAATAATAAGAAATTATAAAGAGACCAACTGTCTTGAAAGTAAGGCAAGGAGCGGCCGTCCACCTAAAGTAACATCCCGTATAAAACGACAGATTTTTGGGGAAATTAAAAAAATTCCAAGAAACACAGCAGTAGAAATTGCAAAACAAACGATATTGTTAAAATTCACCCAGAAACTGTACTGAGGAATTTCGGGTTTCATAGTCGTGTGCCCAGGAAAAAGCCATACATCAGTGATATCAACAAAACAAAACGTATAGAATTAATTATATTATAATTAATTATAGAGTTAATCGAGCTTTGTATCAAAAATGATACATTTCGTTTTTATTTCAAAAATTTTTCTGAATGGCAACACTATATGGCACACCTGTTTTCACAATTTGTAAATATTGTTATTTCCCGTATTTAAAACATCGTTTGAAAAAATAAATGTAAGTAGGCTATGAGAAATTGAAAAAGTTCATAATATTGCCTTTGTATCACATTTGATACATACTAAAGTTTTGTGAATTTTGTATAGAACAAGTATAATTTTTTTGCCGCTCGTGCTATTTTGTGCATTTTTATTATTTGAAAAAAGATATTTGATTGTGTTAATTTATTAAAATGTCTAGTTCACGGTTTTTGACTTTGGATCCAAATTTTTTGCATTATAGATCCAAAAATGAGACCTTACATGATATGTTTGATGAATATTATGAACGGCCCATATTTCCTTCAATAATGTCTGAAAGATCATTCATGAACATTCACAAAATCATACGGTTTGATAACGTTTTAGCCAGGCGTGCTCAGAAAAGTTCGGATAAGTTGGCGCCAATAAGGAACCTTTGGGACAAATGGTCTGAAAGTCTATAATAGTTTTATAACCCAAATGACTGTGTGACTGTAGATGAGCACCTTTTAGGTTTTTATGGGCGCTATAAGTTTCGACAGTATATACCATCAAAACCAGAGCGGTATGGTCTAAAGTTCTGGCTGCTTGTTGATTCGGGTTCATGTTATGTGTGGAAAATACAGCCGTATTTGGGCAAAGATGTATCTGCCGTTCCAGAGCGAAATCAGGGTGAACGGGTCGTCCTTGACTTAGTTGATGGACTTAAGGGGCATAACGTTACAATGGATAACTTTTTTTCTTCGCACAGTCTTGGTCAAAAACTTTTGCAACGAAATTTAACAATTGTTGGAACAATGCGGAAAAATAAAAGATCAATTCCTCCAAAGTTGTATGCGAAAAAGTACCAAGATATGAGTCATCATTCGCTTTTACACCTAATACAACTCTTGTTAGTTATATCAGCCACAAAGGCAAATGCACAATTGCAATGCATCATGATCAAAAAGTTTTGAACGGTCCAAAGAAACTACCCGAAATAATATCGTTTTATAACTCCACTAAAGGAGGAGTTGACACCGTTGACAAAATGTTAAGTAGTTACAGCTGCAAACGTAAAAACAATCGCTGGACAATGGCTGTTTTTTCGAAAATAATTGATGTTTCTGCTTTAAACGCCTATATTATTTATAACGAAGTAGACACAAATTGGAAAACTACTCAGAAACATACAAAACGTAAGTGTTTTCTTCATGAGTTGGCAATCTCACTCGCAAAGCCATATATGGAAAAACGTAAAAACCTTCCTCGAAGTGAATTTTCTTTGATGATATACTCAAAACTTTCAAATCAAAATTTTAATGAGTCAAATGACAGTGAAGTTGGTCCTTCTAAAAAAAGAAAAGTTGATGATTCTGCAAAAAAGAAACGTGCAAGATGCCAAAAGTGTTACACTTCGGGCGAAAACAAAAATAAATGGACGTCTTATTTCTGCTTGTGCAAAAGGCCATGCTACAATGAGAAGCACTCTAAAAGTATTTGCGCAGATTGAATTAGTAGTCCATAAATTAAAATTTTATTAAATATTGTATAATTTAAACAAAGTCTCAATAAAAACAAATAAAAAAACAAACATTTGTACTTTTTTAAGAGTTGTTTTCTTTCGTTGTTCAGGGTGTATCAAATATGATACAAAGGAAGAATTATGAATTTTTTGAAGCTCAATCTACGGTTAAGAGAGTGGCTGTTATATAATGTGCCCCACCAACTGCATTCTCCACCTCAATCTCCCTATTTAAATCCGATCGAGCATTTATGGGATGAATTAGGCCGCAGGATTCAAAAAAAGAATATAAAAAATAAACAGGATCTCAAGAATGCTTTAACTGAAGAATGGAATCGAATTCCGAGAGAAGTTACAGAAAATTTGGTGTTTTCTATGAAGAAATGATTACAGGCAGTTTTAGGTCATAAAGGTGGACCCACCAAGTATTAACTAAAGTGAAGGAATTAGAATTAAAATGTGAAATACTGTTATTTTTTATATAGTATGTAGATTTGTCTGTGTGGTGATTTTGAACTTTTTTGATTTTTTTTAATAAATGAATTGAATTCTAAATTTTTTATTAATTATTATTAGCCGTGCTTATTGTTAGTTTATTTAATATAAAAAAATTTCTGTTGGTTCCTTACATTACTCAAAATTGAACTTAGGGGGTATTTAGACTTTTCTGTGTCACTGTACATCCAAACGGTCATTAAATTAATCAAATTTCAGTATATACATAAATATGTATAAAAATCTTTTATATGCATATCAGTCAGGCCTTCTACCACTAAAAAGGGTTGTATGGTTAATCCAGCATTAGAATAGCTATCTGTGACTACATCGATTTGGTGGTTATATTAAGGGTCGCCTAACGCAACACGAAACTCTCTTGTGAATCAACGATTTTCACCTTTTTGGGTGCGTTTATTACCTCCGCACTTAAAATTTAGCTGGTGATGGTAAAACCGCATTAAGCAATATAGTGTATATATAATACTGCAAATCTGTAAAGTAATGGATATAGAATGCAATCTATGTACTTTTGGACAGTTATTTATTTTATAATTACCTACACTAGTTGCCGAAGAAGCATTTACAAACAGTTGATTACAATATTCTTTATGGATATTTTTTAATATAAGTTCCGAACGTTTTTTTTTTTAATTTTTTCCGATTTTGAAAGTAATAGGTGTCCCTTTTATCAATTTCCAAAAGCTCTTCATCATAACTAAAGAGAGAAAAACAAGCCGAACAAAATATTTTAGTTTTTAGGTAATTTGTTAATTTGTGTTTGCTGTTTTCAAATCAATCAAATTTGTTTCCAAATTGTAAACGCGCGTTATCAAAATTTTAAAATTTCGTTATATCTATCTATATAATTAATAGGCAAACACGTTTTTTGTAATCCCTTTTACGTCCGTAATACCGCACCGATTTTGGGAAGACTTATATGGTTTTAAAGCTTTTTCTACACAGATGTGCACAAGTTTAATTTTATTTAAATCGGCTCAGAACTTTATGAGTAATAGGACTTTAAAGTGCTTACTAACACCAATAAACAAATATGTATGTATGTACATGTTGCTCTCTTAGCTGCAAAAGTAAATTTTAAGAGAAACACGTGCTATTTCGAGTTTAAGCATGGTCATACTTTTTCTTTCAAGTGTTTATTTTATTTAATTAAAAAGGGGCACCAATGATATCTACTTCGTATAATTCGACAACCTAGCGTTGTCATTTCAACCTCGTTCGTTTTTAAATTGTTAACAAAAGTTACCAATAAAAGCGACAACGTAATTGTCTGAAACTGAACACATTCGTTGTGATTTTGCAACGTGATTTTTTCCTCAGTGTGAGAGTGCTGAATTTATCCAACAGTGAAAAACTAATTGGAAAAGTTATGTGAGTACATTTTTATTCCTTTATTCTCCGTTTCTTCAACCATTTTTCCAAATTGATTATGTGATCTTGTAAATATTGTGATGCTAATTGGGCGCTTTCATGAATACTTAAAAAAGTTGTGCCATCAGCAAATGTTGATGTGTGCAATTAAATTCCTAGATAGATATCGGATGTGTACAGCAAGTAGAATATGGTCCCAAAATACTACCTTGTGGAACACCGGCTTTAATGAGCTGAGACGAGCTCAAGAAATCTCCTTTTAGTATCAATTAAATAATTTTTATGAGCTTGTAGTAGTTTTTGGGCAAGTTCAAATTTAACTTGATCTTCGTGTTACACCTTGTCGAATGAAAAGTGCAGAACACTGTTTTTATCTTTAAAGGTCTTTTTAATTACATTTACTAATCTGTGTGTTTGTTGGATATCCATTCGCTGGGCAAAAATTTGTGTTAGATACTGGGGTACGGAATAAGAGGCGTGCTGTCGCAAGTGGTAGATGGGAAAGAAAAGGTTATAGGCTACTACAGAAGAGTACTTACTGAAAGAATATATTGCGTTACGCGACGAGAGCTTCTGGTTGAAGTGCATTAAATATTACCACATGTATTTGCTCGGCCAACTGAGATGGTTGCTGCAAGAGTCCTGACAGGACAGCTTGCCCGCTGGATTGAAAGTCATATTTTAGTATTGAGCACAGAAAAGGAGGCAAACATAACAACGCAGACACCCTTTCTAGACGGCCATGTAATCTGAAGTGTAAGCATTGCGGAGAGGGAATAATGAGTTATTGATCTACGATTCACACATACATATTGGGAAAAATTAAAGTGGCTAAAGAGGAAGACAGGAGACCGACGCGAAGTGAGATCTTACCAGAAAGTCCACTGGCGAATTCATATTAGACCCAGTGGAACAGTCTCAGGTTGAAGGATGGCTGCTTATATCGCACCTAGGAAAAGGCAGAACTCCCGCCGACTTAATTATTGTGCCATCCTCTCAGGTTGACGAGGTTATGAAACAGTTCCACAATGGCCCAAGTGGCGGTAACCTTGGTATAACAAAGACCCTAGAAAAGAGAAAACAACGTTTTTATTGGGTCGGCTGTCAACAAGCCGTAGCAGAGTATATAGCCAATTGCCGAGATGCATTGCAGCAAAGGGTCCAGTACGCAGAAGTCGGGGGAAACTTTAGCAGGTTAATTCAGGCGCTCCCAGAGTCAGAACTATTGTAGACACATTTAACAGCAGCTGGTTGTGTCGCCATGGTATTCCATTCCATACACACTGACCAAGGTCGAAACATTGAATCGGCTTAACTCAAAGAGATGTGCGAAGTATATGGAATAAGGAAGACCAGAACAACACCATTATATCCGCAATCTAATGGCATGGGGATTAGGATGAGCTTAAGATGGTTTTATTCTCCCTAAAAAAAGAATAAAACGAACTGAAGCTTGACTTCAAATTTCATCTGTATGTAAAATAAATAGTTCGACTAATAAAATTTAAAATATTTAATATTAAAAATCGCAGAACACCGCGCGATCATGTTTACCCAACAAAGTTTAGTTTGATACTAGATTATTATTAACTTAAAACGTATGTTGGGAGAAAACAAATAAACCAAGGCGAATTCGTAACAGGTAAACTCGAGAGCTCAGGTGATTATTTTTGCTTTGTTTGTTTACCCTTCTTTGGATGACAAAATTTGTTTACATTTTTTTGTCGGTTACATTCATTGAATTTGGCCCGGCATTTCTTACAAAAAATTAAGTGCATTTAAAAGGAAAATTTAAAAAAAAATTTAAAAGTGTGCAGAAAAAGGAAAGTATTTGTTATACTATTTCATTTAACTATTGCATTTTTATTAATAACTATTTTCATAGTGACAACTCTAAGCAGCTTCCTATATAACCAACCTAGTCTTTTCTTTTTTTTTTCAGTGAACTTTCCTCATGAATGAAACCTTCCACTTACATACATGTGCATATTATAGGAGCTCGTGCCGGTGTTCTTTTTATTACTTATAAGATAAGCAAATACATAGTTTTACACAACATTCATAAATAAAACACAATTTATTTTTTTAATATGAAAACTTTTATTTATTTTAATATAAGAAAATGCAAATTAAACTTTGCAAACCAAAAAAAAACAACATGTATGCGTTGGTATATGAATAAAATTAATAGCATTTAAAACATACATAAATATGAACTGCATGAACACAATAAAACTAACAACACATTTTAACACCAAAAGTATAAATATTTTTTTTATAAACTTTCTTTTACTGAAAGCAAAATTTTACAATTTTCAACATTATTCTTCTTCTTTCTATTTTTGGTCAGATGCTTTTGACATTCAAAGAATATTTTACACAAACAAAATGTATACAGTGTTGTATTGATTTTCGCCGCGAGTCTACCTTGTTTATTATGCCATGAAATAAACAAAAAGTAGATTTTATTGCTAACCAAAGGTTGGCTTAAGCAACAACAAATATAAGGTGGTAAATATTAAAGTAAAAATATTTATCTAGAGAGAAGCTTTAGGTAGTGGTAACTTCGATCTCACCAACTGACGATTGATGATAGAATACAGTTTTTCTCGTATTCGTTTATCTGAGTTTGGTTGGTTAAATATATGATGTTTAAAACTAAACTAAATATTTTTTCGTAACTAAACGAATAAAGATTTTGTAAAGGCTTTATTAGTAGCTACTTATGTTAATTTTTAGAACATTTTTTTTTAATTTTTAATGATAAAAGATTTCGTTCGAAATTAAAAAAAGATTTTTTAATTGTAATGTATTTGTTATAGTATAAACTTTTTATAGTTAATATAGCTTAGGTGTATGTACTTGTATTAATGTGTAATCCCAAAATATAATTTATAAACACCACTTTCCTATACTTTAAATATAAGATTAAATCTTGTATAGGAATTGACAAAGTAAATAAATAAATAAAGGTTTTTTTTGTAAAATTTTTTGTCAAAAAAAAGTGAAAAGGTTTTTAAGAGGGATATCAATCGCGATCCTAAAAATTTTATATATCACTATAAAATTTACCATCTCTACTTTTATTTTGTAAAAAAAAACGTTGCGCGTTTTTGCGCCATTTATTGCGATTTGTTGAAAATCTCACCTTTTTAAGTTTTTTCTTATCTTGCATAGGTAAATACAAGTAAGAAACCTTTTTATATTCATAAAATGTTTTGTTTTTTAATAACTGAAGGTATATGTTTTTTATTCAAATATTTACATTTAACACTGTTCTTAGCTGTACAAAAAAAAAAAACAATAAATAAATATCAAAAGAGATATAGACGTAGATGCCCTCTCTTTCGGACTATCTACTTTGCACTCCAAAATTCGCCTATTTGAGAGCATACTACACCTGTCATATAAACTGACAGTGAAAAAATGCCAAATAAAATCAGATGCGGACAAAGCCATTGTTAACGCGAGGAAAAAAAATATCCAAGAAAAATTTAGAAGTAAATTAGGGCTAATAGTGGGTGTACCGAAAGCTGGATTTGGAAACACCAACGATGGTATCACTTTGCTTAGATACTGCAAAACTTTACGTTTCTCCATATGAGTGGCATCCTATGACACCTACGATGCACAAGAATTTAATACAGGGTGCAACTGTTATGAATGAGGCATTCTTGCCTATTGGGCTGTTATCAGAAGAAGCGGCTGAGGAACGAAACAAAACATTTCCGGCTTTACAAGCAGAATTTTGCTAGAAAGTTTTCAAGGGTTCAGTGTAACATAGATATTATTATAGAACATAGATATTATTATATATCATAAATAAGTTATTATGTACTATGAATAAATTAATTATTTTCAGATAAATAAAATACTATAAAGTAACAAATTACAAAAATATCTTTTTAATAATATTCTTGGGAGGCGGGCGGGGATTGCTTAGGCATTGGAAAGCTTAAAAATTAATATTTTTAGAAAATAGGCAAAAAAATAAATTTCTTTTAATAATTACATTATTTTTTCAAATAATTTTTTATTTCACCGCCCACAACAGGGGCGGGGCTAAAAATGGCGTTTAAGAATCTCTTGAAATCAACTTTAGGTTTTTGAACATTCTTTGACCTTAAAAGTTGTAATTGCTAAAGAAAATGACGGGAAACTTAAAAAAACTTGCATTTTTTAAAGGTAGGATTAGTTCTTCCCAGGGGAACTTTTTTCTATTTTAAACAGTGCAAATATGTAAAAAAAATTGCGTTCAGTCTAATGTACATATCTATGTATAATATATATATATATATATATATATATATATATATATATATATATATATATATATATATTTTCATACATTGTATATAATCCAATACCCAACGATTTTGCACAACTTGTAGCTTGTAAGTATATTGAACAATAGAAAAGCAAATGTGTTGTTTTTTAGGAATGGTTTTCCAGAACACAAACCTTAAATATAGTTCTGATCAATTTAAAACTGACTAAACGGTACAGTAACCATAGTAGATCTGCAATACATTTTTCAGGTATGTGTTTTTTAATCAAAATTTTAACTGTTAATTATTTGGCAGGAAAAACAATTACGCAATTCATTTTAATTTTTTAAAGAAAACTGACTCCAATAATGGTTTTTTATACAACATCTTTAACGCATTTAACGTTTAGCTAAAAATTAATTTTAATACAAAACAAAAAATGTTAAAATACCTAATATGTACATACATACACATATGTAAAAGTGAAAGAGCGTAGGCTACATTTGTATTGATGGCTACTGTACTAAATTATGTGTGTAAGTATACCTGTACCTGGATATCATTTGGTTATGGTATATTTCGCATTCTATCCAAATGAACATACAAAACGTATGATTTCGTACGACTAATATACATACATACACTTTATGTACTTAAAGTGTAAAATTTAATATCAAAATGGAATTTTAGATTTTTTTTCCAATGAAATTGCTTATTGCACCAATTTGAAAACAATTTATTTTTATGTTAAGCATTGAAATATGCACGTATGCATATAGTCCCAGTCAAATAATTATATGTGCAAAATTGCTTTTCTTTGACCTTAAGTTATACTAACGGTAGAGTTGTTGTTTTTGGCATACATACTCTCTTATAATTACTTTATCTTTTGCTGTTGTTTGTTAAGTTTATCTTTGCACCGCATTCGTAATACCGTTATTTTTAATCAAGCATGTCGAAAATCCCATGTAAAATATTTATATGAGCAAAATTAATTATTTGTGTTCTAACTGGTGCCAAATCAACATATGTATAAGCACATAAAGCGGAGAAATCGATACTTAAGTTAGTATAGTGGATAGGCAAATGTATAAGATGAAAATCAAATCAAATGTTTGGAATTTTTAGGGAAATTCCACATGAAACTGAATTAACAGGTGAAGAAAGCGGATTAATCAAGGGAACGAATCAGAACTACTTTAAAGTTGGCCACATTGATGTTTTTGTAAAGAGAAACCGTGACACAAAATCAAATTTCTTGAAAAATCCAGATGACTACGGTATTAATAAACGTAGCGGCCAGATATGCACTATTGATGATAGGGGAAAACGGGGCATACAGCAGTTAGCAACTAATATCCACATGAGTTGTAAGCAAATAAAAGTGGCACATGGTCTAAATGTGACTAAGCAACGTGTTCATGCATGCGACAATCGAATTCATGGTGCAGGAGCACTTCTGGTATGGGCGGTATTTTTTATCAAAAGGGAAGCACAAAATAGGCTTTGTGCTAGGAAAATTGAATGCAGAAATCTACATAGATTTGTTACAAAGCAAACACCTTGATTTTGCTAGTGATTTACAATGCGATAACTGGACTTGCCAGCGGTATAATGCACCGAACCACATGGTAAAGAAGATAAAGACATGGTAAAGAAGATAAAGTTTTTTAATTTTTGGTTTGCTCAAGTGGTCTGCTTTAAGCCCAGATCTCTATCCAATCGAGGATCTATGTTGAATATCTTCTGCCAAAATTCATACATCTTGACAGCTGGAAACAGCTAAAAGGCCATATTGGTTGAATGGGTCAATATGTGTCTATCCTGAAAAAAACTGGTTGAGTTAATGACCCATCGGATCAGATTAGTCGGGATACACAAGAGTAACACAACCTCTTATTAACATATATAAAACTTTTATTTTGTAATTAAAATAATATGTTTATCTATTAAATAAAATTTTTGCACATTTTCTATGGAGATTTAACACATTAATTTTTTTCCAGGTTAAAAAAATTGATTAATATAACTTTGTTATTTTATTTGTATTTCTTTTAACTATAAATTAGAAAAAAAATATCTGTTCCCAATTTCAATTGCTTCTTCAAATTAAATTTGAAGCATTGCACATATAATTATTTGTCTAAGGTAAATTTTTACATATGTACATATTTGAATGTGTATTTGAATATGAATAACTGTAGTTATTCATACATGTACAGGTACATATCGATGCATTAATATAGAAAGGCTCTAACTAACGTTTTTCCTACTTTTCAGAAGAAGAAAAAAACTTAATAAAAATTACAGTTTGGTAGTCCCGTTATATTTTTTAATGCATTGTTTGATTAAATTCTCCTAGCGTTTTAATACTGTAGCAAGTTTTTTATTTTCAATTTTCTATTAGAAGATAATCTATCCAATTATGAAAAAAACTCAATTAAAAAAACGAGTTAGGGCCTTTCTATATTACGGTAACGATATACATATACATTCATATGCGTGTGTATTGCTTCAAAATGCACATCCTTGTTCTATGAACCCTTATTTGTAATTTAATGCACCGTATGCAACTAGGTGAATATTAGTGATATAAGATATGCGAAAACGAATAAAAAAATTTATTAATTTTTGTTGTTGTTGTTTTTTCTTCAATGCTTTAAGCTTTTTATCTGGAAATACAAAATCTTAAGGTCCTTAAATTCAGTATTCAGCTTCTATGTGTAGAATTTTTGTATTTTTTTTTAACAATTTATCCACGATTACTTATTTAGTCGGCCAATGCGAAGCTTTAACTTCTTTTTATATACTTGTACTTGACCATTGTTTTCAGTAGGAGAATCGGCTTTCTATATCAGATTTTAGCGCATTTATTGATAGTCTTTGTATTAACTGTGACCATGTAAAAAGGAATAAAACTTCTAACAAAAGTAAGGTTAACAAGTTATGCTATTTCACATGATATATTTTTTATTTTCAGCTGTCTCGTTTATTTATTTAATCGTATTTTTACTCAACTTTATGATTTAAACTATAATAAACAATAGTTCACAATATTCATATTTATAGTAAATAAAAAAGTCCCGGAAACAAGCTCTCGAGTATAAAAAAATAGTAATAAATATATTTGGTTTTCAACACGAGGACTAAAATACGTACTTCAAATGAAGAGTATATAGGTTTTTTAGTTTAAATGGAATAAAAATTTTATTTAAAAACATTACATTTATATTGGCAGGTGTTAAAATTATAGTCAAGGAGTAAAAAGAAAAAAATTATAATTACTTATTCACTTAACCACCAAAATTTTTTAGTTTTCGTTTTTTGTAGCCAACAAAAAACTATTTGCGATACTAGTATCGTGTCTAAAGTTTGAAAGATTAATTAAATCATTACAGTGTGCGGCCTTAATATTGGCTCTTCTATACTTATGATAAAAAATAGGAATGCCATTACTGTTTTGATTGCTACTTTTTTGTCAAGGTATAAAAACCACCTGAGGCGATACAAAACCATTTTGCAATGCTACCCTTATATATTCTTCACTTGTGTAATACGGTGCCATTATTAAATTATTTTCTTTATATATTGGACATCTTAATATATTATTTCTAATTAAGTTTACAATAAAATTATCCATTCTTATTATATTTGATTGTATAGTTTTTTGTTTGAAACATATTTTACAAAATTGCTTTGTTGAGATAAATGCATATAGGGAATTGCACGCCCTTAAACATTTTCTTTCGAAAACTCTAACCTTTTCCATGTAAGATGGTGAAATATTAAACAAATTTAGGCACCGGTTGAAATAATTGGTCTAATAAGCGTTTGCTACATAATAACTTTGACGATTGGCTTGATGTACCTAGAGTAGATCAGTGACTTACTTATATATAAAAACGCTTTTCTAGTTTTACTTCATATTTCAATAACAAGATTGTTAAAATATAAAATCTTATCTTGATGAATACCTAAATATTTTACAATAATTTTGTTTGGAATAATAGAATTCCAAATTCTATCCAGTTTTTCTTTATATTATTATTACACTTATCAACCGGAGCCCTAAAAAGAATTATTTCACATTGTTGTACATTAATTGTCATATCCAATCTATTGTATATTTTTCAACAATATTAAAGCATTCTTGGAGTTTTTGATTATTTTCCAATTGTTTTATCGGGATGATATATTAAAATATCATCTGCAAACGCGATAACATATTCTACTTTACTTTGTAGTTCAAGTATTAATAAATTAAAAAAAATGGGGGCATTCAACGTTCCCTGCTGTAAACCATTTATGATTTTAAATGTTTTTTTTTTTGCTTTTGTGGTTTTGGTAAGCATATTACAAATTAATATTATTTGATTTATGGGAAATTGATATTCGGAAAGTTTAAATATTAGCCCTGTAGTGCGATTCACTATTCAATTTTAAAGATTCGGGACTCGTTAAAAAATTTAACAACAAAACGAAAGACTTTGCTATTCAGAAATGCTTTTTAATAACATTTGATGTTGTTATAAATCAGCTGTTTTTCTTAGCAAGTCGAGTGTTGTTAATTTAACTACAACTATTTTTGCGTCGTTTACTTTATCAAAATATCAAAAGATAAAGTCGCCCATTAAATGTAAAATATTCTAAATAATTAATATTTATAATTAAAACACATACATATGTATTTTACCTACTTTATAAAAATGAATTTAAACTTTATAAAAATGAATTTTTTAGAAATAAAATTATAAAAAAACAAAATATAAAGCACTTGTGTGGAAAGTTTTGTTTATTATTTTTCATTTCTATTTGTTCTTTTCGCTATTATGCCATATTGTTTAGCAGCATTGCCATTCATTTTGGTTTGTATTTTTCATTTGTTAACCACAGGTTAGTGAATCGCAAATGCGTTAGTGCAAGCAAAAATACATGTTGATATTTTTAACAAGTGTTAGATCGTTATAAGTTAGTGAATTGCACTACTTGTATCCAAATATTATCAAAAGCTTTTTACATATCAAATAGGCATGCACCTGTACATAATTTCTGGTTCCAGTTCCAATTAATGTTGGATGTAAGTAAATGAATTGCATTGATAGTTGAATGCCTATATTTAAATCCAAACTGTTTTTCATTTATTAATTTCTTATCATTGCAAAATTGATTAATGTTATTATATGATTTTTTAACATCACTAAAATGTGTTAATGTTGTCTGGTTATTTTCAAAAATTGTTTTTCTTTCCATGAAACTGTTAGAAACGTCTGTAACCTGAACATGAAAATTGTTATTGACATTAAGTGTTTTGTAAGAATGAACATTTTCTAGAAATGAACCAATAGCGTCTAGCACTTGTTGTTGGTCTCTAGTTATAAAGTTATCTAGGTTGTCTTTTTCGAAGGTTTCTGGCTCTATTTCGACCTTATGTAATAAACATTATAAATTTTTGGAATTCTTGCTGTTTGGAATCAGCCACAGTGTGAAAGTTATGTGAGTACATTTTCGCTCATTCACTTTTATTCTCCATTTTTCTATCCATTTTTCCAAATTGAGTATGTGGTCTTGTAAAAGTTAAAGTTTTAAAGTTTTTTCAACATGAAGTTTTTTTATTATTGTATTATCTAACTTTGGCAACGAGTTAAACTCTTTATATTTTGGTGTTATTTTTTCTATTGCTTCTATAATAATATTGTTTAGTCTAATTAAGTTAAAATCAATTTCTGAATTTGTAAGATTCCTATTATTTGTTATTAGGGATTTCCTGTAAATTTTTAGTTCGATTTCTTTTTGAAATTTTTTTCCAATTTTTTTGTCTAAAGTTATGGTGGGCAGTTTTTATTTATTTATTTATTTATTTGAGTCTAAAAAAGGAATAATCCTATACAGACTTATGAAACTTAAGACTAAAATAGTTAACGTAATTATAAATAAAAATAATACAATGATATGTAAAACATTTTACAATATTAATTTAAGTTTTGTAAGATAACATTTTTAAAACTAGTTTTTGAGGCACTAAATTCCAAACTGCCATTATTTGACAATGTATTAAAATAATTAGAGACCTAATTATTGGACTATTAAGCACGTAATTTCTTTGATGTAATGCTACAAAAAATAACCTTCTATGTCGAATTGATAACCTAGAGGGAACATAAAATGTAATCTTTTTCAAGATTTCAGAGCAATCTATATTTGCATTTATCAGGTCAAATATATAAAGCATAGACTGTACTTTACGTCTTTTTTCCAGCGAAGTCATACCCAGATGTAAGCACCGGAACATATAAGAAGGAACAGGACACATTAAAGTAAGATGAGGCAAAGCATAATGTATAAATTTTTTCTGAATCTTTTCTATACGGTTAATATCAACAGCACAATGAGGACTCCAAATAGAAGCCCCATATTCTAATTTCGATCTAACATATGTAGAATATAAAAGTTTAATTGTATATGGATCAACAAAATCCAAACTATTTCTTTTTATAAATGCAAGAATAGAGTAATCCTTAGGTATAAGCTTATCTAAGTGAGGTTTAAAAGTGAATTTAGAGTCAAACAAAATGCCCAAGTCACTGCATTCATTTGTTTTAGATATATACTTATTATTGAAATGATAAATGGAATCCAATGGAACTGTTAATCTTGTATAAGTTACATGAAAACATTTACTCAAATTTAATTTCAGATTATTATTATTACACCAATCATTCAAGCTGTCAAGATCACTTTGCAATTTGTTGATATCATTCAACAAATTGCAGATCATCAGCATATAACAAAAATTAGAAAATTTAAAACATTGAAAAATGTCATTGATAAAAATATTAAAGAGCAAAGGACCCAAGACACTGTGGAACTCCAGAAACTTGAGTATATTTAAACGATTGATGTACATCAAGTTTTACAACACAAACCCTATTACTCAGATAAGAAGACAACCATTTATAAAAAGATAAGGTGATTCCAAGACTAAGTAACTTTCTTAATAGAACGTCATGCGAAATTTTATCAAAAGCCTTTGAAAAATCAGTGTAAATAGTATCAACTGGAAAACCCAATTCAAATTGAGAAAAACAATATTCTGTGAATACAGTAAGATTAAAAATTGCTGATTTATTATTTCTAAAACCATGTTGCTGAGAAATTATCAAAGATTTTGTATTAAAATATAATACATCATATATTGCATGTTCAAAAATGTTTGAAAATGTGTTAATTTGGAAATAATTAGATCTATAATTGCAAACATCATTGCGATTACCAGATTTAAAAATAGGGGTTACAAACGTGAATTTTTCTGGTACAAAATTGAAATGCTGTTGTTTATTTTTCATTGTAGCAATAATCTGTATTGCTTTGTGGTCACTGTCATAATATAAATTCTCGTAACAATTTGTAGAGTTATTTTGTGTTAGTATATTTAGTCTACAGTCAGCTATACAGATATCTAAATATGATTGAGCACTTGGATATGGAAATATGGAGGTATACATTTTACACCTAAAATTTATTTCATTTTCTAGGAGCCATTCTTTCAGTTTGTTTTCTTTTGAGTTATTGGATGGATTTCCCCAATCTATATGCCTGGAATTTAGATCTCCGGAAAAAATATAATAATAACTCAGATTTTCTAATGCTATAGATTCGAACAGCTTATGTATTTAATTTCTATGGTGGTGATCATTATTACCGGATGGATAAAAAGCTGATATTATGTACAATGATTTATTTGAAATCATAGGTAACTTAATATTACATGTTTCTAAAAAGTTAAACTACTACTTTAATTAAAATGGATGTACCTCCTCCTATAGTGGCACCAGATCTATCTCTACGAATCACATCATAATTAATAAACTGAATTTTATGTCGCTGATGTAGTTTAGTTTCGTTTATTAATGAGTTTACATTAATATCAATTATTTTTAGATTTTTTAATAACAAACTTCTCTGATTGCTATCCACATTTACACCTCTAACATGGTAATGATTGTATCAATACGAGTTGTCCGAGGGTGTCCATATTTGTTGCAAACAACACAAAATAGCTTTTCTATTTCATTTAAAGATATTGATTGGTATTGTAAATGGTTTCCAATATCATTTTATAAGACTCTATATACCTTTCTTCCAACAACTTAAAGGGATTGAAGCAAATACATACATATATCGCACATTAAAACATAAGCAGTCAAACTTAAAATTTATCCTAATGTTTTTTTCATAAACTAGTTTATATATCAAATATCTAACGACAATGAACATTTCGTTTGCATGACTGTCTTCTTTAATAGGAAAAATACCGATATGTCTATTTTCATTTTACTTAAAGCCATTGCAACAATGATTTGAAAAAAATGTTTTTTTTTTGCTCTCCTGTACACTTGTGAATTTTGAATTGTTACTGTTTATAATTTAGTGTGCGATTTGTATGTGCCTCTACAAATATAAAATGTACACTATTTAAGCTGTTTTAATTGTTCTTCCATATAAATTTGTATTAATAGACATATGTGGGGGATAATATGTATTTGGACAGTTTAATCAAATAATTTTCTTAATAATATATTTGCTCAAGTGTGATCACGGGGCAAACATTAGTTTTCCAAATTTATTTTTGCCGCCTGTTTAAAAAACAAAAATGAGCAAATAAATGTGCTAAGTTTGACCATAAAACATTTTTGTATTGTTTTAAGAGAATTTTGACCGTATCTCGAAATATATATAATTCGACCTAAAAAGTAGCTCATTAGTATCAAGGTACTTCCGCTAGTTGGTCACTTCAGGAAGGCTCGATCTTACAAAGACTAGATCAACCTCGTTATATTACCCTCAGACTTGTTATGTATGGGAGTTATATGTGGGAGTTATTTTCCAGTCCTGTAAGAATTGGGTAGTAAAGATAAATGCGATAATTTAAGATTAGTTTAAATATTGTTTAAATACTAACGAAGTACCAATATTATATTTTAGTACCAAATTTTTTGGTGTAATTATAAGTTGCGGACTTTTAATGATTTTGCACTAAAAAATTAACGCTTTTCTTGCTTAAAGACAATGACAAAGTAAAAAGATTTTACGTAAAAAATAACATTAAAATCAGATTTCTTTTAATTAATTACATATGCACCTTACTTTTTGCCTATATTTTTTGTTGTAATTTTTCATGTTAAAATACAAATCGGGTTAATACGAAATAAGTGTATATAAACATTATTGAGCATTTCTGTCAGGTCGAAGGTAATATACTTATATAAACACATTTTGTATTTTTATATAGAAAATTACAACAAAATTAAATTTTTTAAGCCAAATATAAAAAAGCATACCCGAGGTACCCAACATTGGGGCTTACCCAATGTAAAAAACACTAAGTTTTAAAAAGAAATAAAAGAAACTTCGATTCAAGTGACAGTTTCTGTGGAAGCTTTAATAATAACTTTGCAAAAAGAACAACTTAATAATAGACAAACATAATTTTAATAATGTATTTAAAAAAATAACAAAAAAGACCTAAAAGTAATTTAGTAACTTCAGAATTAATAACTGTAAGCAGTTAATGAAATAACTATGTATATTGATCCTAGCACATATTCGCATCCTCGCCCCCGCAATGACAGATGACCTGAGCCGCGTTTACAATAGTACTCTTTTAAACGAGGCAACGAAAGCGGTCACCAAACGTACCAAAACAACAGCACGTAACGACGGTCTTCACCGCAAGGTATGACAACAGTCGTTTTATTAAACTTTGCCTTAAGTTCCAGTATTTGGCCAAAGATGACTGATCAGCAGGAATAAAAATAGCTTTCCGATTAGTAATATAATGAGCCGGAACTAATGGCTCTAGTCGCTATGATCGTCAGTAATGTAAGTCAGCTGTCTATCATTTATGGCATCTTAAGCTTGAGTCAAAAAGTTTTTTATTTTATTAAATGCTAAAATAATTTTACTAATGTATAGTGGGGCAGAATCAAAATATTTTAGAAATAACTCAGCCATTGGTAAAGGGCTAGGCCGAGTGATCCAAAATTGACATGAGCATAGGAGAGGAGTATCTCAGCTTAAGTTTTGACGGTGGGCACCATCCACTTACCAGAGTTTGATGTATGCGGTCTCAAAATTATACATGGTCTTAAAGGTCTAGTTAATACCTATAAAGTGATGGTTTAATCTGTAAATTATGTTTTAAAATGAGCGAGTTATAACAATAATAACATAAGCATTTTAAAATAGGTAAAATTTAATGACTTCCATCTTCTACAAGGTTGATAAATTTTAATTGAAATTTGGTTTAAACGTACATACATATTATTAGCTTATATAAAGACATAAAATTGTTATATTTCCTTAATATATATTGTTTTAAAGTAAGATTGAAGGCTATTTTTAAATTAAATTACACAAAAATTCAATAATTTTGAATTAGTATCGTCTAGTCGTCTAGTTTTTAACTTAGAAAATATATAATATAAGATATATAGTTTTTCCACAATATTTTTAATTTCGCTTAATAACTATAGGAAAAATTTAAAATAAATTTCTGAAAATTGTTTAAAATATTTTGAAAAAACTGGACCAGAGTATCGAAAAATCCAAAATTTTAATTTTAAAATGCTTATAGCTCGATCACTCTTCTAGTGTGCTCGATCACACTTCTCAAAAAAAAAAAAAAAAAAACACGGTTTTTGTACCTCGTGGCTACAGCTTGACATACATCGAAGAAAAATATGAAGTATTAGTTGCTCGTTTCGGTGGTAAAGGCCATGCCGTCAGTGTTACTCCCGGTGTACGTTTTAAGGTTGTTAAAAACGCTAACGGTTCTTTGTTGGCCATGTACATATAAGGAAACGATGGATCGCCTAATATCTTAAGAAGCTTGTGTTATATTCAATTTATGTATGTATAATAAGACTATTTTTTTATTACCTTACTTTACCATACGTAGCACATATAAGGTAAAATCGAAAAAAAGAGGTCGGGATTTCGATGGATTTATACGTTTTGAGGTGACCTAAATCCTTTTTTTCTATTTTCGCGATGATGTCTGTGGGTGGTGTTTATGCCATTATTTTTGTGGAATTTATACATGTCATACCGTTTGACGGTTTGAGGGAGCAAGGGGTATTTTACTTACTCTCAAATTTTGTGAACGCTATACGGGTAATACTGTATGACATATCAAAATGAAATTCAGTATATGCCTTTGCTATATGGAGATGAAAGCTATATTATTAAGAGCTATATTATTTTGGGCATAATCGGGAAGGGGTAGTTTACCTAACACCCCAAACCGAAAATAATTAATTTTTCGATTCGAATATACTTTGAATATATATTCTTTTTGTAATATATTCATACAAATATCTGTTTCCATTGGGTATGGTAAAGTTGAGTGTAGGCCACTCCAGATTTTTTTGTTTTCTATAACTACACACACACATGTGTCAAAATAAAATAAAAAAAAAACAAATAAAAATAATTTCCCATACATATGCAATTCCATTAAAATTGACTGTTTGGTGCGGTTTACACGCTGATTCATCATCGGTACTTATTTCTTTCGAAATCAGCAAGGAGTTGGCGTTACGGTTAACGGTGACCGCTACCATGCCATGGTGATTGAATTTTTGTTTGCTTAACGTCGACCAGATTTGATTCCAATAAATCGGGCCATCTTGCCATACAGCGCACTTAATTTCTAATTTTACTTATTATTATAGTGGACATAGTAATGGACATTCTGTCCTATTTATAAGTGTTTGTCTGTAACAGTTCAAAAGATGGGGCCATATGTGAAATAACTAAACCTATGGGGATACTTCTTAAATTGTTAAGTTTAGTTTTGCATTTATTTTTTTATTAGGAGCTATAGTGATACGAACTTTTAAAATTTAAATTATGTGCCTTTTACGGCTCATAACCCTTTAATTTTTAAAATGATGTACTTTTTTAAAATGGGACCAATCTGTAAGCATTAATTTTCTAATAAAGAGGACATTTTTAAAATAGGTTCAGAAATGATTGAGTTCTCCCTGCACAAACCACCTATCTAACTATTTTTATTTCCTAATTAAAAAATTATTTAAATATTTACTATAAAGTTTCGTAAAAAACCTTATATCGTTATTTAAAATATTGTATGTACATACATACATACATACATACATACATACATACATACATACATACATACATACATGTACGAGTATTTTGGTTTATTTTAAATAGTCCAAATAATCTTTAAACAGAATCGTTAGCAATATTGCAATGTTTGGGTTTAAAAAAAAGAAAAGCGGAGTTCAGTGTTCGATGCAAATGGTCTTGCAAAAGTTCAAGTGCATAATATTGTAGCTTTTTTGTAAAATCCAACAACAAAATAACTATTTTTTTTTGTTCAATTTGAAAGACCATTTGCATCAAATACTGAATACCGCTAAAGAAAACGAGAAATTTTTTGAGCCTCTGTGATACTCAACATGTTTTTTTTGTCCACACTATTCTCTCTGATATTTAATTTTTAAGTGTGTATGAGTGTGTGATGAATTAATGTAAGTCTCTACTGCATATTTAAGTATGTCGAACATGGAAATCAAGCGCAAATAGGGCGTATGTCTGAACAGGGTATTAGTCCCTTTCTAACATTATATTCGATTAATATTAAACCGAAATATTTGATGACTCTAATGTTTAATTGTTAAACGACTATTACATTGTTTATGTTTGCGAAAATATATTTCTGTTTAAATGGCTAAATTTTATAATTCTATTTGACTTTATAAACGATTCACACACTGTACATACATAAATACACAGATATCAAAATATGTATATTTTAAACGCAACTTTGTTTACTGAAATTTAAATTATATTCTTTTGATGACAAATTGAAAAAAAAATTAGAATTTTGAATTGATTGTGGGGTTGTAAACTGAAAAGCGTAATATATATTTAAAATAAGGATTCAGACAATCGGAATGCAATATCTTTTTTTTCTGAATGCAAATTTTTGTCGCTGAATATCGTTTAGTTTCGATAAGTATATTATTAATTTATAATTAAATGCTTTTGGAGTATTTAAAAATTAATTCTGTAGTATGATTACTTATACGAGTGCACACTAACAAAAATTCAAACGTTTATAATCGCTTTTAGTTAAAAACAATTAATATTTCTTAAACATTTGGTTTTATTTTTTTAATTATAATAATCATCAAATTTAATAGGAGTATAGGGCTTAGGCGGTCGATATAAGGTTAGGCGTTTAAATTCAGGTAAACGTATATTTCAAAATAGTGCGTTAACGCTAAATGTTCTATCAAATGTTAAAAATACAACCATAAAAGTATTGAGATATTAGTTTTGAGTATTAAGAACTAAAAAGTACTTGGTTAACACTACTGCCAATCTGCTACCGCATCTTTTTACTAGGGCTGTTTTAAGCAATTCATCGCATTTAAAAATCTCCCATTTTAAAGATTTCTACACAGAAAAAATTATTAACAAAATTTTTTCAAACAAATGGTTGGTTGTTTGATATACATATTTTATCGATTATATAATAAATAGTATAGAAAATAAAGTGATTTCAATCTTTGAATAGTTTTTTATTTTGTTTTGGTAGGTAGAGAGGATCTTTTACGTACCTCTAATAAAGGATCCTTTACTTACCTAAGAAACAAAAATGCATTATTAAGAAATAAAATTGTTTTAAAAACTTATATGTATAGATAATGCGGCACAATGAATGAAATACATATCAATTGCAAAATCTAAATTAATTTCCCAATTCTAAAATTGGGAATTAAATCATAGAGTTTTACAAATAAAATGCGTGCAACGAAAAATGAAAATCGAAAGTGTTCATGTTGGATAAAATATTCCGATTTTATTAAGTACAACCAAGGCGTGCGTACTTACGTTACACGGTGGCATCGCTAGAACTAAAAAAACAAAAATACAACAACAAGAGCCAGTTTTGTTTGTTCAATGAGCTAGAGACCGTCATAAAACTTCTAATATATAATAAAGAACCAGAAAACAAAAATACCAAATAAAAAGTTTCGAAATTTTAACACAACTAAATTTACACTTTTTTAACATAAAAACACAAACAAACTCACAATACCTAACAAACAACTGTTGTTTCAGCACACACAGCTAAAATCTCACTTTTAAACTATTATTTAAACACAAAAAACAATAATTTTTTATAAGTTTTCTGAAAAAAAAAAATATTTTATTCAAAACAAAGCAAAAAAGGATAACAAAACATTCTAAATACAGTCGAACTTCCCTATAATGAATCTATAATTTGAGAGAAATTCGCTTCTTTATATAAAAAATTGAAATTGTAATCTGCAAACTTGTTTCTTTGAAAGAAATGAAAATACACTAACATTGAAAGGAAAAATCTGTATTTTTTTAATTAATTCATAATAGGGCCTTAATTTTATAGAAATTCACTATACATCAGCAACGGTTTTTTGTGCCCACTAGGGATGAAGCCACATTTCTCTGGAACGGCTCTGCGGATTTTTAGCACGATTGCTTCAATATGTTCATTAAAGTCTATATTTTCAAAATATATAGTAATTTTTCCTGGCAGTATCATAGTTTCCATGGGAAAAATCAGCAACGGTTTTTTGTGCCCACTAGGGATGAAGCCACTTTTCTCGGGAACGGCTCTGTGATTTTTTAGCACGATTGGTTCAAAATGTTCATTAAAGTCTATATTTTCAAAATATATAGTCATTTTTCCTGGGAGTATCATAGTTTCCGTGGGTAAAATCAGCAACGGTTTTTTGTGCCCACTGGGGATGAAGTCACTTTTCTCGGGAACGGCTCTGCGTATTTTTAGCACGATTGGTTCAAAATGTTCATTAAAGTCTATATTTTCAAAATATATAGTCATTTTTCCTGGGAGTTTCATAGTTTCCATGGGTAAAATCAGCAACGGTTTTTTGTGCCCACTAGGGATGAAGTCACTTTTCTTGGGAACGGCTCTGTGATTTTTTAGCACGATTGGTTCAAAATGTTCATTAAAGTCTATATTTTCAAAATATATAGTCATTTTTCCTGGGAGTATCATAGTTTCCATGGGAAAAATCAGCAACGGTTTTTTGTGCCCACTATGGATGAAGCCACTTTTCTCGGGAACGGCTCTGCGGATTTTTAGCACGATTGCTTCAAAATGTTCATTAAAGTCTATATTTTCAAAATATATAGTCATTTTTCCTGGGAGTATCATAGTTTCCATGGGAAAAATCAGCAACGGTTTTTTGTGACCATTAGGGAGGAATCCACTTTTCTCGAGAATGGCTCTGCGGATAACTAGCACGATTGGCTATAAATGTTCTTGAAAGTCTATATTTTAAAAATATATAGTCACTATTCATGAGAGTATCATAGATTTCAATGGAAAATCAATAATCATTTTCCCTTTTTTATACTTATATACCAAAAAGCTACGCCATTAGTAAAATTACCTATTACCGGGTATTTATTTTCTCCGTTTTTTTTCCCCGATTTTTTAATTCCCAAAATCGACGCTATTTTGTCGACGCTATCTTGGCGCACTTGTTAGTTTTTAACCGACTTCAAAAAAGAAGGAGGTTATCTATTCGTCTGAATGTTGCTTTTTTTATGTATGTAACCGCAGAACTCAGCCATTTCTTAACCGATTTTAAAATTTTTATCTTTATTTGAAAGGTTATGCTTTCAGGTTGGTACATGTTTTTTACGAGTATTAAGAACCGTAAAGGGCACCAAATTAAAATTTTAAAAAATTACGTGTTGCTATAGCTCCCAACAGCAGAAATTATTAAAAAAAAAATTAAAATTTAAAGGGTGCCCCCATAGGTGACGTAATTTGACCTATTTGAGCCTATCTTTTGAATCGTTATAGACAAAACCTTGAAAATTTGACAGAATGTATATTACTATGACTATAATAAACTGTATAAATATTCAAAATTTTAAAGGGTGCTCCAATAGTTCATTAAATTTGATGTATATGGCCATACTTTTGAACAGTTGTACACAGACCGCTGACATTTACAAAGAACCTGTATTGCTAAGTCCGCTATAACAAAAAGTATAAAATTTGAATTTGGAAATAAAAGGGTGTCCCAATAGTTAATGTAATTCTATGTATGTGGCCAAACTTTCAAACTTTTAATTTACAAGGAACCTGTATTGCAAAGTCCACTATAGCAAGTAAACAATTTGAATTTAGAAACTAAAGGGTGTCCCCATAAATTATGTAATTTGGTCTATATAGCCCTATCTTTTGAACCGTTGAACACAAACACTTGAAAATTAGGCAGAATATCAACTACTCTGGTATGATATCAAGTATAAATATTTGGAATTATTATGTAAAGAGTGTCCCAATAGTTCATGTAATTTGATATATATGGTTAAACTTTTTAACCGTTATATACAGATAGTTGAAACTTACAAAGATTCTTTGTGGCCAAGTCCTCTATAACAACGGGTCTTTAATTGAAAATTGTAAATGAAAGGGTGTCCCAATAGGTGATATTATTTGATCTTGAATGGTGTCCCCATAAAAGACGGATGCTGGTGAAAATAGCTTAAATTTTGAACAGTAATAGGTAGATGCTTGACATACACATAGTCTTTACTTTTTTCCGCTAATTTTGGCGCATGTATTATTTGGTTTAAATCTAATGCTTACAGATTACTTCTTATATTTTTAATTTATAATTGGTGCCCTTCTATCTGTTTTGAAGTCGGTTTTTTTTTACAAAAATTATTTATTTAAAGAACGCTCTATTTAACAACGGCTGTTTTCAGTCATATTTACTTTTATTTTAAAAAATTCCGTTATAAATTTTTATCGTGTAGTTTAAAATTATCCAATATCTTTATTCTAAATGTTGTTGGTAATTTAATGGTCGCAGATTTATACGATACCTTATGGGCGATATTAATAATAAAGTTATGTAATCTAATATACATACATACATATATTATAAATCTATTTGCAAGTTTATTATTTGCACGTCAATCACTGCTAAATCGAATTTAATGAAATTTAAAACATAGACAGATATTTTCTTTTATGGGTCCAATGTTTTCAAAACTAGGGACAGGAGGGTATAAGGGACATTTTTATACGAATAAAGCAATTTTGATAGAAGTTGGGAAGACAATTACATATATGTATGCATAGTGATAAAAAGCAAGGTGTGAAGAAATATCATTTTCTGTCAAGAAGAAGATTAAGCTATTCCATTATGGAGGAACTCAATTGCAGGAAGTTACACATAACATTCCAAGTGCACTTACTTGTGGGGAAAAAGAAGATGCTTTTAAAACATTAGTTGACAAATTGACTGATTATTTTCCCCCCGAAAGAAATTCAACATTTGAGAGGCATTTGTTTCGATCACTTAAGACAGAACATGGTGAAACCTTTAATAAATTCTTATTGACGACGCGACAACAGGCTTCGAGGTGCGTATTTGGTGAAATGAAGAATTATATTCTGGAAATCAGCATTAAATACAAACTTATTGACTCCTGGGCATCTGCGGATTTAAAAAAGAGGTTATTGGAAAAGGAGCACTCCTTGAAAGAAATTATTGAAATTTGTCAAGTCCATGAGCAAATTAATGCTCAATCAAAATCAATGGAGGCTTCAAGGACAACTGTTGAAATCAATAAAATTGTAAATAATTGCGAATGTTTTAGATGCGGACAAAACAGTCACGACGGAAACAGTGTAAGTACTGGCGCAAAGAAATGGAAATTTTCTACATTCGATAGCAGAAATCCGAAGCGTCGAGATTTTGGCTATTCCAAGATAAGATATATTGATGGCCAATCCAATTCAAATGATGACTACTGATTTAAAATATTTGATAACGGAGAATCTGCGAGATAATACCGTGTTTTGTAGACGGTAAGAAGATAAGTATGCTGATAGATTCAGATGATTGGATTTTGTTGAATACCGGGAAAGCAGTCATGTGAAATACTCGATTTGAATCAGATCACCAATTCAAAGCAGAAGTTGGTAACGTGGCACTTACGATAAAAGCTGTTTTTGAAGCTGTTATTGGGATTGAGAGAAGTTCTAAGTTGATTTCAACATTTTATGTTATTGAGCGTGGCGAGCAATCATTGCTGGGTAAAGATAGTGCCATAAAACTGGGTGTATTGAAGTACGGTATAGGCATAAACCATGTGGAGAAATTTGAACCTTTCAATAAAATTACTGGAATTAAAGTAAGCTTATCCGTCGATACCTCCATAAAACCTATTCAACAACCGTTGCTTAGAGTGCCAGTTGCTATTGGGGATAAGGTTGAAGCGAAACTAAATGAGGCATTAGCTCTGGATATAATTGAAACGGTTGTTGGGCCGAGCGCTCAGATATCTCCAGTGGTCGTTGTCTTCAAAGGAAACGGAGATATTCGGATATCTATTGACATGAGAAAATTATCCCCTGCCAACTTTCGAAAGTTTTGTGACGAGATTGCAAGGAGCTAAATTCTTTTCAAGGCTTGATCTAAAAAATGCCTATCAATTGGAGCTTGAAGCCGGTATATAACAAAATTTATAACTTCAAAAGGCTTATTTAGATAAAAAAGACTGTTATTTGGTGTGAATTCAGCTCCGGAAATATTCCAAAAGACTATGGAAAATATGTTGGCTCCATATAAAAATGCATTAAACTATTTGGATGACATAGTTTTCGGCGCAACTGAAAAGGAACATGATAAAAACTTGGAAGATGTTCTTACTGCATTTAAAGACTTCAATGTAGTCTTAAATAAGGACAAATGTTTATGGAAGGTAAAATATTCAAAACTTTTGGGTCATATTCTATCACCAGATGGCATAATTGCCGACCCGAACAAAATCGATAGTGTTTTAAATTTTCGAGCCCCAAACACCCGTGAGGAAACTCGAAGTTTTCTAGGTCTGGTAACCTATTTAGGTAAATTTATACCCGATCTAAGTGATATAGCTGCACCTTTAAGAACGATCACAAAAGCCAATTAAAAATTTGTATAGTCCACAAGACAGAATGATGCATTTGTAACAATGTAACCCAACTCACGTTGGGTGTTACGACTGCAGTCGTTTAACTACAAAATTATTTACAAAGCAGGAAAGGAAAATATTGCAGACTCGCTATCCAGACTCTGCAATGTAAATACAGCTGTTACCTTTAACAAGCCATGCGAATTAAGCATTAGTTCTATCAAATAAAATTCAGTTCCGCGAGCCGTAACGGTTTTGGAAATTGTATACCATAATAGCAAAACTGTTGATGGCAGTAGAATGTATAAATACTAACAACTGGAATACGGCAACTAAGAACAGATATTATCCATTTAGATTTGAGCTCAGTATTTTGGGAAATTTGTTGCTAAGAGGTACGAAACCCGTGATTCCAGGAGGCCTGAGAAAACAAGTGCTAGATCTAGCGCACGACGGCCATCCAGGCGAAACCGTAATGAAGCGCATAATTCGAGCAAAGATTTGGTGGCCGTTGGTCGATCGCGATATAGAAAAATATGTTAAAATCTGTCATGATAGTATGTTGGTATCTCGTTCTATACCACCTGCGCCCATGTATAGACGAACTATGCCATATAATGCCTGGGCTTGTGTAGCAATGGACTTATTAGGCCCTTTCCCAAATCACGATTTTATATTTGTAATAACTGATTACTATTCGCGATACCATGAACTTAAATTTATCAAGAAGATAACATGAACAGAAATTATTTATTTTCTCGAGGAGCTATTTGCCCGACACGGATATCCGAAATCGATAACAGCTGATAACGGTCGCCAATTCGTTAGCGAAGAATTCAAGGCATTTTGCAACACCAATAATATTGGTATTAAATTGATTGGATTTGTTCCGCCAGTAAATAAAATACTGTTGTCATACCTTTCGGTGAAGACCGTCGTCACTGGCTGTTGTTTTGGTACGTTTGGCGAGCGCCTTCGATGTAAAGACATCATTTTCAAGCCGCGTTTAAAATGGTACTGGAGAGTTAGTATTACCTGCTTTAGTATAAATAGTAATGAGTTTAGGTGATTGTTCATTATGGTGGTGTTTACTTAAATGGTCTTGTACAGGTAGATTGCTTGCTACCTGATATATTTATATGAGGTCAGTTGATAATTTAGTATCTTCGTCTTTTATTGTTAGCTAGGTAAGTGTGTCCGTCTGCAGCTGTTTTTCGTTTGTTAGAATGTTTTAGAAGTTTTAGTGGTGTGAAAATTGTATCTGAGGTTGTGTTTACCTGTTCGTTAATAATATCTCCGTTAAAAGTTCGCGTTTTGTAGATTTCCATGTTTTCAAGAATGTCTAGTCTTCGTCCTTTTTTGCTAGGATGCAGCAATGTCATACATTCATCTATATTCCTTGGTATATGCTCGTGAGTCTCAAGGTGTAGTACAAAGTTGGAGTCCTCTCTTTTTCGTTTGTACGAGCGCATGTGTTCTGTATATCTTGTTTTTAGTGTTCGTCCCGTTTGTCCTATATAATATTGAGTTGATGACATCACCGCCTTATTGGCCCCAAGCCAATGGAGAGGTCGAAAACTTGAATCGCTCTCTGGTAAAACGTCTTCAAATTGCTCACTCGCAGGGTTTGGACTATAAAAAAGAGACTCGCAGGTTTACACTTATGTACAACGTCACCCCTCATAGTACAACTGGGAAAGCTCCATCGGAACTTATTTTTAATCGAGTCATTAGAGACAAGATTCCATCGCTGAATGACGTTGAGGATAATGTTATCGACTCTGAAGCCAGAGACAATGACATTGCTAAGAAAGAAAAAGGGAAACAATGTGCCGATTCTGACAGAAACGCGATCGATTGTGATATCAAAGTTGGAGATAAGGTACTGCTCCGAAATACTGTTTTTCCTAATAAACTAATTACAACTTTTGGGAAAACTGAATAAGAAGTAACAGATCGGAAGGAAAATGATGTCGTGATATCAGGATAAGGCAGAGTATATCGTAGAAAAATTACTCATGTTAAGAAAATTCCAGCTGCCATCTTTAGCCAAACCTACTAGGACTTCGGTTGTAAATCCAGAACATCTCGAATTTCAACAAGACGTGGATTCCGCCAACGACTGGCTTCCCCGTAATGAGCTGTTATAGATCCGAACGGACCCAGGCCTAAGGTGACATTGAAGCTTCAAAATATGGGAGGGATGTGGCAACTCGGCTAAGGTGACAGCCCGCGAGAATAACCAGTTGATCTGGCAACGCGATATGAATTTAAAATGTTTTTAGTTTTCTCAGACAATCGAGATTATTTTTATGTTTTAAAATAGTAAAATAAAAATGGTAATATAAATAATTAAATTGAATTAATTTTGGTTGTTTGGAAGAATTCATAGGCTGTTACAAGTACTATTTTTTTATATTGTAATATATTAAGAAGCATTATCAGAATTTAGCTATCATAATGCATATGGTGGAAAATCTTTGCTATGTAACCTTAGAAATATAAGTATTATAATTACATATAAAATATTGTTACGAAAGAAGAATTTATTCATTATAGGCTCTGAACAACAATACCCTCGAACAACAACAACATTAATGGTTTGTTTTCTTACAATGATGAAAGAAAGAAACAAACAATAAAGAGCATATCTAGTCATTTAGTTGTTGTTGTCGATTAGTCTAGAAACGCCTCATTCGCATATACACACGCACATTAAATAAACACTCTTCAGTTGAATACACAGGCACATACATAAATACAAGCATAAACAAATAAACAGCCATAAAAACAGGCATAAAGAAATAAACAACCACACAAACAGAAATCAAGAGCAATAACAATCGAACCTGTCAGATCTGTCTGGAATAGAACATTCTGCTGCTTTTAAATCACCTATATAAGCAAATCGTGCTGCCGAGTAGTATGGCAGTATTATTTCAAAAGTCAAAGAGTTCAGTTGTCGAATTTTAAGAGTGTTTAAACAGTTTGTCGTGCTTTTTAACAGTGGTGTTAATAAATAAATTGACTTACAATTAAAGTAATAACATTGTGAATTTATTTTGCCATTAAAAGAACCCAACGTAAAGTAAAATCGTAACAATATTATTGAATATTTATTTTTTTAGTTTTTCATTTTTTTTTTTTTTGTTTTAGTGTACCGAAGAAGAATGAAATAATAATGAAATAAAATATTTGAACTATTCAATTTTCAATGTTTTCATCAAAATCATTGCCTTTGAAAATGAGACAACTACATTGGGGCATACCAAAACCTTTTTCAGTAAAAATCGTATTATTGCATATTAAACTCACATGCACAAAAAAAATAAATCTATTGCGGCTTGTGAATTTTTTAACGCCATTCAAATGCAAATTATTAAATATCTAGCAATTACATAAAATCGAGTTCTCTCATTATCAAAAGCAACGGCTCAATTATTTCAAAGAAATTGAATTATTTTTTATTGTCATAAGAATTAGGTTAAAAATTATTTTATTAATAATAAAAAAAAAAAGTGAAAATAAATTGAAATTAACATCAACAAAATTATTTATTTAATTGTACTATATTAAGTTCAAATGATATTAATTAGTACTTATTGTATTATTTATTATATGTAATTATTTCTCTCTTATAAATTGATTTCTGTACTAGAAGCTCCCAAATGAAAACACAAAACTGATGATCTCGATAGTTAAAATCACTATCGGGTTTCTAGAAAATTGAAATGGAGGCAAAAAAATATGCAAAATTGCTTAATAACTTATTACAGCAAGTTCCAATAAAGTTATTATTATTATTTTTATTATATAGTGTAATAATTTAAAAAAATAATCCATCTAAACCACAAGTTGAAGATTAGCTGTTTTATGTCATATGTACGTAACATGTGTACTTGCGACTTGAGCTTATGTTAAACATTGATTGTGGTATACACATGAAATTCCATATGGACAGCAATTTTGACATTCTATATGACTTGTACACTCAGTCTAAACACACCTTTACTCTTATGTTTCCCAATTTCACAATAATATACATTCGGTTTTTACTTTTATGATAAAGATATAGACGATTTTTTTGTAAAAATTTTATCGAAAATTTTTTGTAAAATTTTTTTGAAAATTGTTTTCTAAAAGTTCTATAATTTTTTTTTAATTATCGATTTTTTTATATTTATTAAAAATATCTAAATTTATTAATTTTTTGTTATAAATTCATAGAAAATTTTTTGCAAATATTTTATCGAAAATTTTTTGTAAAAATGTTATCGAAAAATAGATGTAAAAATTTTATGGAAATTTTTTTGTAAAAATGTTATATTAAAAATTTTATCGAAATTTGTTTGTAAAAAATTATAGAAAATTTTTTGTTAAATTTTTAACAAAACATTTTGTAAAAATTTGATCGAAAATTTTTGTAAAAATTTTACTGAAATTTTTTTGTAAAATTTCATTGAAATTTTTTTGTAAAAGTTTTATAGAAAGATTTTTGTAAAAAAATATACATAAAATTTTTTTGCAAAAATATGACCGAAATTATATCGAAAATTTTTTGTAAATATTTTATAGAAAATTTCTTCAAAAAACTTACTTCGAATTTTTTTGTTAAAATTTTGTCGAAAATATTTTGTAAAAATTGTATCTATTTTTTTAAATTTTATAAAAATATACATCGGAATTATTTTGTACAAAATTTAACAAAAATTTTTTGTAAAAATTTTATCGAAAATTTTATCAAAAATTTTTTCTAAAAGTTTTATGAAAATTTTTGGGAAAAATTTGATCAAATTTATTTGTAAAAATTTTATCGAAAATTTTTTGTAAAAATTTTATCAAAATTTTTTTTTTAAAATGTTATCAAAAGAAAATTTTTTATAAAGGTTGAGGGGTTATGTTGTCCCTCATATATACCTATTGACTGCTCCTAGTTCGCCGTGGGCATCCTGTGGGTCCATCGGCTACCTCTATATGTATTGCTTTCTATAAAAGCCTTTAATATAAATCAAAGCAGAAAAATACCGACATAAAAAGAACCAAAAATCGCCCCTCGCAAAGGTTATTGATCCCCCGAGATCTGTATGCACTACATGGATCTACTGGTTGCGGTCTAATATTTATGTAATAAAAAAAGTAAACGAGAATCATTACAACCGAAAAAATTAAAACAACGTGAAAAGATATAGGTGGGCGTGGTTTTTTGCCCATAGCCATGAATTTTATTAGAGAAATTTTCGAAACTATGCAGATTGGTGAGCTTAAATTTTCTGTATCTGTTCTGATGCCTTTGTTAACGTTGATTTCTACCCGAACACAGACGGACGGACATCGCTTAATCAGCTTCTCTATGTATAAAATTCAGAATATATGTATATACTTTATGGGGCCGGAAATGAATATTGCAGAAATTACACACGGAATGGCAAACTTATACATATATATAAGTTTTTCATTCACCTGTGGTGAAATGACCATGAAATGCCTTTAGGCATTTTGCGTTTTTAGTAGCGTCGTGAATGATATAATTTATTGATGTTACATAAAGTAATTAAGGGAAAGAGAAGTAACAACATCAAGAACTAAAACTAAACGCACTCATACAATTGTTCATGAATACATTACAAAAAAATACGGTTACTAACATTAATTGAAAAGAGGGAACAAAATCGGCACGCATTTTCGAGGACATTTATCGCTTGTCATTTTGTAGAATGTTAAAAAGCGGTTTGAGAACAATACAAAAAACAAAATATGTAAAAAGGCAAGCAACGTACGTATATATGTATGTATGTATGTATGTATGTATGTATGTATGTATGTATGTATGTATGTATGTATGTATGTATGTATGTATGCTGATGATATACATACATACTAGGTACTGATGATGCTACTAGTACTATACTTTCGCATACATACCAAACACGTACTTATTCCAAAATATACAGTAGTTTGTCGTTTTCTACGTGAATCTGTTTGTTAGTTGGTTGGTACAATGACTTTAGCATAAATTATATAGCCCAGCAAAACAAAATTAGTTTTGGTAAGCAGCATACTCTATTCCGGTTATACAAAAGCTTTTAATAGTAAGCAAATAGATTATGCCAAAATAAATCCAAGTTTGTATAACATAAAATGTAAACTTTTCAAAAAACCAAGAAATTTTTAACATTTCCTTTACAGTATTGTATACTAAAAAGAACAACTGTAAGGCAGAGATGAAAAATTTAAAATAAATTTATGAGCAGTTACGATGAGTTACGAACTTAACACAGCATGATTTTAGGACATTTACACTTCGCCAAACGTAGCGATTTTCTACCTTATTTGGCGATCAAATTTTGGATTTGGTGACATGGCGATTTTTAAAATATTTGGCGATATTGTTGGCGATTTTTCATTGTCTTTTGGTCAACATTGGAAACTGAGTTAAAGAATATGAAAATGGATAAGGAATTAATTGAAGTTGTTTTTTTATATTTAAATATGATTTTACTTCTGGATACCGGAAACTTTCGGAACATACATTTATTTAAAGTTCACAATATTTCATATTTTAAAATGCTTTTCATATCTAAAGATGATTTTATTCTTGAAACTGGAAACTTTATTTAAAGTTTACAAACATCTTTCGATTTTAAAATATTTTTTTAATTTTTTATCACAAACAAAATGTTTTATAAATTCTAACATACTTTTGGATACTTATCAACCATAATAGAAAACATTAACTTTTGTTTTAGAAAGATTATAAAATATATGATATTCTATCTAATTATGTGCAGCTACATTTGTTTTGTATTTGATGTGGTTGTAATTCCAATGAATTTTTATACTTATTTTTTACATACAAAGGAAGTTTTGAAGTAAGGATTAAGTTCGTTTTATTCTCTCTAAGTTGAAAAATTATTTTTTTTAACAAATTAGGTGATTAATTTTAAAGAAAAATTATATTTTTTAATTTATATGCTGGTAATTACTAGATAGAATGATCGATTTCAATAATGAATTCCACCAAAACTCGACTGCGAAACATATGCTATAAATTGAAATATGGCATGAGGCACACATCTGTTGATCTTTTGAAATGTTGAATAAATTTTATTCCTATAAAACATATTCTAAAACAAATACCTTAAGGATGGGTATGTTCAGATCAGGGATGGTAAATTAAATTTTCAAGTTGTACCAACCAGCTTTTTAAACTGTACTTTTCGAACAGAAATTGTTATATATAAATTTTCCTTGTGAATTTAAATTTTAAATCAACTTTTATTCGAGATATTGGAAAATTCTATTCATCTGTGTGCATGGACACGGCATCAATACCGGTAACTTGCTTAACGGGTCAAAATAGAAAAGGTTTAAGAAATCCCAATCCAAACATGCAAATGTTAAACTAAATTTACTTACCACCGTAGTTCTGAAGTCGTCTGAGATTCTAATGAAATTAATTGAAGGATATTGGTGCTCTGATTACTGGTTATTACATTGGGACTGTATAACAGAAGTTGTCCTAGTATGAGGAGTATACGTTTTATCTGTCAAGGTTGCCCGGTATATTGCCCTTTCATACCCTCTCTAAACTATCGACAGAATAACTGGATAATTTAAATATTTTCTTCAATTGTAATTGTGGTTCTAGTAAGATAGCGAGATTTGTGGGAGAAAAATATTTATCAAGGTTTTACTCGCTATTTTCGTTCAGCTCATCTTTATTTTGATTTCTTTCATTTTATATCTTAACGAACCGTTATGCCGGAATTTTTCGCTTAAAAGCTGAGTATTTTTGTAATAACAAATGAGGTTAAAAATAAAGCTTTTTAAAGTTCCAAAAATTAAAATAACAACAATAGATATTTAAACGTAAAGCCACCAAAACTTTTATATTCTACCAAATTAGTCATTGGTGTACCATTGTACTTTTCAAGTTTAAAATGGATCAAAAAAGTACAATTGTACCAACTTTACCAAACCTGGTTCATATTTCCATTTATTATAATAACCACTATTTTTGATTGGTTTAAGTTAAAATTTTACTTTTCTGTGTTCACTAATCATTTTAAATAAAAAACAAAATTTTTATAAATTTTGGCGCCGTTTTTTCTATTTTTGGCGAATTTTAGCTATTTCGATTAAATTTATTTTTTTGATTTGTTAAAAATATTTTTAAAATTAAAAAGTATTGTATATTTAACAAAAAATAGTTTTGGCGAAATCGGTGAAAGTAAATCTTAAAACCCTGCTTCGCTGATATAATCGTTAAAAGAAAACGCTGCTAAAAGGGAACCGCTGCGAATAAATATGATTTCATATGTAAGCAGGTTAGTAAGCAATAACGGCTCGTCATTTCCTTACAAACCTGCATACGGCGAAGCGGTATTTTTTGCTGGGACGTTTCAGTGTGTCTGTCCGTCTGTCTTTATGAACAATTGTTTGTTCATATTTCTTGAATGTGCACCAGATACCCATCTGTGGGTGTGCATAAGTACCTTAGTAAAACGTTTTTTTGTTTTTGTCTTTTATTTGTTCGGTAAATGAAGTTGAAAATGAAAAGAAATGAAGATGAAGTGGTTTAGTCAACAAATGTTTTAGTTGACGTTAAGATCTGCCGACGGTTGTAAATGGAACACAAATATTTAAAAAGGCTTTTGTTAAAACATTGACTGTGATGACGATGACGCTGTCTTCGCATCACTTCAAGCATCTAATTATATATTTACACACTAAACAGCTACAATTGTTATACTTCTTATTTGCTTCTTGGATCTATTTGCGAATCTATCTGTATGTGTAAATGCCTGATTGTTTATATTTTTTGTTCTTTTACTTGTCTTTTTTTACCTGTATCATTTATTTAGACATTTAGTCGCTCAAAAACTCACTTTCGTTCGTTATGTTAGTCAATCATTCATTCATGCTGATATCTATTTCCCATTCTGCCAATCATTCAAACAGTAATTTACTTTTTACTTCTATTATATATTGCGCGATTTAGTGCTGCACAGTGGTCGATTTTTAAAATGAATATCAATTGAATATAAATTTTAATTGAACAATGTATTACGCTGATACACATGTACAAATTATTACACTTCCTTGTTTTTAAAACTAATAAAAATAAATAAAAGAAAAGCAAAGATAAAATAACATGTCATAAATCATATTCTAACGATTTTTGAAATTGAATCAAAATAAAATATTTGTTTCAATTACAATCTATATAACTATACATAGGTATATGTATAAAGCACAAAAAATGTTTGTTTGTCGGAAACCTACAGCTGCCTACACCAGTGAACCGATCTTTCTAAAATTTTCACAGTTTGTTATTAGATATATGGTTGGTAAAAAGGGTACTTATTTTTTGATAATCGACGTGTACGTTGCACCTCCCATACAAAGTAAATATTTATCATCGTGTTACTTGATAACAGTAATATGAAGTGCCTTGAAATTTTGCACCAGAAACCTCTATATTAACATACACATTTTAGAGAAACACAGACTGGATTCGAAAAGTGGCAAACTTTCACTTTCCCTTATAAAGTGAAAAATTATTATCCTTTATCTAGAGAACAATAGGTAGCGTCTTGGAATTTCTCACTAGTAAACCCCATATTAACGTAAACAGTTTAGCTAAACACAGACTAAATTGCTATAGTGGGCGTATTAGCTCCCATACAAATCGAAAAATTGTTATCGAGTACCTAGAGAACTACAATAGGTAGGGTCTTGAAACTTTGCACAAGTAATCCGTGTTAATACCTATAGTCTAGCAAAAACAGGTTGGAAAGCTTGCGCTTTCAAGTCAAAGGTTGGCCATACTTTTCTCCCATGTGTTTATTGTATTTTTTGTGGATGGGTTTAGCGAAGTGCACCGGGGATGGCTAGTATTTCATATATGGAAGATATCCTAGTGCAATACAAAATAGCGCCGAAGCACAGTAATTTGTTCCCTTATAATGATGGGACAAATATAGGAGTGGACACGGACTTGTGAAACTTTGCAGGGCGGTTATATTTAGCCTAATTAGGAAAAATTTTAGCTTTTTAAAGAATCGGAACAAGGAAACGCCTACCGCCCATGTTCCAAAAAGCAACTGTTCTCATATTTGCTATATAATTCAACAAAACAATGTGAAGTCATAGGTTTGTTAAAGCTATCATAATTGCTCTTGAAAAAAGGATTCTTCCTTTATAGAATAAAAGTAATAAATCTTACAAAAATTATGCGAATTTCATGAAACTTATGAATACCTATTAGTACAGAAGTACACATGACTTTTTTCGACTCCCGGTCACGCATACTCAGGGTGAGTAAAACGTGCACAAATATGATATTTTAACTGTATTTTTTTCCAAGTTTCGGTTTGAATTTTATAATTTTTTTATTGTCGATCAATAGAAGAGTACAAAAACCAGAAGACCATATTTTTCCAATTTTTTAAATGTTTCAAAAAATTAAGAATTTTTACTATTCAATTAAAATAAATGCGATCTTTAAACACTTAAAAAATATTATAAACAAACTTTATATGTATATTAAAATTTATATACATATATTTTAAAGGAAATATACTAAGCTTTTATACAAACTTAATTTTCAGTTCTTGTAGCAAAAAATGAATTTTTTTTGTGAAACAATAAAAAACTACTTAATTTGTGACTTCAGCGCCCCCATGTAGAAAAAAATCAATTTCAGTATTTTTTCCTTCAGCATTTTCCCGATTGTGCATTTTATGGAAAATAGAAAATTCAACTTATATTTTGCGACATTTTTAGTTTTTTCATTAAAACCTTTAAGCAGTAGAGAAATTCGAGCCAAAATCAAAAAATGAACTTTAAACAAATTTAATTTTTTTCAGAGTTCCGGCAAAATTTGCATAATTTTTTTGACCATGTTGCTGTTAGAAAACACAACAGATAGGCAAAAACAGGAAAAAACCAGAATACCATATTTTTCTTTTTCGTTTAATATTCTATCGAACTAAAAATTATTATTTTAATTTGAACAATATGACTTTTTACGTGCAATAAGAAGTCATTTTAACAAAATATTTGCAAAAACTTCTAAAAACTTATTAATGCTAAAAATACTAGAATAATTAAATTTCGATCTTCTGCTCCTAAAATTTAAATGTGTGCAGCTGTTTTCAAGAAAGAGTCAAAACTACGTTTTATTTTTAAACTTTAAAGCACATAATTATCTGATATTTCGCCCTCACCAAAGGAGTTAAAATTTAAAAATTCTTTCATATGGGTTCGAACTTGGTGTGACCTGTCGATCAGTATAAATTTCATTACAATACAAGATATAGTTATTTTTTGTATTTTTGTCTATGTAACAAAGCACAGTGAGAAGGTGGCCAAAAACTATTTTTTATGGTTACCGATTTTGAAGTTATGTTACCCATTTCAAAGTAAGTAACAGTTTACTTCCCGAGCCAAAAATTAAAATGCTATTTAAACTATATCACAGCGACCAGGGTGATCCAAATTCTACTTTCTAAATTAAAAATTTTATCAAAATATCTATATTTTTTATATTTATTGTATCTGCAATATTTTTGAACTATCAATAATTACTCATATCTTAAGCCTGAAATAAAAAATGTACTTTTTAAGTCCAGCCAGTGCTAGGCAAAAATAATGTTTGTTGCACGGTTTTTGTAATCATTTGCGGGTCATCCCTCTGATGTACGGCCAGGAAAAGCAGTATCTCTTCTTGTTAGTCGAATTTAACTAGGTTCACTTAGTATGTTACGCGCCAAAGAGTTTGGATGAGATTCAAGCTTCTTTAGATACTTTACTGCACGTTTCGCTATTTCCGCTTTGACTGATCGCATGCTTGGATCTTTGTGGATGTTCGAATTTTTAGAAACTAAGTTGCAACTGTAATCGTAAGTAGAATCTTATTTTGTTGCCTTTCAATTTTGTTTACATTGGTAGCTGAGGCAGTGCCCCATAATTGAATCCCATAACACCAAATATGTTTGAGGATCGACTTGAACAGTAGAAGTTTACAATCTAAGCTCAGGGTGGATTTTCTGCCAATAAGCCAATTTAGTTGTACTGATTTTAATTTCATTTGTGTTAACTTGAAAGTTATATGGCTTTTCCAAGTAAGGCAACGGTCAAGATGTATACCCACGTATTTAACGTCTGACAGCTGCGGTATCATTTGGTTATTTATGCGAGTAGGAGAGCATAAGTCCCTAAGCAGTGTGAAAGTTATATGAGTACATTTTTCTCATTCACCTTTACTCTCCATTTTTACAAATTGAGTATGTGGTCTTGTAAAAATTGTGACGCTACTTGGGCGCTTTTATGAATACTTAAAAAAGCTGTATCATCCGCAAATGTTGTTGTGTGGACTCGGGTGTTAATTGGCATATCTGATGTATACAGTAAATATAAAATCTGATGTAGACAGTAAATATAAAATCTAAACCCGAATTGATGGTTCGAAATACATCCTTTCGCGCTAAGTATTGGATTTAGCTTAGTTATTAATATTCTTTCAAACAGCTTTAATATGGTTGATACAAGGCTAATAGGTCTGTATGATTCTACTTTTGTGTGGTCTTTCCCTGGTTTAGGAATCATAGTTATCAAAGAGACCTTCCACTCTATGGGAAAGTACTCAAGACATAACATGTCATTAAAACCAAAAAAAATAATTCTGCGACCTATACGGGGCAAGTCAAATAACATATTGTTATTTGGGGCTTTTTTGGTATTTAAATCAGTTATTGCCCTTTCAGTTTCGCTGAATTCAAATCTTTGGGGTGCCTCGGAAATAGTCTCTACTGGTAGCAACTCAGATATATCAGTACATATATTTGGAATGAAAACCTTCTTCAAATGTCCATTAAAGAAGTTCGCAAGAGAGGCTTACGTACGACCGGTCTTTTAAGGTTTCTACTTGCACGCCATAATAAATGATCTGATTATGCAGTTGCGTCGAGGTCTTCCAAGTAATTTTTCAGAGGAGCTACTCTTCGAGATCCTAGTAGCTGTCTTAGCCATATAGTGCAATCTTTAAATCTAGATTTCAGTTGAGGAGGTCTGTGTGATTGCCACTCTCTTCGAATTTTTATTTTTTTAACCAAGAGCCGCTCGACATCTACAGAATAAGTTTGATTGTAACTAGCTGGTTGTCGAGTTACTGTTGCATGTCGGGCAGCTGATTTAAAGTTTGTTAAAAATCAATTAGACTCTGGTCCACGTCTTCTGGAGTTCTTAACGGTATGTTTTGTGCTTGTAATGCTTGTGCTAGTTGTAGGTGACACGATATTTTGCTGGTTCCATATATAGAGAATAGTGGGTAAATGATCTGAGGATAGTCCAAGTGACGCTTCGAAATGCCCGATGCTCTGAAACAGGGACCTATTGATTTGCAGAAGTCGCTATATTGACTCTGATATTTGAAATCTAGGAGGTGAATAAATCGAATAAATAACGAAGTTTTGATGATATTCTTCAATGTAGTCCCCACAAAAATCACACAGTAGATGATGTTTAATTCGAGCCTTTATTAGTATTGCTGAACCACTGCATGCTCTGGCACGGGAATATTTAGTATCATATATAGCCATTGATTTTAGAGCTATTTGTTTTTAAGTGAGTTTCTGAAAAAACAGCATGACCTCTTTCTGTTGATTATTAAGAAAGTACTCGAGTTCATTTTTGTATTGGCGTAAGCAGTTTGCGTTGCAGAAACATACTTTTAAACAGTTCATTGTTAAGTACCGCCGTCAACATCATAGATTGAATGCGTATCATTTCTTGCATCATGCAAATGCCCTAATATCTCGATGCATACTTCGAGACGATTATAGTTACCAGACGGTATTTGTAATTTAGGTTCTGGGTGCAAATTTGGAGTAGAAGTAGTTGTCGTTATCACTTTTGTTACTGAAATATGATTGGTTTTTAGCATATCCGCGTATGAAACATGTTGGGTTTTTGGTTGGACTATCTGAGGATAATCAGCAGTTTCTCGATATTATGGCTGCTTAGAAGGGGTATTTAATTTTTGAGTCGACTTCCTTACCATAGAAAAAACTGGACAGCCTCTGTAGTTAGCAGTTTGATTTCTACCGCAATTACTACATTTTTAACATTCGACTCATCTCTTTGTCGCATTGAGCGGAATAATGTAGCTCGCCACACACAACGCAAACCGTATGACCATATTCTTGGCAATTTATACGCTGGACGGATCCTGATCGCGTATGCGGTCCCTTTACGCTTATTATGCTGTGTAACAGATATTTCAGACTATATGGAAATGGGGTGCGTTTCTTTCTTCTTCAATATGATATCTCCAGGTTCCAGTTTAACGCGAAATAGTGGTTGGTGGACACGTTCTCGATTTCTGAGATTATCTACATTTTTTATCTTAAATCCTGCTTTTTAGAGGCCAGCTCTTATTTCGACTGGATCAACATATGAGGCTACGTCTTTAATAACTATCTGTAGACCTTTGCTACTCTTCAGCTGATAGGTATAAACTTGAGATGGTATATTATCTATACATATAATAAAATAGTAACTCATATCCGTCTGTCTGTCTGCTTTCCTTGACGTTCGCATCACGTAAAAACTACTGGATGGATTTTAACAAAATTTTGTGAGGAGATACATACCTAAGTATCATGGTCCCGATATAGGATATTTTTTTCCGAAAAAATATCTTAGAAAGTGGAGAAAAAGTAGTGCAAGTACGCAGTTGAACTAACCGGATATAAATACTTTACTTTTTACAAAGTAAAAATACATAGACTAATATGCAGCATGTCTTAAAGAGGAACTAAGTACTGTACGGCACCTTTAATTTTTGAAAGTTGTATATTTTAAAACTATGATCGTTTTAACTACTTAGTACGGCACTTCCTAATTTTTATTTTTTTTAATTTTTTATACATTTTTTTTTATTTTTGATACACAGACGGCGCTAAAAATATGAATTACTGCCAAAAAGCCAATTGAGTAAAATTTGTATTTGTTGTATAATTTGATTATTTTGTAAAATACATACTTAGGTAATAATGTGATTACATTATTTTTGTTATTAAACGTTAATTTTTAAAATTTGGAAAGAATACTACGACTTGAGTGTGGCTATAAAATTCTCTTATTGTTAATTTCTTCTCAGTTTAGTTGCATATAAGTAAATCTTACAATAGGCGTTGAATACTTTCAAAGCAAAATCGAGCAAAATATTATTAGGACACCCCGACGTGGCGGGCACATCTAGTTAATTACCTTATTGTCTTAGCACTTCTGCCCCATTTTTTTTGTATTTGTGTGGTTTTTTATTAGGTTTTTATTTTTCTTTCCTTAGTTGAGCCTTAAAAAAAGTTTTAGTTTAATTCCGAACCTGCAGGCATTTTTAACTTGTCTAACAATTCGATATGTTGATAAGAATGTATGAAAAGTATAAATTTCTTAAATACGTCTTGTAAATTGTACTGCAATTAAATTGAGCAAAAATGTTGATATGGTTTGTTTGGTATTTATCAATTCAATACGACGAAATGTTTTATAAGTACCGGCAACAAGTTAAGTATGTTTGAAATGTTTCCTGGTATTTATTTATATGTCACATTAGGGAGATAACTTCTTAAAAATTTTTTAAAATATCAAAATTGGCATAGCACAGTCCGATGGAGCATAAAAAGCTATAAGTGCACGTATATTTATTTTTTTACTAACGTCAAAAAAGTTCACAGACCAAAGTTTTAAAAATTTTTAATTTTCTTTTTTGTTAAGAAAAATTAATAATATGTTTATTTAAAACAAAAAATAGCTCAAGTATGAAATTTCATTAATATCTAGAGATAGTAAAAAATTGTTCCGCAACATAAAATGTATCTTTAACCTTTTTTAACGAAAAAAACGAAAAATTATTAAAAAACACCGTGTTAAGCATTAGAAAAAAAATGATTCAATAATCCGAAGCCACTAAAGTTGTTCAGTTTATTTATCCTTTCTGTAAATCTCTTCGAACTTTAAATCATAAATTTTTATCTTTTAATTACTAACTCATAATATTTCTTTTTTTTTTGTTATACATATAAATATATGTATGTAACTTTAACTAATTTAAAAAATAATAAATTTTTAAAGAATTTTTTATACCTACACCTGTTTAGAAAAACCAATTGGTGCGTGATTTTTTTTAAGAAAAATTACAAAAGATTATGATTATCGTGGTTACTAGGACATGGTTGACCTCATGGTACTATGAAAAAAAAATGGTTATACCACTCATGTACGTATGTATCAGCTATTCCGAAATGTTTCTGGTTGGGCTGCATGCAAAATGACCCTATGAAAAATCGCCCAAAAGCATATATGAAAAATTGCCCAAGAAATCTTTTTACAAAATTGGGTAATATTTCATATGAAAAGTAACCCAAAAATTATGGGTGTTTTTTCGTCATTTTTGGAGAATAATTAATTTTTATATTTTTGGGCAATGAAAAATTGCCCAAATGTTGTAATGAAAGATCACCAATTTGTGATAATAAGAGTGAAAAAAACAATGGTTTGTCTTAAAAGCTATATTTTAATAAAAAAATTTTAATTAATTATTTATTAATTAATTATCACTAATAATAAGTAGTTATAAAGTTTACCTTAAGTGTTAACATTACAAATTTATTAAAATTTAAACTGAAAAAATAAGCAATTTAGTTTCTGTCTCTGCTTTTCCAAAAAACTGATTAATTTACAGAAAATGTATTGACATCACATTTAAGGTGGTACCAATGGCAGTTTTCAAAAAGCTTCTGATTATTTAAGTAAATTGTTCTGCCGAAAAAGTACAAGCTGCTTTGTTTCTTTTGGCAACAATATATTTAACTTGGTACCAAAACGCTTCCTAACAGACTGTGATCACAGATTACATACAACTTCTTCGAAAGCTTGCTCGATGAATTCAATCAACGGTTCAATTAATTTAAATCAACTTTTTAATTTAGCAACGTTTCTAGCGACCGTGACCACGGTTACTCAGAATTCCTTTGGCAGCACCCCCAGGAGCAGCAGGTGTCACAGCTTTCTTGGATTTTGATCAAAGATTACATACAGAAGTTGCAAGCTGAAAGCTTTCTCGATAAATTAAACAATATCAATACCGTTACTAAAGCTATTGACATTTTTATATTTAATAAAAAAACTATAAATAAATTTGGGCGATAATTCATTTATATTTGGGTATTTTTACACAATTTTTGGCCCAAATTTCCATTTTTCGTTTTTGGGCAATCTTTCATTTTTTAAGGATGATTATTCATTCGGCAATTTTTCATTTTTGTTTTTGGGCGATTTTTCATAGGGGCATTTTGCATGCAGCCGTTTGGTTGTGTTTCAACGTAGAAAACACCAAAAATAGCATAAAACCACTGTAACGATTAGTATGTGAGAACAGGAAATGAAGGGCCCGATTATCGTTTACAACACAGAAAAGTTGTGTTGTCTCGGCTACAACACAACGTAATTTTGTTTTTCGATTATGAATTACAACACCTAAATGTTGTGTATGTCACAGAGTTGCGGTTAATGTTAGTACTTGTTTTCCATTAAAATACATCTCTGTGCACTAAAATTTATTTTGTTTTAAAATTTAATATTAATAATTATAACATTTATAATTAATAATTATACTATGTATTTATAATTAATAATTATAATAATCAAGCGCATGGGCGTTAATCTTGAACAATTTTTATTATGATGAGGCCAGCAAAACTACACATTGCGCGTATCCGGAAAATAATTCGTGACCCATTGGAACTACCAAACCACGAGTAAAATATTTCTATAAATATACGTACATATGTACATACAATATACATAATATATACATACAAACTATTTTCAAATTTGTATAAAATTTTTCGTATAAACAAGGATTTTTTGCTGATAAACTATGTATTTCTTAAAACCATCAACCCGATGTTCTCTCAAAAAAGGAGCGTCAATGATTTTAATATTGGAGTTTCGCAACCAGCTGTTTGCTGCATTTTGTTAGTTCAGCTTTCCCCGGCCAATATCTGGATTTAGTTGCATCACCTCTACGAGCTTTTCCATCTGCTTTTAGTTTGTTGTTTTTCTAAGAAATATTTTAAGTTATGGTTATAAACGTCTACCAAAAATAATAAAAAACCAGTAAAAGTGCTATATTCGGCCGTGTCGCATAAATTAAGTCGTATGTTTGCATAAATTAAGTCGTATGAGAATAAACTAATTATTCATACTTTGAAGAAATAGAAGACCGCAGCGACGCAGCTAAATGAAAACAAATTCCGTGGCTACAATTATCGCCATGTTGTCAGCTACTTAATGATATTGCAAACGACAGCAACATCGTAAACTCTGACATTGTTGTAGAAATACTTATTTTGCTTTTATAAAATTAAATAATTTTTTTAAAAAATTGTAAATATTATTTTTTGTTTGTATATGAATTTGTAATTTGTAATTTTGTGACATTTTCTTTTCGTGAATAAAATAGAAATAAGCCTAAGTTTACGACGGTGGTCGTGTATCCATGTAGCTATCTATACTGGCTTTAAAATAATCGTTTACCTTTAAACGTTTGTGATTTATTTTTGACAGTTTGTGTTCGGTATCCTGATGTTGACTTTGTGTTAAATGCATCTAAGTTTAAAAACAGAGATCTCATCTATTTAAAAATCAAACGCATTTAAAAACAAGTAAAAGTGCTATATTCGGCCGTGCCGAATCTTCTATACCCTTCACCACGGTGATTTTATTTATACAAACATGTACAGCATTATCCATATTGTAAAGAAATAGAAGACAAATGTCGCCGTGTTGTCAGCTACTTAATGATATTGAAGCCGACAGCTACATCGTAAACTCTGACATTGTTGTAAAAATACTTATTTTGCTTTTAGAAATTACACACGGAATGACAAACTTATATATACCCTTTCCACCTGTGGTGAAGGGTATAAAAAAATATGTTACTCTATATACACACATACATACATATGTATAATCTTAATATTAATTATATGTTATGTTACAGTCATGATTTTCATTTTCAAAGAAATATTGAAATTTTTGTTTTAATATTTCTAAAATTGTGTGTAAAAATTTTTTGTAAAAATAATTTTTTAAAAATTTTTTGTAAAATTTTGTTCGAAAATTTTTTGGAAAATTTTAAAAAAAAATTTTTTTTTAATATTTTTCTGTAAAATATATTTTTGAAAATGTTTTGTAAATTTTTTTGTAAATTTTTTAAAAAAATTTTTTTTTTAAATTTTTAAAAAATTTTTTTTTTTTTAAATTTAGGACCTTTCTGCAGTCTATATTGAGTTAGAATGGTCAGACTAAAGCAAAAAAAAAAATCCTTACAAAAAAAAAATTTCCTCATATTGACACATGGGGGGTCCTTTTAACTGCTCCTATTTATCAGTGGGTACCCTGTGGGTCCATTGGCTACCTCTATGTGTATTGCTTTCTATTAAGGTCACTAATACAAATCAAAGCAGAAAAACCCTACCAATCTAAAAACAAACAAAAATCGCCCCTCGCAGGGGGTTATTGATCCCCCGAGATCTGTATGGACTCTTTGCGATCTACCTGTCGCAGTCTAATATTTATTTGAGAAAAAAAGGCAAAACAGAATCATTAAAGCTGAAAAAAATTTAAAAAAACCTGAAAAAACGTGAAAAAAATATAGGTGGGCGTGGTTTTTGGCCCGTAGCATCCAAAGGAATGATCCGATGTTGCTGAATTGCAATACCAAAATTTTCGAAACTATGCCTGACAGATTGGTGTGCTTAAATTTTTTGTATCTCTTCTGGTGCCTTGGCAAATGACATTACCACACTAACACGGACAGACGGATAGACGGACAGACGGACATCGCTTAATCAACTTCTCTATGTATAAGGATCCAGAATATATATACTTTATGGGGTCGGAAATGAATATTGTAGAAATTACACACGGAATGACAAACTTATATATACCCTTTCCACCTGTGGTGAAGGGTATAAAAATATGTTACTCTATATACATACATACATACATATGTATATTCTTAATATTAAAATATATTATGTTACAGTCATGATTTTAATTTTCACAGAAATATTCAAATTTTTTTTAATTTTTCGAAAATTGTTGGTAAAATTTTTTTGTAAACATATTTTTTTGAAAATTTTTTGTAAAATTCGAAATTTTTTTGGAAAATTTTTTAAAAAATTTTTTTCGAAAAATATTCTGTGGAAATATCGTTTTCAAAACGGGTTGTAAAGTTTTTTTTAACCGTTAAAAAAAATATTAAAAAAAAAAAATAAAATTTTTTGTTTAATTTTATTGAATTTTTTACCAGTGGGTATTGCTTTATGTGTATTGCTTTCTATAAAGGTCTTTAATACAAATCAAAGCAGAAAAACCCTACCAATCTAAAAACAAATAAAAGTCGCCCCTCGCAGGGGGTTATTGACCCCCCGAGATCTGTATGCACTTCTTGCGATCTACCTGTTGCGGTCTAATATTTATTTGACAAAACAAAAGTAAAAGAGAATCATTAAGCCGAAAAAAATTAAAAAAAACGTATCAAAAATATAGGTGGGCGTGGTTTTTGGCCTGCATCCTCTAAAGTAATGATCCGATGTTGCTGAATTGCAATACGAAAATTTTCGAAACTATGTCTTCTGGTGCCTTGGCAAATGACATTTCAACTCGAACACGGACAGACGGATAGACGGACATCGCTTAATCGACTTCTCTATGTATAAGGATCCAGAATATATATACCTTATGGGGTCGGAAATGAATATTGTAGAAATTACACACGGCATGACAAACTTATATATACCCTTTCCACCTGTGGTGAAGGGTATAATAAAAACTTACAAATCCTTCTACATTGTTTTTTTTCAACTTGTCGCGACAACAAGACAACAGCAGTTGTAAGATTTTGATGTGCGTAACAACACATAGAAACACATGTTGTAAACGATAATCACTGTAAATTTTCATAGACAACTAAAATTGTGACATGATAAGTGTGATATGATAAATGTTGTAATCGTAATCGCAATTTAAAATATACAACACTAAAATAATAAATGTTGTGAACATACATAGTTTACAGAAACACAGAATGGATTAGAATAGTGGGCGTGGTACCTCCCATATAAAATGGAAAATAATTATACTGCATCTAGAGAATTGCAATAGGTAGCGCCTTGCAATTTCGCACCAGTAACTCCCATATTAACGTAAATTATTTAGATAAACACAACTGGAATAGTGGGAGTGATACCTCCCATACAAAGTGAAAAGTTATTATCGAGTTCCTGGCGAACTACAATAGACAGAGCCATGAAACTTTGCTATGTACTAATGCGCATAGTCATCAAAAAAAAAATAAATGAATTGGGACAGTTGGCGTGGTACCTTACATACAAACTGAAAAATTATTATCGTATACCTAGACAACTACAATAGGTAGAGTTTTAAAATTTTGCACAAGTAACCCTCATACTAATGTGCATAGTTATATATAGAATGGAATGGGACAGTATCCGTGGTATCTTCCATACAAAGTGAAAAATTATTATCGTGTTAATACGCATAGTCTAGCAAAAACTAGATTCGATAGGAACAGCGGGCGTCGTACCTTACATAATAATTCTTGCAAAAAAAACCGACTACAAAACAAATATATGTGCATCAATTATTAACTAAAAATTTAAAAGGAAGTAATCTGTAAGAAATAGTACTCAAATCAAATTCTTTTATACTTGCTGCTCTAACGGACATAGTAATATACGTTCGGTACATTCAAATGTCTATCCATAACGGTTCAGCAGATAAAGCCATATACGACAAATTACCTCAGATATGAGGACGCCCTTAATTTTTTTACACTTATTATTACACACAGCAATAAAAAGTAACGGTTCCAAAAATATGGCCATATAGGTTAAACAATATCACCTAGGGGACACCCTTTAATGTAAAATTTTAAATTAAACACTTATTTTAAAGGACAGATTCTTTGTAAATTTCAAATGTCTGTCTAAAACAGTTCAAAAGTTTGGCCATATGCATCAATTTACATGAACTATTGGGACAACCTTTATAACTTTAAATATTTATAAATGTTATTATACCGGACATAGTAGTGGAGATTCTGTCTAATTTTCAAGTGTTTGTCTATAACGGTTCAAAAGATAGGGCTAGATAGGTAAAATTGTATCAATTATGGGGACACCCTTTAGTTTCCAAATTTAAATTATATACTTCATGTTATAAAGGACTTAGATATACAGGTTCTTTGTAAATTTCAACCGTCTCTCTGTTACGGTTCAAAAGATTTGCAATATACATCAAATTACATCAACTATTGGGACACCCTTTAACTTCTAATTATAAATATTGAATTTCTGATTATAAATATTCGACATTTTGTCCAATTTTCAAGTGATTGTCTACAATGGTTCAAATGGTTCATATATTTAAATTGACGTCGCATATGGGGATACCCTTTAATTTTTAAGTTTATTTTTTTTATTAATTTCTGCTATTGGCAACTATAGTGATATGCAGTTTTTTAAATTTTAAAAGGGTGGCCTTTACGGGTACACGTAAAAAACACGTATGTTGTATGGGGACACCCTTTAATTTTCAAAATTCTGAACTTCTTTTAAAATGGGACCAATCTGTAAGCATTTCCTTTCTAATAAAGAATCGGTTCAGAAATGACTGAGTGCTGCGGGCACAAACATAAAAAAAGCAACATTCAGACGAATAGATAACCTCCTTCTTTTTTTGAAGTCGGTTAAAAACTGTACAATTTCTGTCGTAAAACTATGGAAGTTTTCGAGTTAAAGTTTGGCCATACTTTTATTTTCATGTTTTTTTTTGTGGTGTAGCGAACGAAGCGCACCGGGAACAGCTAGTATAACTATAAAAGTAAAACATATTATTTGTTTCTGTGTTTTAGTGGGCACCGTTTTTTTGTTGTTCATTTATTATTTATGGTACCTTCAATATATTTGAACTAAAAATAATGAAACTAACGTGTCGGTCGGTGTGGAACATTAAATGATATACAGCTTAGAATGAATTCAGAGTGTAAGTATATCTCCATTAAGAATACTTAACAAAACGTCCTTAGACTCTTAAGGCAACTTAATTAGCGATAGTCTTTGATGATTAGAAGGCAAATTAAATGTTGGATTCCATCTTAAGCTTCGTAGGCTAAATAGCAGAAACTGTTTTCAAATAGACTCAATATGATCAATATGAATTACTCATATGTCTAAAATAAAAAAATGTATAGTTTTTAAGTTTAGCCAGTGCTAGGCAAAATAATGTTTGTTTCACGGTTGTTGCAATTATTTGCGGGTCATCCCTCTGATGTATGGCCAAGAAAAGCAGTGTCTCTTCTTTTTAGTCGAATGTAACCAGGTTCATTTAGTATGTTATGCACCAAAGGATTTTGACGAGATTCAAGCTTTTTTAGATACGTTACTACATGTTTCGCCATTTCTGATTTGACTGATGGCATGTTTAGGTCTTTGTGGATGTTCGATGTTTATATAAAGCAGCGTGCAACTGTAATCGTACGTAGAATCTTGTTTTACCGCCTTTCAATTTTGTTTACATTGCTAGCTGAGGCAGTGCAGCATAATTGAATCCCATAGCACCTAATTTGCTTGAGGATCGACTTAAACAGCAGAAGTTTACAATATAAGATCAGGGTAGAGTTTCTGCCAATAAGCCAATTTATTTGTATTGCTTTTAACTTAATTTGTGTTATCTTGAAATCTATGGATTTTCCAAGTAAGGCGCCGATCAAGATGTATACCCAGATATTTTATGTCTGACAGCTGCGGTATTATTTGGTTATTTATTTGAATAGCAGATCATGAGTTCCTACGCAGTGTGAAATTTATATGAGTGTATTTTTGTTCATTCAGCTTTACTCGCCATTTTTACAAATTGAGTATGCGGTCTTGTAAAAGTTGTGACGCTACTTGGGCGCTTTTATGATTACTTAAAAATGCTGAGTTATCAGCAAATGTTGATGTGTGGATTCGAGTGCTAATTGGCATATGATGTGTACAGTAAATATAAAATGGGTCGCTAAACCATTTTTTTTAAGATTTTAAAACTTTTTGGGCAAGTTCAGCTTTAACTGTTGTATTAGGCCTTCGTGCGAATGCTTGAGAAACGTCGATAAAAAGTGCAGAACAATATTTTCTTTCTTCAAAGTTCTTTTTAATTACATTTACTAATCTGTTGGATCCTACTATGTTGTTTTCTGAAGCCGAATTGATGGTTCGGAATACATCCTTTCGCGCTAAGAATTGGATTCAGCTTAGTATTAATATTCTCTCAGCTTTGATATGTTTGATAAAAGACTTATAGGTCTATACTTACTGTTTGATAAAAGACTTATAGGTCTATACGATTCTACTTTTGTGAGGTCTTCTTCAAAGACACCTTCCATTCTGTGGGAAAATACTCAAGATGTAAGATGGCATTAAAAACAAAAAGAATTATATTGCGAGCTATACGGGGTAATTTCAGTATATAATATATAATTTTATGTTTAAAAAACTTGCATTTAAAAATTCCAAGTGCCCTCTCGTTACGGTTTAAAGATAAGCACATATACGCCAAATGCAAGAGCAATTATATAATTTCGTCAAAGCACTAAAAAAACGCTACAAAGAAGTTATGTACAGTAAACAAAAATTTTATATAAAAAGTGTAAAGTGGTTAGAAGGTCAACTTACTGTCGCTGCAGAAACAGCAAAGCAAGATAAGGCTGGAAGACCACGCAAATCATTAGTGGACAATTGCAGCGATAGATCTAAGAGGCGGAAGCTTAAAGATATTAACGATGCCTTTGGTTCTACAAATATAAAAGAATCTTTCCTACATCAATTACGATAAAGAAATTAGTGATATCAAGGCCCAAATTACAGCACTACAGCCATTACAATTACAGTTAGATGGGCAGCAAATTGAAGTAAGCTACCAGTTAGTCCTGACAATGATAGATGGAAAAGTGGGTCAGGCTTTGACTAACACGAAGGCTGCATCCAGCTGCATTATATGCCAAGCAACATCAACCCAATTAAACCAAGTCCCAGCAAAATCATTAGATAATACCGATGCATATGAATTTGGATTATCACCACTACACGCAAGAATACGACTTATGGAACACATACTAAAAATCAGTTATGATTTGGTTTTCGGGTCTTCAGGATCAATAAGAAACAACGTGACCAACAAAGAGTTAAGAAGTTCAAAAAAGAAACATGTTCAAGATGAATATCGCAAACGTGATTATAGATCAGCCAAAACAAGGGTCAGGCAATACAAATGATGGCAATACCGCAAGAAGATTCTTTTCAGATCCAGAAACAGCATCTGAAATAACAGGAGTGGATTTCAACCTTATTTTCAGATTTAAAATAATACTAGAAGTACTTGCGTGCAATGAAGAAATTGACTGTAGAAAATTTGGAGATTATGCTAAGGAGACTGCAAAAATATATACAACTAACTACCCATGGAGAAATATGTCTGCAACAGTTCACAACATCCTTTATCATAGTGAAGATGTCATTAAATATCATTTGGTGCCACTTGGAGATCTATCAGAGGAGGCTCAGGGAAAAAGGAACAAGGATTACATATTTTATAGAGAGCACAATACTAGGAAAATTTCACGGAATTCAACAAATGAAGATCTATTTAATATATTATTGGCAACGTCAGATCCGTTCATATCCAGTATTCGAAATCAATGGAAAGTGGACCATCGGGATTTAGATGAAGAAGCCAAAAAACTACTAAAGAACAGAAATAGCACAGAACAAAATATTTAATATTTGCAATTAATATTTAAGTCAAATGAATAAAAATTATATTTTCTTGTTGCTTAACCAAAAAAAAAAATTTTTTTTTTGGGGGGGTGAGGTGAAGGTAGCGCAGAACATCCGAGTACATTTTCCATTCGTCATGAAAGCTTAAAAATTAATTTTTTATGCAATCTAGGCTTAGGTAATACAATTTGTTAATTATTGACACTATTTTTCGTATAATATGCTATATAAACGCCCACAAAAAGGGGGCGGGGTCCAAAAATAAATTTTTATGATTTTCTGGCTCCAGGGTAAAGACCTTGAACCTTCTTTGACATAAAAATGTTTCATTTGCTTAACAAATTTACAAAAAAATTTTTAAAAATGTGTAGTTTTTCAGGGATTGGTTTAGTTCTTCTTAGGGGAATTTTTTTCCCCCTGGTCCGATTTGACCCATTTACGAACTTAGCCTGCCATATCCTTTAATATATATATGTACCAAGTTTCAGGGTCTAGCTCTTTTCGTTTAGACTGAATCGTGTTCATACAGACAGGCGAATGGACGGCCGGATGGACAGACGGACGTATGGACAGACGGACATAGCTATATCGTCTTAGATTTAATCACTGATCAAGAATATATATACTTTTTTGGATCTTAGAGGGATATTTTACTATGTTACACACAGAATAAACCCATATTTCACTCTGAAAGTTAAAAAAATTAAAATGTTCAACTTTGACCTCGAATTCCTTAAAAAGACCTCAATCAATTTTAATGTAATTAAAACTGAATCAAGCTGAGCTAAATATCTATCCATTAAAAAAAATTATTTCAATATTTTGATCGGTTCAAAAGTTACAGAATTATGGCCAACGAAAAACGATTTTCAGCCAGTGTGCGTCGTGGGCGTCCTGACAAAGTTTTGCTCGATTTTGCTATGAAAGTATTCCACACCAACTGTAAGATTCTTACTTTTATAGTGCTTCAGTTATGGTTTATGTAACAAAAATCGGCGTACTTTTACTGCTTTTTCTCTTTATTATCTCTCGGAAATACGGTATTTTTGCAGAAAAAAGTATCCTATGTTGGAATCAGGATGCTAGGGTAACACCTCACAAAATTTTGTTAAAATCCATCCAGATTCTAAGGTACCTCCTCACAAAATTTTGTTAAAATCTATCCAGTATTTTTTATGTGATGCGAACACAAAAGAAAAGCAGACAGATAGAGGGAAATGAGTTACTACCCTGAAGGAAACCTGGGGACAATTGTCCCCAAGTCACCACTTTTGTCAACTATTATGGTGACTCTTTGGCGACATTGTCAACAAATCGTCTACATTTTTATATTTGCTTTTTCTTAATTTTTTATTATTGTTAAAAATATACATACATACATACATACATACATACATACATACATACATACATACATACATACATACATACATACATACATACATACATACATACATTCATACATACACACATACATACATACATACATACATACATACATACATACATACATACATACATACATACATACATACATACATACATACATACATACATACATACATACATACATACATACATATGTATGTACATACGTATGAATTAGTGCTTTTTAGTCATTTTTTAATAAAACCACAAAGGTTAAGAAAATATGCATTTTCATTGTCCAATCTATTCCAAAAAAGTACCAAAAGTGTACACTAGAATTACTAAAATGTAATAGTGAATCACTAGTTCCAATGTCTACATATGGTCCCAAAAGAACTACCTAGTCAATAGTACCAATGTCATGTCTATAGTAAATAGCATTGTCTGGGGTATTATAAGTCACTAGTACTGGTGACTGTGTCAATAGTAAGTCAATACAGATTAACTATTGACATTTCCTGCAGGGTCTTTTATTATATGTATAGATGTGTAGGTAACGTACTTTTCTTCAAAAAGAGAAAAAATTGTCGAGTGTTTTTTTATATATGTATAACAACTCCCTTAAACTCTGCCGTTTTATTTTATGTAACGCTTGGAAAAAATGTAAGTATACCCAAGGCCATTTTTGTTTATAATCACGCTAATGAAATTCCAAAAAATTTCCAGATAGTATTTGTGAACATATAAAGAAATCGTTATATTAAAATGCATATATTTTTATATAATTTTTATGTTAATTATTCTCATATTTAGTTACATGTTATTTTCATAGGCAGGGTCCGCAAAAATTTGGAAGAGCCATCACTCAAGAAGACGAGCTAATAAAAGTTTTTACAAATCTATGTAAATTTTTTTCGTAAATCTTTTTTTATTCGTAAATTTTGCACAGACCTAAATGTGACGGCACCTTTGCTACTGTATAGCTACAAGAAGTTTAAATTAAATTTTTTTTAAATAATTCCTCTGTACTACAATTCCGCACGTGAAAAACACCTAAAACACTGTGACAAAACCTTAAACAAGTTTTACTTTACAGTAGACTCGCTTCAGTGTTTCTTCCAAAGAAAGCAAATATGTATTTTTAAATATTGAGATGAGGAGTCAAACTTCATAGGTACATACGAGTATAAAAAACCAGGGGCCTAATCACCGCATTCGATATCGAGTGAGTATCGTATCGTAATTTTTATCAAATTGTAATAGATTTATAAACATATGTTTCCATTTTTTCAACAAATTAACAAATAAAAATACGGTTTAAAACATTTACGAAAAATAAAATATTTAAATGTATTACTATAATATTTGGATTAAAAATTCACAGTCGTAAAGTTTTTCAATTCATCAAGAACGACTGCGTCCATATCACGGTGTGATCTTTCCAGCAAAATCTTAACCAACACAATTGAAGCCTTCCAATGCGACGTGTGCAACAAGATGTTTACAGCATAGTTTGCAAGCTCATAAAATCAGACACTCAGGGCAAAGGCCATTTATTTGTGGTATTTGTGACAACTTTTTTGTGGCCATGAACGCATTCAGACCTGCAAAAGGACGTTTAAATTTGACTTTTCTCCATTGGCATTTTCCCAGCGCACAAATTTGATCCGTCGCAAGAAATCTAAACATTTGAATTAAAAGTTACATAAATGCGACATATGTGTATGATCCTTAAAGCGTAAACGTTTATTAGACTATCATATACAGCCCATACATACAGGAGAACGGCCGCACAAATCACGACAATCGCAATGCCCACAATTTCACATTTGACTCTAGCTTGCCAGTGTAAAGTGTGGTTAATAATTACTTGGAACGATTAAGGCAAAGCACAGAGTCGGCAATTGAAAGCCATGTTATACAGGAAATGTAATCTAAGTTTTTCCAAGATTTTATTAATTTTTCCAATTCCTCTTTCGTATGGTTTCGTATGGAAATGATTTTTTTTATAAAAATAATTATTTTAATTTTGAAAATTTTAATTATTATTAGTCGAACTGTTTATGTATTACATACAATGAAATTTTTATAATCAAGCTTAAGTTCGTTTTTATTCTCTCTAAGAAAGAATTAATTAAATTACAAATTAGGTGATAATATTAAAGAAAAATTGGGAAAATTTAATTTTTAGACACCAGCACGAGCGGAATGCACATTTTCTAGACAGCCACGTCCGTCATCAGCACTCTTGTATCTAATCTACTTAGGGTAGTGGTTTAGATGTAAGCATCATCTATTTAACCAACCAAACCCAGATAAAGGAATACGAGAAAACTTTTATTCAATTATCAATCGTCAGTTGGTGAGAACGACTACCTTAAGCTTCCCTCTTGTTGAATATTTTTACTTTTAATATTTACCACCTTATATGTATGTGGTTGTTACTTCAGCCAACCTTTGGTTAGCAATGAAAGTAAAGACCCAACTATAATATGCATAAGCTGGCTTAAGCTAATGTCAAAAAATGAACGAAAAGTCTGTCAAATGCTTAATCAATTTATTGAAGACTTTTAGGTGGCTTCAATGTACTTAAATGAATCTAGAAACTATTATGCCACAGTTGCATATTTGTTTTATTCGTACTTTTGCAAAATAATACTTTTTTCTCAATAATACTTTTTTTCTCAATAAATGAAATTTTTTAAGAAAAAGGTGTTAAATAAACATATTAAATATACTTAATACCATTCATATGAGCCCTTGATTATGATAGTGGTATAAGTCATATATTTTATGTTACGAGATATTAAGAGGTTTGTATTTTAAAGGTTTAAAAAATATTTTTGTATTATGGAATAAAATATTTTGACAATTAAATAGTGCCAACAAAAGAGTATTTATTATGATTGTGAAATTTATAACCATTTTTAAAAGGTAGTGTGGTTTTAAAAGGTTGAAATGACTTATACCATTTTCAAAATTTACTGCATGACTTTATAAATGACTTAAACCATCAAGAATAAATTTTTTGTTAGAAATTAACATTTTATTCAAAATCATTACATTGTAATTAAGTAATTTATTTTTAGTATTTAGGGAAAATAAAGAGTTTGTGGAAAATTGGTGGGATATAGGGTAGTAAATCCATCATATCTTTTTTTCTTCTGTTATTGGTCTAACGGTTGTATATAGTGAAAATAAATCAATATTTTCGTATATTCTTGGCCTTCCTCTTTTGGTTGAAAGGTCTAACACTTTGAATTGGGAATTGTCATCCAAAGAAGTTTTATAAAACATTTTCTATGAAGATTTTTTTTTTAGAAATCTAATCCATTGTATTTTTAGCTAAGATACAGCTTCTCCATTGGTGTTTATCTTTCTATTAGTCGTTGATTCTCTCAGTTATTTCGTCGAAATGAAATCTTTCCGAGCCATTTGTTGTGCCAAAAATGGGTATCTCTTTTTACATAATTCTATTAAATAACTTATTCTTCTTCGCCGTATTATGTCTACAATTAATTATAAATAGTGCATTTTAAATTAATTAAATTAAATTAGGCTTACCTGATCATAACTGAACCGCTATCTGGAGACATGACAATATTACTAATAATTATTTTGCCAAAATTTGAAAACAGACTGACTTATACCACTATTAAAATATACAGTTATTGTAATTTGTTTACCAACCAAAAAATAAACTCAATTTATCAACTTAATTTCCATGGCATACTGCGAATTACTTCAGATTATGTTACTTTATTAGGATTTGATATAAAATTGCTGATAAACAAGATTTTAAAAATTTTTGACTTATACCACTTTCAAAATCAAGGTCTCATATACAAATTAATAATAATTTTTAAGAAAATTAATTAGTTTTAAGAAAATTTCGAATGAAAAATTTAACATTTTTTGCTGTTTGTGTAATTTTGGCCAAAAGTACTAAAGAATACAGCGGTGTGCATCACTCAACTCATAAACAATAAAATGCTCTTTCTTTTTAATTACGATTATTATACAACGCCTCCCTTTTTTCTTATAGAAATTTCTTTTTTTAAACATTTTATATTAAATTTAGATACAATTTATTCACTTTCGTTCTCCATTGCAAATTTTTACGAATGTACATTCATATGTAAAATACAAAGCACAAACACCTGTTTCCGTACGGAATGTGCGATCGGTTTCGGACTTTGCTTAAGCAAATGACATTTACCGAAACTTAACGAAAAGTGTTGTTAAGTACATTATAGTTTGCCACATATAATTTATATGTAATTGTACAGTTGCTTAAGTTGGCTTAAGCTAGCTTATGCATATTATAGTTGAGCCTTTACTTTTTTGTTTATTTGTTTTACTCCCAACATTCGTTTTTAGTTAATACTAATCTAGTATCAAACCAAACTTTGTTGAGTAAACAAGATTGCGCGGTGCCATAAAGTACACAGAGATGTAAATAGTGATTGATGAAAATGGCTATAATCAGACTTTCCAAGCTTGTCGAGAAAGAGACAAATATAGTAACAAATTTATACGAACATCGGAAAAATAAACAAAACTAAAAATTTTGAAAATATTCCTTTAAAGTGTGTTCGTTGTTTAAAACTTTGTACTTTAAAAGTTAATTTTTCCATTAAAATATTAATTAAACATCAAAGTATAATTAAAACAAACAATCAAAACTCGTTGGTATTGTGAAATAAGCTTGAGAAATATATTTAGTGAAAGTTACGCACATTTACACTAATAAAAAAATAATTAATAAGAAAATAGCACAAAAGAAAACCAATGTTTACGAAATAACACAAAAGAAAACTAATCAAAGTGTGAAAGAGACAGGTTGAATTAGTATTTTTTCCGTCCTGTTTATACGCCGTTTCACCTCTTGGGTTCTCTTTGGCGGTGCTTTGCGATTTTAAATTTTGAAAATTTTTATTATTGTTAGTCGAACTGTTTATGTATTACATACAATTAAATTTTTATAATCAAGCTTAAGTTCGTTTTTATGCTCTCTAAGATAGAATTAATTAAATTACAAATTAATTATTTTTGTGTTAAATAAACTTGTAAAGCAAAATATAATAACTTTTTGGCGCTAAAGAATTAAATTTATATGCAAACGATTAGCACAGACGTATCAAATGAAAACTTGATCGATCAAATTTTTTTATTACTCGATATCGAATGCTATCATCTTAAGTTACGATACCTTTAATTCGATATCGAGTGCCATGATCAGTGTTGCCACTAACAAACAAAAAAAAAATTACAGCCAAATGTTCTTAAAATTGTAACCAAATTCCACGGGAAATTCCACGTCAAATCAACAACACACTCAAAATGAATACTTCGGATTTTATTGAAACTTTTTTATTTATATTCCATGACTCTCTAAATTCAAATATAATTTTAAAAAAATTTTATTTCTTATAGTTTTTTAGCTATACACTTATAAAAGTGGGAAAATATCGCATTTTTACATATGCGCTCGAGGATTAAATATATTCTTAGTCCAGTTCTATAAGCCCTAGAAAGTTGAGTAATAGCTTTAATTTCATATCATAAAAAAACAAATTTTTATCAAATTTTTTTCTTATATTTAAAAAAAGTTTTATAAAAATCTTTAAGATTGTGCCTTTTAATTTTTTTTAGAATTTACATAGATTTTTAGTGTGGCTTGGTTGGTACAGTTTCAGAGTGGGACCATGGTGGGGTCAGAAGTTATGTTAGAACAACTAAAAAATATCAGTTTTTATTAATTTGAAATATGCATATTACAACTTTGTTTTTAAATTGAGTTTTAAATTAATTTTTTAATTATTATTGAATTAAAAACATTGAAAAACTTATTAATTTAAGAATTAAAATTTATAGCTTTTGTTTCTTTGAAAAAAAGTTTTCTTTTATTTAACAAAATTAATATTTCAAAGTTATATAACAATAAATTACTATTAATAATATAATAATAAAAGCAAAACGAATAGAACTAAAAATATATATAAAAAACGATTTTTGTAGAGATCACCAATTTAAAATTCATACTATGTTGAGAAAAATAAATTTTATGTTTTAAAAACAAGTTTTGGCAGACCAGACATAATGGGACATTGATTTATGCGCAAATATTTTGATTGCATCACATTTTTAATTGTTTGAAACTCAAGCTTGTTTTTAAATTTGCTTTTTATCAAAGTTGCGAAAAAAAATCTTTCTGCAGCAGCTGATCTATGTGAAAGACATTATTTTTTTAATAAAATAAATTAGTTCTTCTAAAAACTTTTCATTTATTGCATTTTAATGTATGGACAATTTATCCCAAAACTCAGCTATGCTTATATAACTGCCTAAAATAATGTTTCAAAATCTTAATAGTTTCTATTTTAAAACTTCAATATAAAACAGTTTTTGCAGAAAGGTTACATTCTTATATACTTAGTTTAGCTGTATGGCCAATCAAAACATTTTCAACATTCATGTAATTATTTTTATCACTCTCTAAAGAAGTTTATCTTTTGACATAATTATTTAAATTTCAATGTTAAACATCCATACGTTAAAGACCGATCTAAAAAATTAGCATACATAATGTATGTATGTACATATTCAAATTTTGGTGAGAAAGTAACCAAAATCCAAAAAATAGTACACATCTACACAGCAGAAAAAAAACAATTTTGGTTAAAAGTAACCAAAACGGCAACGCTGGCCATGATACCAAAATGAAAACTTACGGCAGAATTTACTCCATATCGGATGCGGTGATTAGACCCCAGTATTAAAAATATTTTTTTTTATATGAAGTTTGTTTTTTGTTAAGACAAATTGTTGGCTAATGCAGATTGACGGCAATGTACATAAATATGTACTTATTTACTTTCTGAATGTTTTCTTGTTTGTCTTTTTTATTTACTGATTTGCTTAGTAAATTAAGCGTAGAATTTTAAATGTGTTTTAAATTATTTGACAAGGAAACTAAGTTTGTTCTATGATGAGCAAATAAAAATCAAATGGTTAACGAATCTCCTTCTTTGGCACAAAAAAATAAATGAATAAATAAAATCAAAAGCAAGTCTCACTTCTTTCCTGCCAAATGTAAACACGATTTACAAATTTGACTGTTTACGTACATTACATTCGTACATACTTACCCAACATACCAAATGGCTTGTGAAAAATATTTTAAAAAGCTTATAACTATAAGCCTTAAGCTTGAGAAAGTTTTTAGAATTTATTGAAAAATGATACCGTAACAATTGTAGAAAAATCAAAACGGAACCCTTATGAAAATATTATATGTACACGATTAAGAAAAGCTTATATTTGTAATTTTAGAATAATCTTACAGAAAACATATTTTATTAATTTTTTTAATCTTCTTTATATAATCTTCGTTACATAATTGTAGACTTATATTCGCAAATAATGTATATTTGTATGTATATGTAATTTGTGGCTAATTTCCACAAAAATATTCACCTAAAGAAATATGAAGAGCAATGGAGCACATAATCAAGTTTTCTCAAATCTCATAATCCCTTCTTACTATATATGTATCTTATATATGTATCTTTCCAGAATAGTCAATACAAAATTTAGCACACAACACTACTATGAAGGAACACTGCCTAGGAGAGAATGCATAGCTTGCCCATAGATACTCACTATTAACCACATTTTTTAAGATTGTCCCAGAAGTACCACAAATGAGACAAAATTTAGCACACAACACTACTATGAAGGAACACTGCCTAGGAGAGAATGCATAGCTTGCCCATAGATACTCACTATTAACCACATTTTTTAAGATTTCCCAGAAGTACCACAAATGAGACGCTTTAAGAGATCCTTTGCTGCAATAACAACAACTCTTAGTAGATCTGCCAATGAAATTTAAGCTATTAATTTGTGGTGTAGTGGCCTAATAGCCCAAAACATTAATTTCTCGATTTTGTACATTTATTTTTAAGTTTTTCAGAAAGAAAAAAATTATGACAAGAAAGAAAACGAATTGTTTAAAAACATTTGTATATAATAATAGTTTCTTAATCATTGTTAAAAAATGCTTGTGAATTTATATTTTCTAAATATTATAATCGAAATTAAGAAAATATTAAAACAGACTAGTATTTATAAGCGTATTCACAAGTATACTCGTAGATATATGTACTATGTATAAGTAAATACAATCGACACATCAGTGGTACACAGAAAAAAATAATTCTTTTATCCCATGAATTTTTCCATAAATAATCAGCCTTATTCTAGTGGTCGTCATCGTCACTTAACGACGACGTCTGCTGTCAATTCTTTACAATTGGTATTCTATTAATCGTTATTGATACTTATCGATTACTATCGACAGGTATTTGGTATTCTGTAACACAAATTAGACCAGATAAGACACGAAAATTTGAGTGTTGCCAAATCACAGCTTTCGTTCGAAAGGGATAGCAAGAGTTAATGATTTTCTTATATTACTATCTCTTTCTGGTTATAGCTGCAATTTGACATTTTATTGTTTACAAAATAATTAGTGAAATTGCTGAAAAATTTTAATTTCTGTGAAAAATTATGTTTTAAAATAATTTGTGGCTAAAATAATACAAAAAGAAAAACCATCCGCAGGCGGCCAAAAAAAAAATATATAAAAGGAAACAAACAACAGGAAAAAATGTAAGTATAACAAAGGTTTTCTATTGAAATAAATTTGTTTATAATTAAATTATTTTGCTATTTCAGGAGTCGCCGATGCATAATGGGCTGCCCAAAAGCGGAAAAACTTCATCAGTTTCCGAGTAATCCGACGAAATAAGTATTTACTTGGTTAAATTTTAAATTTACATGGTTAAATTTTATATGCAAATTATGCCTCTGAACATTTCATATGAAATTGTGATTGTGTACTACATATTTGAACAAATTGTGTGAATATGGGTATCAATATAAAGCTTTTGAAAATATCTATCAGGTGGTGCTAAAACTTTAAAAAAATTTAACCCATTAAGAATCGGTGACATTTTTTGATGAAATTTTATGCATAGTACGTAGGAAAAATTTAGTAAGCGAAGCCGGTATTGGTCATACCACAGAGGAGAAGATTCTTGTGTCCGGCCGAAGGCCGGCAATGCTGGAAATCTTTAGTAAGCGAAGCCGGTGTTGGTCATCCCATAGAGGAGAAAATCCTTGCGCCCGGCCGAAGGCTGTCTATGCAGAAAAACTTTAGTAAGCGAAGCCGGTGTAGGTGTTCGATTTAAGGGTTTTATTTGTTGTTATATTTAACCGACTTCAAAAAAGAAGGAGGTTATCTTTTCGTATGAATGTTACTTTTTTTATGTATGTAACCACAGAACTCAGCCATTTCTAAACCGATTTTAAAATTTGTCTCTTTATTTGAAAGGTTATGCTTTCAGTTTGGTCCCATTTCATTATATTAAAAATTAAAGGGTGTCCACATACAACATACATAATTTTTAAGTGTATTAAGAACCGTAAAGGGCAACAAATTAAAATTTTAACAAATTGCGTTCGCTATAGCTCCCAACAGCAGAAATTAATAAAAAAAAAAAAATTAAATTTAAAGGGTGTCCCCATAGGTAACGTAATTTGAACTATTTGGGCCTATCTTTTGAACCGTTATAGACAAAACCTTGAAAATTTAACAGAATGTCGATTACTATGACCGTTATAATAAAATGTATAAATATTCAAAATTTTAAATTAAAGGGTGCTCCAATAGTTCATTTAATTTGATGTATATGGCCATACTTTTGAACAGTTGTACACAGACCGCTGAAATTCACAAAGAACCTGTATTGCTAAGTCCGCTATAGCAAAAAGTATAAAATTTTAATTTGGAGATAAAAGGGTGTCCCAATTGTTCATGTAATTCTATGTATGTGGCCAAACTTTTGAACTGTTATAAACAGACAGCTGAAATTTACAAGGAACCTTTATTGCAAAGTCCACTATAGCAAGTATAAAATTTGAATTTAGAAATTAAAGGGTGTCCCCATAAATTATGTAATTTGATATATATATGGCTCTATCTTTTGAACCGTTAAACACAAACACTTGAAAATTAGGCAGAATATACACTACTTTCTCTAGTATGATAACATGTATAAATATTTGGAATTATAATGTAAAGGGTGTCCCAATAGTTCATGTAATTTGATATATATGGTTAAACTTTTTAACCGTTATAGACAGATAGTTGAAATTTACAAAGAATATTTGTGACCAAGTCCTCTATAACAACAGGTCTTTAATTTAAAATTGTGAATTAACGGGTGTCCGAATAGGTGATGTAATTTGATCTATGTGACCCTATCTTTGAAATCAGGTAGAGGCTTGAGTGGTGTCCCCATAAAAGACGGATGCTGGCGAAAAAGCTTAAATTTTGAACAGTAATAGGTATATGCTTGACATTCACATAGTCTTTACTTTTTTCCGCTAACTTTGGCGCATCTATTATTTGGTTTAAATCTAATTCTTACCGATTACTTCTTACATTTTTAGTTTATAACAAAACAGATAGAATTTTGGTCGGTTTTTTTTTGCAAAAATTATTTTTTTTTTTTGGATTTATTTAATTGCTTTTAATCACATTTCTTATTACGTATTACTGTACTTATGCGTTGGCTCTTAATGGGTTAATTAAAAAAAAAAGTTTGGCATCACCTGATAGATATTTCCAAAAGCTTAAAAATGATACCCATATTGACATAATTTGTTCAAAAATGTAGTGTAAATTCATAGTTCCATATGAAAAGTTCAGAGGCCCATAACTCGGAAAATAAGGGCGACGCCAAATTTTTTATTTTACATTTTTTTAATAATTTAAATAAAATTTTTATATTCAAACGGGTTTTTACCATACGAAGAATAATTGCCCTGAGTTGGCAGGTCTTTTTTACTAATCCTGACTACAAGCTCAGGGCAGTTTTCTAATAGCGTAGACAGACGACAGAGTTAAGGTGCATTAACAGTCTTAATTCAAGTTAACTTGTGTGAATACTATCATATCCTAACAAACAAGTAAATCGGCAGCAGCAGGTATCCATATCAACCACAAACTATTATATATTATATTTAAAATTTGTTAAAAATTCTTTAAACTTTTGATTCTGTTAGACAATTAAAATACAATTGTTTGTTTGTTTTTATACGTAAAACCTTTATTTCTTATACAGTTTCAAAAGACTTGTTAAACAACAAATAATTACAAATAGCAAAACGAAATACAAAAATTATGTATTTGTTTTTAATCATCTTTAACACTATATACTCTCATTGATATTGTTTTATTAAAATGAAAATATTATGTAATCAATTGTTAGTTTTGTTTTTTAAATTTTGTACAATAATTGAGCATTTAAGAGATAATCTAAATAATGAAAACATTAAATATATTATATTTAGTTTGTATGTTTTAACGATACTTGAAATTAAATTAATTATTTAAATAAGAACAAAAAATTTATTTATTTATTTATTTATTACCGAACTACCTTACAATTAAAATTATAAGATAATATAAAAAACAAAGAGCTTTAGCAACATCGGCCGTTAGCTTTGCATTTTATAAATACAAAACAAACAAAAACAATAAAAAAAAAACTTAAATTAAAAAATGTAACAAATCAATTAAAAAAAATAGTACAAGAAAAATATTAAAACAAAGATTTCAATTTAATACTATACTTTGTAGGTACATATGTATAAAGAACTTATAAATATTTTGAGTCAGGCAAAAATTTATGTATCTATAAGAATGACTTTATATAAAACGTAAAATAAAAACTTTAACAAATAAATATTCAAACCGAAAATAAATTCTTTAATTTAAATTCAAATAAAGTAAAAATGTTTTTTTTTACTTAAAGATATTTAATAATTATGATTAATATTTTAACTTGGGCTTCATAGGCATAGTATTTTCAAGTGGTGCAACATCACAACCCATAGGAGCGATTGAAACGTCAACCGATCCATTTGCCATTTATTGCTTTCAATTTGTTTTCGTTTCTGGCTTTTTCACAAAACAACGTATCGTTTTCATTTAATAGCTTGCGTACAATGCGATAATACTAGCGGCCCAATTTACCTTCAATGAAAATGCAATTTATTAGAGGTATGTATGTATTTATATCACAGGGTATTATAATTGTTTTGCTTACCTTAATTTTTATCGAGAAATACTCATTTATATCATAAGGCAATCGCGGCTGATTAACAAGAGCAATGAATACTCGATAAAAGCATGTGGATCATTGCTTGGCTCACGTATATTAAAACTTTCCACCGAATCCATTAACTGAAACGAGCAATTGTTAAATCGATACGAATGCATCCAAATTCACTAGATAAATACATTTATTTATATATTATTTATTAAGTTTCCACCATAATATTCAAAAACATTTCTTTGTATATGAAGCTAACGTGCACTTCGCCGGACAACCATTCATGTAATGCATATAAGCATCTACATACATATATTGCACAATTCTTAAGAAGTCCCATACATATTTAAAGTTGTTTATCATAAGACCTCTATTAATTTAGCCAGGAATTCTTCATTTTCAACAGCATTTGTGTTCAATTTGTTCCTGAATTCTGTTGAATTGAGACTTCTTGAACAAATACCACTAGGAAAATTTTGATTGCCAATTTTTGTAACAACCTTATGCACATGTTGTATTTTTTTAGCTTTTAATAGCACTTTGGAACCACCGCAACATATTTTTATAAATTTTAAGTTCTTAACTTCACGGAAATTTATATACTTTTAACTTTTTTTACAAAAATATAATTTTTGCTACAATTCAATTTAAATTTTTTTGTTTACTTCATCGATAACATATGTTTGAAATGGCTATGTATAGCTGTTTCTGTTAACTCATTGCGATGAATATTATTAGTTATTTTTTTATTCACTCTATCGAAAGCTATTAGCACGTATGATAATGTACTTTTTTAAACGTCACAAGTGGGTAATCTGGTTAGTAATCTGTGTTCTGTAAGAAAATGTGATGACGATATGGTCTTGATACGACTCTGTTATTATCGTCGCCATTTGAGTTAACGACAGTGAATATTTTAAAAAGAAAAAGTAAATAATTTTATAAAAATAAATAAAAAATGGAAAAAAAATAACTAACGTTGACCAGTTTGAGAAACTGGTAGAGGAGTTACAAAGAAATCCTTCGCTTGCAGTTGGATTTCAAAGAGGTACAACTCCAAGCAATTTCAAACAAAATGGGAAGAAATTCCGGCAAATTCCCTTGGTCCTCCGAGAAGATTAGAAGATGGGTGGCAAAAGGTAAGAAAAGTATAAACGAAAAAAAGTAAAAAATATAACGATGTATTTTTTTAGGTTTGGCGAGACTTAAAATTTAAAGTTAAAAAAAAGCTGGTTGCCAACAAAGCGGAGTTCAACGCTACTGGTGGAGGGATATATAAGCAGTTTTCCCTAAGTCCGCTGGAAGAATCGGTGGCAAATTTATTGCAATTTAGGAAGCAGCTAAACCCAGAGGGGATTCCGAGCCAGGAAAAAATTATTGAAGATGAAAGGGAAGAAATAGAGGTTTTTTTGGCGGATATGGAAAGGCCTGAAATGCCGCAAAGTAGTGCAGCAGATTTGCCATTCGACAGCACTCAACGCCTAAAAGGTCAACTCCCTCAAGATCCAACAAAACAAAAAAAATATGTAATGGTCGGGACGAATTACTGGAGAAACACAGTGATCAACAGGCAAAGATTTTGACGGAAATTTCCAACACTTTATCCTCAGTAAAGCGTTGCGTAAAGGATGTATGTAGATACCAACAAAACATGATAGAAATTGAAAAAAGGAAATTAGAATTGCTCGAAGAAAAAAATATAAGAGATATAGAAAGAAATAAGAGGGAAGAAGAAATGAATAATGCTGAAATTCAAATAAAAAAAATTAAAATGATAATAAAAGAGAAAGAACTTCAACTACTTAACACTAGAGAGATAACCCTATTGGAAGTTACGGAGAAGATAACCATACGTCTATGGGACCTATCATAGTTTTTCTTTATGGTGACAATATATTTGGAAATATTTTTAACCTTTTTGTACTTACATGGATTCTTTATACATTTCCTGACTATTTAAATGCCATTTTGGCGAAATTTTTTTTATTATGTAACAAAAAATCACATTTTCAGTATTCTTATAAAATAAACAAAAAAAATCCAAGTATTTTGTAAAAGGAACTGACGTTTTCTTAAAAACTAAAATAAAGGCTCGAATTAAACATCATTTACTGTGTGATTTTTGTGAGGACTATCTTCAAGCAACAAACATCTGTATTGAAGAATATCATCAAAACTTTGTTATTTCTTCGATTTATTCACCTCCTAGATTTCATATATCAGAGAGTCAATATAGCGACTTCTACAAATCACTAGGTCCCTGTTTCATAGCATCAGGCGACTACAACGGGGATCAAGACTTATTACTCCAAAAGGTCGTGTTTTATTTGACACTATTTCAAAAATGCGTCTGAATGTGATATCAAGCGGACAACCCACCTATTGGCCTACTGATCGACAAAAAATACCTGATGATGAATTTTTCATTAATTCCGGAATTTCACGTTTATTGGACCTTATAGTTCCCACCAAAATCAATTTGTACGGCTCTTTTAACTTTGGACTTTGCCAGTGGAACTGACGTGAACCAGTTGTCACAAGTAACCAATACAATATTACTTGTGAACCAGTTGTCACAAGTAATATTGTATTGGTTTGGATAATTCCTTCACGTAATATTCCCCCAAAGACACGTTGTTAGTATTACTCGATTTGCCTAGGTATGGAATGGCATTAAACATATATTTTGTGGCACTGTCGCAAATCATTACAATTTTGATCCCATATTTGTTCGGTTTATTGGGAATGTACATCTTAAATGGACAACGGCCACGAAAACCCAGCAACTGCTCGTCAATTGTGGTATGCGACCCCGGTGTGTAATTGGTTTGACATTGTTCAATGAACATATCCCACACTTTTCTGACAGGAAAAAACCGGTCATTAGGTTGAAGAGAAGGTCGCAACGCTTTGTCATCCATTCGCAGGCATCGAATCAAAAATTTAAACCTTTCGCAACTCATATCCGAAGTATATAGCGTTCCACTGTAGGTATTATCAAATACTTCATCGGTTGTCAGATGGTTACCTTTTAATGCAGCTGTCAAAGCGAGAATTCCAATCAGAGCGCGGACTTCAAGTTCACTTGTATCCCTATAAGTTGCTTTCGTCATTCCATCTTTACGTTTCATGGATATTTCCACATTTGTCCATTTTACAATTTCCAGAATAATTTTGTCGGTAAAAAATACATTGAAGCAGGAAAGGGGCTCAAGCAATGATTTACATTGTCTAGTAGGACCTCTTGCCGTTCGAACAATGTTGGATAAAGAAACTCTGCCAGCGTTTTTACCTTTCGACGTTGTCCAGCAGTACTTACTTTTGCTTCTAATAGTAGGTTCAGAAAACGTAAGAATACGTCTATCTGAAGAAGAAACACAATTGGAAGATCCTGTTAATTGGTCCTCCAATAAAGCTGTGTTGACATCAAGATCTTCATTAGCCATTACCTCATCTTCGACATCGCTCTGAACATCATCTTCAAATAATTCATTTTCTGTTTCACTGCCATTAGATGATTCCGAATCGTCCGATAAACCTTGCACATACGTAATTATTTCTGTGTCATTTAAGCACCGATTTCGGGCCATTGTTCTTGGTTTAACTAATGAAAAAACGAAATCACGATCAAAACAAAGTTTATTCAAATTGAGAGTAAAAGTCACACAAAAATAACCATACGTCTCCGAGACGTATGCGACCGCCAAAGCTCTAAGAGTATAAAACTTACCACGACAAAATAACCACCACCGGCAAGCTACTTTAGACGATTGAAAAAACAAACAGCAACGTGTTGCAAAAGCATTCGAGAGAGGGAGAGCGAAAAAATAAAAAGCCATACGTCTCTCAGACGTAGGTTATCTCTAGGGTTAATAAAATTTCTAAGTAAAAGTTTTATTAATATGTAAATACTAACGAATATTTTTATTAGTGCCTTACGGCCCAACTATAATATGCATAAGCTGGCTTAAGCTAATGTCAAAAAATGAACGAAAAGTCCCTTAAATGTTTAAGCAACTTATTGAAGACTTTTAGGTGGCTACAATGTACTTACATGAATCTAGAAACTATTATTCCACAGTTGCACATTTGTTTTATTCGTACTTTTGCAAAATAATACTTTTTTTCTCAATAAATGAAATTTGTTAACAAAACGGTGTTAAATAAACATATTAAATATTCTTAATACCATTCATATGAGCCCTTGATTATGATAGTGGTATAAGTCATATATTTTATGTTTCGAGATATTAAGAGGTTTGTATTTTAAAGGATTAAAAAATATTTCTGTATTATGGAATAAAATATTTTGACAATTAAATAGTGCCAACAAAAGAGTATTTATTATGATTGTGAAATTTATAACCATTTTTAAAAGGTAGTGTGGTGTTAAAAGGTTTAAATGACTTATACCATTTTCAAAATTAACTGCATGACTTTATAAATGACTTAAACCATCAAGAATAAATTTTTTGTTAGAAATTAACATTTGATATATGGTAGTAAATCCATCATTCTCCATTGGGGTTTCTCTTTCTATCAGTCAACATGAAGACATGACAACATTACTAATAATTAGCGTACCAAACTTTGAAAGCAGACTGACTTATACCACTATTAAAATATACAGTTATTGTAACTTGATTACCAACCAAAAAATAAACTCAATTTATCAACTTAATTTTCATGGCATACTGCGAATTACTTCAGATTATGTTACTTTATTAGGATTTGATATGAAATAGCTGATAAACTAGATTTCAAAAATTTTTGACTTGCACCACTTTCAAAATCAAGGGCTCATATACAAATTAATAATTATTTTTAATAGTTTTAAGAAAATTTCGAATAAAAAATTTAACATTTTTTGCTGTTTGTGTAATTTTGGCCAAAAATACTAAAAAATACAGCGGTGTGCATCACTTAACTCATAAACAATAAAATGCTCTTTCTTTTTAATTACGATTATTATACAACACCTCCCTTTTTTCTTATAGTAATTTCTTTTTTTAAACATTTTATATTAAATTTAGATACAATTTGTTCACTTTCGTTCTCCATTGCAATTTTTTTACGAATGTACATTCCAAGGCAAATTCATACCAGGTGTGAGCAGTAGAGCAACAACTACAACAAAACAACAACTTTGACATTAGATTAGCAGATATGAAACAATGTATTTTTGACAAGACATTTTCAAAAACACGAGAGCAAAAAACAATCGGCTGGGCTATCAACACCACCTGGTATGAATTCGCCTTGGTACATTCATATGTAAAACACAAAGCCCAAACAGCTGTTTCCGTACGGAATGTGCGATCGGTTTCGGACTTTGCTTAAGCAAATAACATTTGACGAAACTTAACGAAAAGTGTTGTTAAGTACATTATAGTTTGCCACTTATGATTTATATGGCTTAAGCTAGCTTATGCATATTATAGTTGGGCCTTTAGAATTACTTGTTTTTTATTTTTTTTACTTTTTGTTTTTTATCTTAGTTTTAAGAAAATGAATAAAGACTGAATTGAAATTAAATAAAGCTTTGTTTTATTCGATCCCTTATTTCAGATGCCTGATTTAATTCGGTATCATATTCTTCATCTGGTGGGATATTTTCCTCATTAATTATCTCATGAGTATCATCTATCCCATATTCAATACATAATTTGTGAAGAGCAGCAGAAACATTTACTATTTTAATTGCTTTTGTAGGCTTATAGTGAAGTTGACATGCTCCAACTAGGCAGCGAAATCGGTTCTTTAAAACGCCGATCGTTCTTTCTACTATATTTCTATCTTTAGCATGATTAGTGTTAAAAGCAGCCTCTGGACTTCCTTCAGTGGTGGACCAATAAGGTGTAATTAAATAAGGCTCAAGAGGATAACCAGCATCACCTAATAAAATAAGAATTATTTTCTGCAATATAAATTCAATACTTATTTTTACCTAAAAGCCAAGAATTACGTTCCCCTGCATTATAGCGTTCTTGTAAAACCTTTGTAGCATGACTAACATTCCATATTAAAGAATCATGAGCTGGTCCTGCATGTCGGGCATCTAAGAACCGTATCTTCATTTTATGATCACAAATCTATTTAAAAGTTGAATATATATTTACAATTTTTTTAAACACAACGTGTGTACTTACAAGCATAACATTTAAGCTAAAAAATCCTTTACGATTTAAGTATAAATGCTGGTCTTCCTTACTTGGAGCGAGAATTTTTATATGGGTTCCATCTATACACCCAATAATGCCAGGAATTTCAGTTTTTTGAAAAAAGTGCAATTTAGCTTCATGTTTCTCAGCTTCACTCATTTCAAATTTTATCCACTGGGGACAAATTTTTTCTTCCAACACATCAAGGGTTTCGGACAAAATTTTGGAAACCATTGGCTGTGACAGTCCCAAGTTAAAATCGTTTCCAACACTTATCTGGTATGATCCTTGTGCTAAAAACCTCAATGTAGCCGCTAATTTAATTTCTTTAGATACAAATGTTGATTTTGTTCCACTTTGTAAGTAAGGTCCAATTGTTCCCAAGATATACTTGAAGGCTCCCTTATTCAATCGGAAGTAGTTTTCAAACCTTTTAAAAAATTAAGCATTATTAAAAGCACAAATAAAGTTTTAAGCACAGTTAAGTTTTAATTACTACTTACGTCTTATCTGGCAAATTAAGGATATTTGATTTTTGTCTGAGCAGTCTTCTTTGCAATAATAAATGGTATTTATTTTCTTCGTCACTTGAATTGGAGTCCGAATCAGAAATGAAAAACATTTTCTTTAAAAAAACTTTAAACAACCACAGGCCAAACAACGTGCTAATGAAAAATTCTATCTGCCCCGCTGGATGCCAGTTAATAAAATGTTAAAGTAAACGTGTGATACTCGCCGGAGAAAAAATTATCACTTTAAACAATGAACAATTCTTTGTTCATTAGCTTCATCCTACAGTATTAACAACCTAATTCGCACTCCAATAATTTTTTTTTTAAACTTCTTTTTATTTAAGTATTTTTTATTAAATATCCTTTTTTTATAATCTTACAAATTTTTCATTCACTCAGCAATAATAACCTACTAATTTTGTACAGCTGTTCGTTCGAGGGAACAATTATTTCACGGATTATTGCCGATACCAATTTTCACATGAAGGGTAATAAAAATTTCACGTGAGCAAAAATTTCACTTGCTATTGCCGATAGTGGTGATTATTTAGGTTAAATTATTTTCTGTGTACACTTAGTGCTTTTTTGGTACAATTTCAAATAAAATTTATATATAATTTATAAAAAATTTGTTAGTTAATCAATATTTTTTTAATTTTTCTTACAATAGTTTCATAGTTCTCCAACTTTGTATTGTCCAAGTTAAATTGGACATAAAACCCATTTTTTATATATATTTTACTTAAAAAAAGTTATATTAAATGTTATGTAAGGTAAACAGTGGTAAGGTAAATGAATTCAAAACCGTATTATAAAAAAATACTTACCATTGTTAACACTTACTTTTCAATTATATTTATATTAAGTTACTACTTACCCTTAATTTTCTTTTTTTTATACTTACCTGAATTTATCTACTTACCGTACTTATACTTACCTATAATTTTCCATTTTTTACACTTACCTGTATTTATCTGTCAATAACATGCAATAAAAACCTGTAAAGTTGCTAACACTGCTTTGTTGGAAAATCTCCAATTTTGTTTTCCCAATATCAACTTCGGGTGACAAAAGCCGAAGTTTTGGCGCTTTTAATGTAGCGCTTTTCTTATTTTAATTTTATTATCCAACGAGCAGTGCGAGCATCTACTACCATCTACAATTTATTAACCCAGTAAACAAGTGAAAAGTTAAAGTGTAAAATAATAGTGATATTTTAAATTAAAAAAATTAAGGTGAATATTGTAAATAAACCTTAACATTTGCTGAAAAGAAATAACCCTAAATCTCTTTTCTTTTCCCCAAACCCACTCAATTATAATTTGCTCTTCTCGAGTAAATTATAATAATTATCTTTTTTCTAGTAAAGACTAATTTAAACACAATCACCACAAGTTGTGTTCATGGTCCTTATCGAAGCCGGCAAAAAATAAAAGCAGCAGACATCCTCTTAAATAAGAGTAAAAAAGTGAGCAAATTTAAAAAAAAACACCACCAAAAGAAGCAAGCAGAATGAGGTAAAAGTTAATTTATGTACAAATATCAAAGTGAGTAAAAACCCCAGCAAACTATTTAAAGTGACATAAAAAACAATCATAAATTTATTAAACAAAACACAAAAATATACCCAAAAAAAAAAACACAAATGTATGTATGTATGTGCATATTAAAAACAAATTGAGTGCAAATTGTCTCAAATATTGAAGGTGAAAAAAAAAGTAGAAGAAAATTCCAGAAATTTTACCTTAAAAACCGTTAAATATATATTACAAAGAACAAAAAAAAAAAAGATCGGCACATACATTTTATCCTTATGTGGAAAAAGCAATAATTAAAAAAAATTACAACAGGAGAAAGTATTCCCCCTTCTTTTCTCAAAAAATTATTTACATAAAGTGAAGTTAAAACAACATACATACATACATATTTGCATATGTAAAAGCAAAATTTTCTCTTAAAATTAAAAAATACCTACATTGTGTTTTAGGTCATATTCATACTCATTTTTATACAAATATATATACATACAGGTATTAAAGAAATAAATTTAATACTTGCAAAATCAAATCATTTAAAACCTAAAAACAATTGTGTGAAATATATTGAAGAGTATAATAAAAATGCATTAAGTTCTCTCCCAGTCTCTTAAAATATTTTTCTTAATTTTGAATTGTTCATTTCCCCTCATTGAGTTGAGTTCCATAATAATTGTGATCTTTTTACTCTTAATATAATAACTACTCTTATTATTTTTTCATACAGTCCACTCAAATAAAAGTTAAAGTAAATGCTCTTGTTAATTGCAACCCCCAAAAAGCAAATTAAATTTCCAACAGAATCAAAGAACTTTAAATTAAATTTGGAAAATTATAAAAAAGTTTAATTAAGTGCAATTTAACATTTCTTTGCAACAAAGTTAAAATAAAAGCACAAATACTTTCACACAACCAAAGAGAAAATATAAAAGAAAAACAAAAATAAAACACTTCTTGTTTGTTAAAGAACATATCAAACAGGGATGGGAAGTTCTGCACAATAAGTATACTTAACAAAAAATAATATATATATGTATATTTTTTTCAGTTTTCTCTTAAGTTTAATACGTTATTAGTTCACATTATCTCTAATTTGATGCAAATTTACAGTAATTAAAATTCTTCTCTCTGAATTCCTTGAACTTTTGTTTTTCAAAAAATATTTATTAAAAAAAACAAACAAATAAACTCACTTTCCCACACCTGTTGTGATAAATATCAAACAGTGTTACCGTCGTGGACTTTTAACAAAAGGTGTTACCAACCTGTATTTATTCCTAAACTAGGGAAAAAATTTATTTGCGAATTCAATAAAATAAATTTAAATTGAAATAAATAGAAATAAATTTCTATTCTCAAAATAAATACTCAAATTTTTTCTTGGATTTTATATTTTTTTTTTAATTTATTCTCACTATTAATTCACAAGGTTTACAAGTTGCTCCCAATTTTTTTTCTTTGTTCCCAGAATTAAAAAAAAAAAAAAAAAAAAAACACACTTTTAGTGCTATATTATTTAGCCCCTAAATTATACTTGTTTTCAAATCTAGGTTTCATATCTATCGCTATATTTTATAGCCCCCTACTCTATACTTGCCCTTAGAAAATAGATAGCAAACCTAGCCCTATAGCTCCATATTTCGATAAAATTAAAAATTAGTTTCAAGGAATATTTACTCATAACCATATAAGATGACCTCTAAATCCCAAGATGAGTCTAGCGCCTCTCTAAAAGAGCAATTTGATTTTGATAGCGATCGCTTGCTTAACTTTTGCGAAAGATTTGAAAAGGCTCCAAGTGATAATCTCAACGAGTCACTTATTGAGGTTAAACTAAAAGACTTGGAAACAAGATGGGGTAGGGTAGACGCTTCCTATGAAGCAGTTATGTTGTCAAAAGACAAATTTATCACTCCTGATGTCAAAACCAGCATAACAAAGATATTTGAAGAATGTACAGATTCTTATTATCTCTGCACTTCCCATATGCTAGACTTAATGAAGAGTTTTCGATTGGAAAACGCTCAGTACCCCACAGGTCAATCGACTTCCCGATATTCTATGCAGAATCAAATTCCCCCCCAAGATTTCGTACAAGATAACTCAGATTGCATAAAACTTCCTCCATGTGACACTGAAGTGTTTAAAGGAAGTTATGAACAGTGGCCCTCGTTTCGCGACATGTTCACGGCAGTCTATATTAATCACACGAAGCTCACACCCGTTACAAAGTTATACCACCTGCGTAACAAAACTCGAGGCGAAGCTGGAGATATCGTAAAAAGATATCCTCTATCCCATGAAAACTTTGATTTGGCATGGAATGCTTTAAAAACCCGATATGAGAATAAACGAGTTCTGGTTGACAACCAAATTAAAATGCTCTTTGATATCCCGGCAGCGACCAGTGAAGATAGCGAATCGATCCGAAGAATTCAATCATCTGTGAATGATTCATTAGCCACTCTTGTAACACTTGGTATTCAAGTTGATACCTGGGACCCAATACTCATTCGATTAATCTCCACAAAACTGCCAGAAGTTACCCTTTCACTTTGGGAACAATATCTCACTTCTCCTAGAGAGCTTCCAAAGTGGACCCAGATGTCTCAGTTTCTCGTTGATAGATTCGAAGCGGTAGAACGTCTCACAAGCATAAAAACTTCAAAGGGTTGTTATACACTTACAAAGCAACCCCATGCCAATATTCAAACGTACGTGTCTCATGAAAATTTAAACCCGCATTCTTGTAAGCTATGCAATGACAATCACTCTTTAAGAGCATGTCCCAAATTCCGGGCCTTCAGCGTGCAACAAAGAGTTGATTACGTTTTCAAAAACAAATTTTGCAATAACTGCTTAGCCGCATCCCATCTTAAATCAAACTGTACTAGCAAACACACATGTTTGCATTGTAAGAAAACTCATCACACACTATTACACATGAGACAAACTCCTCAAAACTCAGCTCGCAGTTTGGACAATTCTCGTTATAAAGAAAGGTTGAACGAACCTAACAAATTTGTTAAAAAATCGTCCGCAAATGTCTCTCAAACAGTTGAAGATAAAAATCAAGAAGAGCTCCCATCTACCTCTAGGCAAATTCAAGGCTATTGCTCTACTAGCAATGAAAACGTTTTATTGCGCACTGCTATAACTCAAATTGAGCATAGAGGTGAACTTTTTACTGTTCGTGCTCTGATTGATCCCGGTTCCCAGAGAACATTTTTAACAGAAAGAATTAGAACTCGTCTTCAACTGCCCTACAAAAACTCACATTTTGAAATAGTGGGTATTGGAGGTCAAAAACAATACGCAAAAAAAGAATGTGAATTCATTCTGTATGCAAAAAGATGTAATTTACGCGTTCCTATAAAAGCTATTGTTTTACCCAAAGTAACAAAACGACTTCCTGCTTTCAATCTCGAAATCCCATTCACAGCTGAACTCGCAGAATTAGATCTAGCTGACCCGACATTTAATAAAGCGTCTCAAATAGATCTAATTCTTGGAAACGATTGCGAACATTTTCTAAATATTGAAGGAATAAAGAAAAATATATGTGGTCAAACGTCAGCATACAATACCATTTTTGGATGGGTTCTCAGTGGTCCTATAAAAACTCAATCTGTTCAGACATTTATAACCTCTGTTTATATATCTGAAACAGTAGATCTCAGCAATGTTCTAAAACAGTTTTGGGAACAGGAAGAAATTCCTATTACTCGACCAAAATCAGAAGAACATGACTTTTGTGAAAACCTGTATACCCAAACAACTACTCGTAACAAAGATGGCAGGTATATCGTTAAACTTCCATTTAAGGCTGAATATCCAGAAAAAATCTTTCTTGGATCATCCCGTTATATTGCCTTAGCCCAATACTCGAGCATGGAAAGAAATTTAATGAAAAACCCTGACCTCAAAGCTCAATATAAGGAAGTACTTAACGAATACCTAACTCTTGATCACATGAAAGAAACTTCATCAAATGAAATTATTTCTCATGGTAAATATAGCTCGTACTACTTACCACACCACGCAGTCGTTCGCCCAGAGCATAAAACGACTAAAATAAGAGTTGTTTTTAATGCGTCTAGAAAGTCAAAATCACAATTCTCGCTCAATGACATTCTATACACGGGCCCTACTCTACAAAACGATTTAATATCGATTATAATCAATTGGAGAAAGTATCGGTATGTGTTTAGTGGCGGTATCCAAAAAATGTATCGCCAAATACTAGTACATCCAGCTGATAGGCCTTTTCAGCGAATTTTGTTCCAACACCAAGAAGATGGCCCCATAAAAGATTACGAGTTAAAAACAGTAACATTCGGCGTTAACTGTGCCCCATATCTTGCGATTCGGACTCTTTTGCAACTTGCGACAGATTCCGAATCCACATTCCCTAAAGCAGCTTCTATTCTGCGCACAGAAACCTATGTAGATGATGTACTCACTGGTGGCTTTTCAATAGAAGAAACTCTGTCTTCTCAAACACAGCTCATAGAAGCGTTAAAATCAGCTGGATTCCCATTAAAAAAGATTACAGCAAATAATCCACAATTACTCGCGCATTTGCCAAAGGAAGATCTTTATGATTTAGACTTCCTTCGCTTCCAGGACACAAGCGATGTCAAAACTCTTGGTATAAAATGGAATGCGATCACTGACTCTTTTACATACAGTTTTTCTCCAATTAAACAAGTTGAAAAAATAACAAAGCGATGTATTCTCTCATCTGTCGCAAAACTCTTTGATCCCGCTGGATGGCTAGCACCTATAGTCATCCGAGCAAAAATTCTCATGCAGCAACTGTGGTTAGAAGGTTTAGACTGGGATGAAAACATTTCATCAGAATCCTTACACAAATGGAACTCTCTTGTGGAAGATCTCTCTCAAATTGAAACAATTTCTATTCCACGTTGGATTCAATACACTCCTTCGGACACAATTCAAATTCATGGGTTCTCAGACGCATCGAAATCGGCATACTGTGCTACATTATACATTCGATGTCAAACTAATTATCACAACACGTTTACAAATTTACTAGTTGCGAAAACTAAAGTTGCCCCAATACAAACAGTGTGTCTACCTCGTTTGGAGCTGAATGGAGCAGCTCTACTAGCAAAACTTGTGAAGTATGTCGTTACTTCTATAAATCTCGATGTAAGCGAAATAAATCTGTGGACCGATTCCTCCATAGTGTTAGGTTGGCTCTCAAAACCACCCTCTTCATGGGAAACCTATGTGGCAAATCGAACTGCTCAAATCCACAGTTTAGTGTCTGACGCAATATGGCGACATGTCCCAACCCATGATAACCCAGCTGACCTAGGAACACGGGGCTGCAGACCTGAAGATCTTGTTCACAACCACCTTTGGTGGCATGGACCTTCATGGTTAAATAAACCTCGCTCAGAATGGCCAAACCGAAACCCACTTAAAGCTGTTCAAAATCCTGAAAATGAAACTCAAAGCCTACAAGCCTTACACGCAGAAGTTCAAGAGAATGAAATTCTGTGTAAATTTTCTTCATACAGCAGAGCCCTACGTGTTGTATGTTATATTTTTCGATTTTTCAACAAATGCTTAAAAAACTCAAGGCCAAATGTCATAAACATTTCTCATGACAACTTATCCCAAAATGAAATGAAATTTGTTAAAAAGCGCCTCATTTCTCTAGCTCAAAAAACCTTCTATAAAGAAGAGTATAATATGTTATGTAACACGCAAACTCTACCCAATAAATGCTCTTTAAAGAACTTAAATCCATTTCTTGATTCAGATTTAGTTCTGCGTGTTAATGGCAGATTATCTCAATCGTATCTACCATACGACGAACGCTATCCCATTATATTACCAGGCAATTCACGGTTCTGTCATTTATATCTAACTTATTTGCACGAATTTCTCGCTCATGCTGAATGCACCCAGATGTGTAGAATGGTGCAATCAGAGTTTTACATATTTAGACTCAAGCCGAGAGTCAAAGCTGTAATACGCAACTGCAAAGTTTGCATAATTCACAAACAGCAGTCATGCTCACAAATAATGGCACCCTTACCCTCCGAAAGATGTAATCTATCACCACCATTTTACATAACCGGAATTGACTTTGCTGGGCCTTTCGAACTCAAAACATCACCCTTACGAAAGTCAAGCACTATAAAGGGGTACGTGAGTGTCTTCGTTTGCTTCAGCACGAAGGCAATTCACTTAGAAGCGTGCTCCGATTTAACCTCAAATGCCTTCCAAGCTGCATTCGCTCGATTTGTTGGGAGGCGGGGGCTCCCCCAAAGGGTAACGACTGATAATGGCAGGAACTTTTTAGGTGCCAGTCGATCACTAGAAGGTGAATTCGCAAAGTTTATAAAAATTTCAGCTCAAGACACAGCTCAAAAATATATATCGCACGGATTTGAGTGGAAATTTATACCTCCGCATGCACCACACATGGGCGGCTTATGGGAAGCAGCCGTTAAGAGCTTCAAATTTCATTTCAAAAGAATAGCAGGTACCCAAAAATTTAATTTCGAAGAATTTGCTACTCTCTTAGCTCGAATAGAAGGAGTACTTAATTCTCGGCCAATCTCTGCGCTGTCAGAAGACCCATCAGATTTGACAGCACTCACTCTCGGACACTTCTTAAGAGGAGCTCCCATAATGGCTTTCCCTGAATTAGGTTGTCAGGATATGTCCCTAATCAACAGATGGGAAAAACTTAAGGGCATCCACCATCAGTTTTCTATCCGATGGAAAGAAGATTATCTCAAATCTTTACACAAGCGCTACAAGTGGAGAGACTCTGCTCCCAATATTCAGGTTGGAGATCTCGTGGTAATAAAAGATGATTTATTACCACCCCAAGAATGGCGATTGGGTCGGGTAGAGAAAACATATCCCGGTTCAGATGGAAAGGTACGCACTGCTGACGTACGTAGTGCCTCTGGAGTAATAACCAGGCCGATAGTCAAATTGTGCTACCTTCCTTTTTTGAAAAATTAAATTTCCATCAAATTAAATCTAACATCTGAAATCATACCAATTTTCTCATTTTCCTTTTCTTTTCCTTTACTCAGGATATGCTTATTTATCTGCAATCAAAAATTACTCGTCTTAATATTGCGTTTTCTTTTTTTTACTATTAGACCAAATCGCAGGCTCACTACCACTCGTCCCCGTGAAGTGCGTACAAAACAGTATAGACGTCGGGATCCAGAAATATATAAATGTGCTTTATGCAAAACCAACCACGGCCTAAGGTTCTGCCGTAAATTCCTTAACATGACGGTGAAGAAGAGGGAAGAGGTGGTAGAGAGACATCGCTATTGCGAAAATTGCCTTGCTCGCAGCCATGATTTGAGGGCATGCGCCTCGACAGATACTTGCAGGAAATGTGACAAGTATCATCACACTCTTTTGCATCCTGCCCCTCCACGTGCAGCAAGGACAAACAAAAAGCCTACAAAGAAGTCAACTCCACAGAACCAACAAGCGACGAGCTCAGGACAGCAACAACAACAACAACAGCAACAGTCAATCCCAGCATCATCATCAACAACCAACATCATTGCAGAGGCCATTAAATCATTGGCACAAGTACTGTGTGCTGCCGATAAGATGAAATCTGTTGCCTAATGCCAAGGCCGGCGGCATGTCCAAGTTAAATTGGACATAAAACCCATTTTTTATATATATTTTACTTAAAAAAAGTTATATTAAATGTTATGTAAGGTAAACAGTGGTAAGGTAAATGAATTCAAAACCGTATTATAAAAAAATACTTACCATTGTTAACACTTACTTTTCAATTATATTTATATTAAGTTACTACTTACCCTTAATTTTCTTTTTTTTATACTTACCTGAATTTATCTACTTACCGTACTTATACTTACCTATAATTTTCCATTTTTTACACTTACCTGTATTTATCTGTCAATAACATGCAATAAAAACCTGTAAAGTTGCTAACACTGCTTTGTTGGAAAATCTCCAATTTTGTTTTCCCAATATCAACTTCGGGTGACAAAAGCCGAAGTTTTGGCGCTTTTAATGTAGCGCTTTTCTTATTTTAATTTTATTATCCAACGAGCAGTGCGAGCATCTACTACCATCTACAATTTATTAACCCAGTAAACAAGTGAAAAGTTAAAGTGTAAAATAATAGTGATATTTTAAATTAAAAAAAATTAAGGTGAATATTGTAAATAAACCTTAACATTTGCTGAAAAGAAATAACCCTAAATCTCTTTTCTTTTCCCCAAACCCACTCAATTATAATTTGCTCTTCTCGAGTAAATTATAATAATTATCTTTTTTCTAGTAAAGACTAATTTAAACACAATCACCACAAGTTGTGTTCAGTATAGAACCAACTTAATAGCAACATTTTTAATTTAAGTTCAGGATTTTTATTATTTACTTTGATAAACCTTTTATGTATAACGGATACTTAATTTAGCTGCAAGATTTTTTGCTGAACTACAGCGTTTGAACGAATTTCCGTCGCTTTAATCAGTTCGGGCGGTATTCAGCAGGTATATTTTTCTATTCTTTCTACTGAGAAATCTTAAAGACTCTTTAATTATTGTTCCTAATAACTCCAAACATACTTTAACGGAATAAGATCAGGTGGCTTTGGCGTAATTTCAAGCACTTGATGGAAATTGTAGTGTTACCAGGGGCCGAATTACCGCATACGTTATCGAGTAAAATTGTTCGTAAATTTTCTTTTTGGGATTATGGCATTCGTTATCGAACAAGTTATATCGAAATTTCTGATTATAGCATTCGATAACGAGTACATAATCGAGTACCAGCTGTTTAAAATTCACTCGTTAGCTCTGTATCAATCGAAATTAATATTTTTTAAGTTTTGTGTGCAAAAAAGGCGAAAATGTAAGTTTATAAATGCATATTTTATACAAAAAATCTATTTAATACAGCTATATTCGTTTTAGGACAAATATAAACAAAATAAATGGTAAACAAAAAGATTTTTTGGCTGAGTATATGTTGGAGCACCCAAACTTGGCCAAAAATATATTACCAAATTGCAGCCAAGGAAAGGCAACAGCCAAGCGTTTATGTAATGAACTTTCTTTGAAGCTGAATTCGCATGGGCCACCAACTAAGGACGCAAAATCGTGGAGAAAGGTAGGACAAAAAAGTTCGGTGAAAATACATACATACATACTTATGTCCACATTATTTTGTAATTATGTCTGTACATTAAAAAATATTTTAATTATAGGTTTTTGCTGACCAAAAGTTCAACGCGAAAAAAAAAATTTCTTTCAACAAGGCATCCAAACAAAAAACTGGCGGTGGTACTTAACAGGAAATGATTTTAACTTCTGCAGAAGAAAAAATTATTCAAGCCACTGGAGTAGATCTTCATATAGAGGGACTGTCAGTTAAAACCTATGGTAAACCAAGGTCGCCCAGCAAATGTGAGGTAGATGAATTGGTGAATGAAAGTATGCAGTCAATTTTAGAGAATGAAGAAAGCGATGACGTTGTAAATGAATATGTGGAGAAAGAACAACCAAGGCGATTTTTAAAAAAAGAGAAAATTACAAAACAGTCTATTGTGTCATCACATGTAGAAAAAACAGAAGCATACCAACGCGAGCTTCTTTTAAAGACTGATTGTGTATTGGCACTTCTTACTTCACATACTAAAAAAATGGAGGAATATAAACAGGAAGAAAATGCAAAATTACAACGACTGCTTCTAATCAAAGAAAGATCTCTAAATATTAAAGAGGAGGAACACAGAGCTAATATGGCAATTAAGCAAGTATAATTGCAAATAAAAACGCTTGAACTAGAGGTGTTTAAACAAAATAGATCATAATTTTTTTGATCCAGTCCTACTGAATTTTAGTATTAGCCGCAGAAGTACAAATGAACTGAAATGTAATTTTTTATTTTATCTACCAAAACTGAAATGTGATTTTTTAAATTTTTTTACTTTATTTTATATTTTTAAGTAAGTTATCAAATGTGATATAAATGAATTCAAATTTAACAATACGTTATTTTAATTTTTATGTTGTAAGTGATAGTTTTATTTGATCTCTTATTTTTTAACCAATTCGTGTTAATTGCGTGTCATTTCCAATGATAGGGTTTATAATTGAGTTGTGAGACTGAGAAGTATTTTGCGTATATGATGGAACTTTGAAATAAATGCACAAGTTGTGCAGTGCAGCACAAACATTTCCAAATTGCGCAACTTTTTCCGGCTTATAGCGACTTCTTTTGTCATTGCATAGGATTTTCCATCGAGCTTTAAGAATTCCTATTGTCCTTTCAATGGAATGTATGTATATCATTAAAATGGGACTCCGCCTTCTTCAGGATTTCTGTAAGGTGTAATCAGCCAAGGTTCCAGGGGATATCCGGAATCGCCTAAAAGAAGAAATTTTATATAAAAATTATACATATGAATGTACATGTATATATGTACATAAAAATACAATTTTTAACCGACTTCAAAAAGAAGGAGGTTATCTATTCGTCTGAATGTTGGTTTTTTTATGTATGTAACCGCAGAACTCAGCCATTTCTGAACCGATTTTAAAATTTTTTTCTTTATTTGAAAGGTTATGTTTTCAGATTGGTCCAATTTTAAAATCAGTTCATTATATTAAAAATTAAAGGGTGTCCCCATACAACATACATGTTTTTTACGTGTATTAAGAACCGTAAAGGGCACCAAATTAAAATTTTAAAAAATTGCGTGTCGGTATAGCTCCCAACAGCAAAAATTTATGAAAAAATAAATTTTAAATTTAAAGGGTGTCCCCATAGGTGACCTAATTTGACCTATTTGAGACTATCTTTTGAACCGTTATAGGCAAAACCTTGAAAATTTGACAGAATGTCGATTACTCTGACTGTTATAATAAAATCTTTAAATTATCAATATTTTAAAGGGTGCTCCAATAGTTCATTTAATTTGATGTATATGGCCATACTTTTGAACAGTTGTACACAGACCGCTGAAATTTACAAAGAACCTGTATTGCTAAGTTCGCTATAACAAAAAGTATAAAATTTGAATTTGGAAATAAAAGGGTGTCCCGATAGTTAACGTAATTCTATGTGTGTAGCCAAACTTTTGAACTGTTATAGACAGACAGCTGAAATTTACAAGGAACCTGTATTGCAAAGTCCACTATAGCAAGTATACAATTTGAATTTAGAAACTAGAGGGTGTCCCCATAAATTATGTAATTTGATCTATATGACCCTATCTTTTGAACCGTTAAACACAAACACTTGAAAATTAGGCAGAATAACTACTACTTTCTCTGGTATGATATCAAGTATAAATATTTGGAATTATAATGTAAAGGGTGTCCCAATAGTTCATGTAATTTGATATATATGGTTAAACTTTTTAACTGTTATATACAGATAGTTGAAATTTACAAAAAATCTTTGTGGCCAAGTCCTCTATAACAACAGGTCTTTAATTTAAAATTGTAAATGAAAGGGTGTCCCAATAGGTGATGTTATTTGATCTATGTGACCCTATCTTTGAAACCGTTATAGACAGAGGCATGAATGGTGTCCCCATAAAAGACGGATGCTGGTGAAAACAGTTTACATTTGAACAGTAATGCTTGACATTCACATAGTCTTTACTTTTTTCCGCTAATTTTGGAGCATCTATTTTTTGGTTTAAATCTAATTCTTAAAGATTACTTCTTACATTTTTAGTTTATAATTGCTGCCCACAATTATACCACAATTCTGTTGTAAAGAAAATTTTTTTTGTTTTTTAATTTATTTTTTCACCTACTCATTCTACAACAACTAGTTTAATTAAAAAAATACTTTAAAGTTATATTTATTATGTATTTTTTATTAATAAGCTTTTGAATATTACATATTGAACTAACATATTTCAAGCGCGTTGGCATACCTCAACTTTAACTTGTTCTAGACCAAAAAGTAATGAAGTTATGAGGCTGAAATTTCAGGGAATTGTTACTCATATATCTGTTAATATACTGTGTCGTCCAAATTGGACGACACGCCAAAAACCATTTATTGCCGCGGTTACTATAGGGCTGTCTCACTGTGTGGTGGTAGTGCTAGTGGTATTCTGCCGGCATCAATAATAGCAGTAATCATCATTATCATAACAATAGTGACATTATAAATCACAATGTAGTTGTGATGATAACACATCATCAGCGAACATTGGTATTCTCGGTAAGTTTAATCAGCGTCCAGAAAAACATAATTATTTTGTCTTAAAAGTACCGAATATAAAACATATGGGGCCCTTTGGATGATTTTCATTTAGGGAAACTGAAAGCTCTTGATACTAACTGTACAATGAATCAAATGACTAAAAACCGCTTACAACAAGAAAGTCTTGCCAAATTACATTTTGAATTGGCTGCAGCCGAAAAAGATTCTCTCAAATAGTAATTATTTTTATGCAGCTAAAACTCAAGAAATTTGTTTACAATTAATGCAACAACAGGGGCCTTATTCTGAATTGCGATGCGAAAGTCAATGCGATGCGCGAATGATATGCGATGCGAAAGAAAATTGGTATTCTATAAGGCTTTCGTAATCGCATTTGAGTTTTATTTTAAATCGTGGCAATGCCGATCAAAAATAACAACGCTGGTCTAAAATAAACGTCAAATTTAAATTAACAAAAGAAAAAGAAATTTGTGATTGTGCTTAGAAAATAAGATTAATTTATATATTTGTGTAATTTATCAAAAATGGATTCTGTGGCACTATGGTTTGATGATGAAGAGATGACCAAAATGAAAGGGTGCAGAGAAGATTGCTTAGAAGCAAATCGCATATTCTAAGCTTGAATGCAAAAAGGTAATTTATTTTTAAGCATTGAAAACATTTAATTATGCATAATATTTCTATTCCAGCTTTATAAACAATTTTAGATTGAGCCAAGAGACATTTATATATGTATGTTTTAAATAACATTGGCTCCGAACTGAATACCACAAAATCAAGTGCGTTTCCGCCAATTATCAAATTAGCGGCTGCGTTAAAATTGGTTGGTAAAGGTGGCTACCAACACCAAATTGGTCAAGATCATCATCTTGCAATACCTCAGCCAGCAATGTCGCGAAGTTTGGCAGAAGTTTGCGTAGCTATAGAAAAGATTTTATGTCCGAAGCATATTAAATTTGATATGTCCGAAGGCGAAAGGAAAGAGGCAAAAACTTTCTTTTTCAGAAAATTTAATTTTCCTGGTGTGATTGGAGTGGTAGATGGAACACACATCCAGATAATACGACCCAGGGAAAATGAGCATTTGTATTTTAACAGGAAACTTAAACATAGTATGAATGCTATGGTGGTGAGTAAACTTATTTTTCAAATAAAATGTTTTTAATAATTATTTAAGCCAGCCATTGTTGGTAGTGCTTTTAGCATTTGATTTATTGTAATTTTAATTGTAATAAATTTTTAAATAATAAAATAAAATAATATTGATACATTTCAGATATGTGACCACAAAATGATAATTAGAGCTGTCGATTGTAGGTATGGGGGCGCAAGTCACGATTCCCATGTATGGAATCTGTCTAATGAAAGACAACTATGGAAAACACAATACGAGAATGGAATGAAGGGAACTTGGATTCCTGGTGAGCGGTTTTCTGTTATTCCTTTTATTGTAATACTTTTAAAGTTTAAACATTTTTAGGCGACTCAGGCTATCCATTAGAACCATGGATCTTAACACCATATCGGAACGCTGCAGATGGTTCTGCTGAAGCACTTTTCAATGAAAATTTTAGTAAAACCAGATCATTAATTGAAAGAGTGTTTGGTGTCATGAAAGGGAGATTTCGATGTTTGTTAGCGGCCCGGGAGTTGCATTACTATCCAAAAAAGGTTGTTCGAATTATGAATGTTTGTTGCGCTCTACACAATATTTGCTGCAAATTTAAAGTTGAACTGCCAACGGAGAAAATTGTGGTTGCCGAAGATCTGCCACAATCTATTACTAATTCACCTAGCTATAATAATGGTACTAGTGGTAATAACAATTACACAAACATTGCTAGAAATATAAGAGACGAAATAAAAAACTTGTTTTAAAAAGTAGCAGTCTTTTTTATTAAAACACTTAAAGCCTCTTCATTGGTTACATACATATTTCATTGATTTTTGTTAAACACAAAACTTACAAGCTATTAAAAGTAAAAAAATTCATTGGTTTTAGTCAAAAAAACTTACAAGCTATATAAAACTAAAAAATTCATTGGTTTCGGTTAAAAAAAAAACGTATAAGCTATAAAAAATTAAAATCCAAAAACAAAAAAGAACACAACACCAATAATTTTAGTCTTTCGTCTTCGATATCCAACATCCTTTTTTTAGCTCTATTTTTTGTCTTGTCAATTTACTTACTTCAGCAGCATTTTCTTTATCAAATTCGAATCTTTGTCTTGCCAGATTTAACTCCTTCTCCCTTAATTCGAACTCCTTTCTCTGGTATCGGCTTATACTTTTTAAATTTTTATTTATTTGCTTAAATAAACACAAAGATTCCTTTTGGTAAGTAATTTGATTTTCAACTTGTTTTTTAAGTAGCCCATCTCTTTCGCAGAAGCTAACTGATCGCGAACGTTTTCTTGAATTTCTTTCCGAGCTTTGGGAACTTTCGGTTATTCTCATTGGAGACTCAACAATTTCTTCCGGAATTAAGTCTTCTGACGGCACTTTCTCCAACTGTTCTTTTCCAGTTGTATTATTTTGCTCACACGAGTCAGTAGCTCCGAAGGAAAGTGCGCCAGACAGCCCATTTACGGAATCCTCCATACACAGCAACTCAACCACTTTCTCCTCCAAAGAAGTCAGCGGGTTGAATTTCGATGGGCCACCGCCAGCGCCGCCAATGTCTGTTTTATTTCGTCTTAATTTCTGCTTAGTGTGCACCTTGAAATCAGCCCAAACCTATTAAAGTGAAAGTTGAAATTACATGCTTTTAGAAAAATATAATTTTAAGTGATTTATATATTTACCTTTTTCCATTCTGCAGTGTCTCTAACAGGCGGTCCGCTTGCATTTAGATCTTCGGCTAATGTTTGCCACAAAACATTTGCCGACTGACGTGCATTTAACGTTTTTAAATGACCTTTTGCCAGTTGGCTGTGTTTGGTCATGAATTCCACCATTATTTCAAATTGGTGCGATTTGGTCGTCTTGTTGTGTGTTTCCCTGAATAATTTTAATAATTAAATAAAATAAAGATGAAATAATGTAAGAATAAATAAACAAAATTATAACTTTTCACTTACATGTTAGTGCTTTGCGTATGCTGTTTTGCTATCGAATATATTTTGCAATCTTCGTATGTATCTGACATTTGTTTTCGCAATACAGAATACCGACTTGCCACCTTTTCGCATTTTAAATGCGAATAAAAAAAGTACTTTGCGAAATTCGTAACACAGAATAGGAAGTGTTCGCATTTGCATGTTTTAATGTCGCATTGTCTTTCGCATCGCAATTCAGAATAAGGCCCCAGTACTACGTTCAATTGCCATCGAGCAATTACAAACTAGCCATACAGGACTCAGAAATTTTCTTCAAGCGACATGCTTCAGTTTGCTTAAGTACCCTGTCGGAAACTCAGTTAACTAAAAATTAACTTTAAGCTAACTATTTCGCAACTAGTGCTGACTGACACTTGGATTACTTTGCAATGAAAACAACTAACTATTTTAACATTGTGATGTCCTAGGGCGGTAGTCAATTGTCTGATTCTGCATTACTTTGCAACTAATTTAAAGTTAACTTTTTAAAAGTTAGCATTCAGTTAATTTTCTGTAGCTAGCTGTAAACTAACTACTTTTCCGTTGGCTATAAGTGGGGCTTTTTTAGTTAACTATAAGTTAGTGGAATATAGTCAACTAAACGTTAATAGTTCAGACGTTAGCTGAAAACTAACTTTTTGTAGCTAGCTGCAAAATAAAGTTTATTCAAAAATTTTAAAATAAATTTTATTTTGAAAAACTAACATGACAACTAACTAAATAAATAGCTATAAAAAGTTAGGTTTCAGCTAACGTCTTAACTATTAATTATACTTTGTTGTAATTTATGAAAAATAACATTTATTAAAAACTTAATTATTATGTGTTTAGATAAATATACAAAATATATTATAACATATTATTTGAAAAAAAAAAATAAAAAAGAAACAATTCAATTTTTAAAAAGCCTTAAAGTCCGGGTCGCCATTTTCAACTGACAAGTTGAAATACAGGTTTTCTTATGAGCGTTGTCACAATCAGTACATCTCCATCAACGCAAGGTACGAACTTTGGCAAATTTTAAATTTTGAAGTACGTTAATTAGTTTGAGAACTATCAATTGGTTTTTTCTTTGTTTTAATTAAATTTTTGTGTTGAATTGCAGCTAAAATAAAACAAAATATAACAAATTAAATAAAGTTAAATGTAAAGTAAAAAAAGCTTTTTAAGTGTATAATTTCCTGAATTAATATCCGTCAACAAAGCTCTCATTGTGTCAATCTCGTCCGTCCTTACTTTGGTTTCAGTTGAATACATCAAAGTATAATGCATGACGGTTTCTATGTACCCCGGCCTTAACACCTCTCATGATTGTTCACAAATTCCAATAACACTTGAATTAAAATTAAAGCAATCAACAACACTTTTTTTTTATTATTTTATACAAACAATAGCTTTAAAACACCTAAAACCTTTTTGTTTTAAAACTTCTTTTATTATTTATGAAAAAAACTTTCAACTTTACCCCCGAGAATATTTACTAAAAAAAAATCTAAGCTGTTAACTGAATTCGGCGGCGCACAGTGGCTGAAAATCGTTTTTCGTTGGCCAAAAGTAAATTTTTTTTTTGTCACCGATTTTTAAAATTTTTACGTCATTTTGTAGTTAATATATCCAAATTAAGGTAGCCAAAAAATTATGTTAAAATATTGATAATTGTGGGCGTGGCATGCTGTCAAACTCAACTTTTTTTTTAATTTCAGAAAAAGGTGTTTTTCTTTGGTTTTTTATCAAAATTAAATGGTTAGTACTCGCAAGCTATCATCGATAATGGTCTGCGGTTTTTTTTATAATGTTGGTAGGATTATTGTCTTTAGTTGTTGTAAGTAGACACAGCTCTAGCGTTTAATATTAGGGGCGTTATGAAATATTTATGAAATTACTATATTTTCCTCAAATTTAAACTTTAGTGGAATAGAACTTCTAGGGAACAAAAGGGAACAAGAAACGTATACAACCACGAGAAAGGTGAAAGTGTCCTCTTTAAGGCTATATATACTTTTGCACCCGCCACGAGCCGCCTGTAGAACACTTTTTTCATTTTAATGAAATTACTCGAAAAAAATTCATATACAATGGTGTATTAAATTTTCACTTTTTTGCCTAAAAGTTTATTTTTTTTAGTTTAGGCTACGTATAACTAAAAAAAAATAAATATAATACCTTCGAAAGGGTTTTATGGCTTTGTTTTGATCAGCAAAAAATAAGTAATAAAATTATCACAATGGGCTCTACAGGAAGCATATGATCTCTTTCTAAATTTACCTGTTATCAAATGTTAGGGTCAACCAAAGTCATAAACAATTTTATAACAATAATTGCGACATTAAACCACTAAAGTTAAAAAACAACCCCATATTGACGCATGAGTGCAGTTTTGTTCAATTTAAGCGCTACCTGCTATGAAATTAAAGATCAGTGTGTGAAGAACATGTATATAAAAATTTATAAAAGTACGGATTCGTTAAGGGATTATTCAGCAATAACTTAATCGTTTAAGTGTACGGATAAAACGTAACAAACGCAAATAAAAATATTCAAAAGAAAATGGAGAGCTTCAGTTATAAAGAACTGGCCGAAGTGTATTTTAGAAACAAAAATCAGGAAGATGTTCTTAGTTACGTTAAAATAAAATTAAACTTAAATTCGTGTAGCAGCGAAATGCAAGAGCAATTATATAATTTCGTCAAAGCACTAAAAAAACGCTACAAAGAAGTTATGTACAGTAAACAAAAATTTTATATAAAAAGTGCAAAGTGGTTAGAAGGTTAGTGGACAATTGCAGCGATAGATCTAAAAGGCGGAAGCTTAAAGATATTAACGATGCCTTTGGTTCTACAAATATAAAAGAATCTTTCCTACATCAATTACGATCACAGAACCAATTTACAAAAGTGGATATCATTGAAAAAGTTGTTAAAGCTAGTCCACCGAGAACAAAACGGATTCTTAAAAGTATACCAACTCCGAATGATGCAATACAGTACACAAATGAGGAGGCATTAGCATTATTTCTGGATTTGAAATTAACAAAACAGCAATATATTAAACTCAGACAGCGTGCGATTGAAAAAGGCTCAAATATATATCCAGAATATCATCACATAACCGCTGGTAAAATGGACTGTTTGCCATCAAAGGACACTAATCCAATCACACCAATTTCGGCAGAGGTACAACTACGATCTCTACTTGATCACACAACCGCACGCTTGCTGCAATCAATAACAGGAAATGAGTTGAAGAAATACGGAAACACAAAGTTAATTCTTTTCTGTAAATGGGGATGTGATGGTTCTTCGGGACAAAAACAATATAAACAAGCTGTATGTGAAAATATTTCTGACTCAGATATGTTCATGGTATCATTTGTACCATTGCGATTGAAAAAGATCAACCCAATTAAACCAAGTCCCAGCAAAATCATTAGATAATACCGATGCATATGAATTTGGATTATCACCACTACACGCAAGAATACGACTTATGGAACACATACTAAAAATCAGTTATGATTTGGATTTCGGGTCTTCAGGATCAATAAGATACAACGTGACCAACAAAGAGTTAAGAAGTTCAAAAAAGAAACATGTTCAAGATGAATATCGCAAACGTAGGCTGATTATAGATCAGCCAAAACAAGGGTTAGGCAATACAAATGATGGCAATACCGCAAGAAGATTCTTTTCAGATCCAGAAACAGCATCTGAAATAACAGGAGTGGATTTTAACCTTATTTTCAGATTTAAAATAATACTAGAAGTACTTGCGTGCAATGAAGAAATTGACTGTAGAAAATTTGGAGATTATGCTAGATTATGCTAAGGAAACTGCAAAAATATATACAACTAACTACCCATGGAGAAATATGTCTGCAACAGTTCACAAAATCCTTTATCATGGTGAAGATGTCATTAAATATCATTTGGTGCCACTTGGAGATCTATCAGAGGAGGCTCAGGAAAAAAGGAACAAGGACTACATATTTTATAGAGAGCACAATACTAGGATAATTTCAGGGAATTCAACAAATGAAGATTTATTTAATATATTATGGGCAACGTCAGATCCGTTCATATCCAGTATTCTAAATCAATGGAAAGTGGACCATCGGGATTTAGATGAAGAAGCCAAAAAACTACTAAAGAACAGAAATAGCACAGAACAAAATATGGAATATTTGCAATTAATATTTAAGTCAAATGAATAAAAATTGTATTTTCTTGTTGCTTAACCAAAAAAAAAAAAAAATTTTTTTTTTGGGGGGGGGGGTCAGGTGAAGGTAGCGCAGAAGATCCGAGTACATTTTCCATTCGTCATGAAAGCTTAAAAATTAATTTTTTATGCAATCTAGGCTTAGGTAATACAATTTGTTAATTATTGACACTATTTTTCATATAATATGCTATATAAACGTCCACAAAAAGGGGCGGGGTCCAAAAATAAATTCTTATGATTTTCTGGCTCCAGGGTAAAGACCTTGAACCTTCTTTGACATAAAAATGTTTCATTTGCTTAACAAATTTACAAAAAAAACTTGTAAAAATGTGTAGTTTTTCAGTTTAGTTCTTCTTAGGGGATTTTTATCCCCCTGGTCCGATTTGGCCCATTTACGAACTTAGCCTGCCCTATCCTTCAAGATATATATGTACCAAATTTCAAGGGTCTAGCTCTTTTCGTTTAGACTGAATCATGTTCATACAGACAGGCGAATGGACAGACGGCCGGATGGACAGACGGACGTATGGACAGACGGACATAGCTATATCGTCTTAGATTTCATCACTGATCAAGAATATATATGCTTTTTTGGATCTTAGAGGGTTATTTTACTATGTTACACACAGAATAAACCCATATTTCACTCTGAAAGTTAAAAATATTAAAATGTTCAACTTTGACCTCGAATTCCTTAAAAAGTCCTCAATCAATTTTAATGTAATTAAAACTGAATCAAGCTGAGCTAAATATCTATCCATTAAAAAAAAATTATTTCAATATTTTGATCGGTTCAAAAGTTACAGAATTTTGGCCAACGAAAAACGATTTTCAGCCACTGTGCGGCGTCAACAACTACTCGGTGACAGTGGCCGGCAGCTGAATTAATATTATAGTAACAAATTTAAAATAATTTTAATTGAGGAATTGATTAGATTTAAATAAAATATGTATGTATGTACGTGAATGTTTTAATTAATTTAAAAAAAATATATTAGACACATATACATAGTATAAACATTCCTACACTATGATTACTTGTACTTAATAAATTTGAGATTATTGTTGATAATTATATAATTATTATATAGTTATTATCATATAATTGTTATATAATTATTAGTTTTGTTACATAATCTTTTACTTGCAATATAAAAATAAAACTAAAATATGTACGTACGCAAGTACACTATTTCGATGGCTTAGCCGACCTTACGTAGTAAATAAAGCCTTGGAGGCGTTTCACTGCTAATCAACTTTGACTTCTTTCAAAAGAAAAATAAGAAGCTAAATGGGAAAGAACAACGACTAACCAAACACAACAACAACAAATTTACTGTCCAGAATATACACTTTAGTTAACAAAAATTTTGCATTGCATAGTAGTTGGCTATTTTTGTAGTCAGCTACTCAATGTCCGACAGGGTAGCAACAACATCGGCGGCAGCTGCTACACGTTTGCTTTTATAACTGTTGTGATTTCAATTCGGAATTTTTAACGTTTATCTAACAAAACTAATGGTTCTATTGCAACCGTTCTAATAAATATTTTTACATTCAATTCTTAAGTTAATTTCAGTTTTCTTGTATAATGTTAACCTTTTTTTTTCTAATTTCTGACCTTAGATTTTAAAAATGTGTGTTCATTTGCCTTTGTTCATAAAAACGTTAATAATTAACCCCTATATTTATAAAAGAGAAAACTTATTTTAAATGTATTTTAGAACAACTTTTATTTAATAAATTTGCTCTAAAATAGATTTCAAGCATACATATTTAATTTTTTATAAATATGGGTATAAGAATATTTAATATTAATGAAAATACATTTTTTTTGGTAATTTTGTAGTTGGCTTCAGATGTTTAATTGTATAAGTGATTATAAAAAATGGTATATGTATACATTAGTTAATATTAATATTGATATATTATAGAATTTATTATAATAAATGTAATTTAACACATATATTTATTAAATGAATTTTTATTAAAAGAAAACAAAGGGGAAACATTAAACATAATTTGTGTAAAATAATTAAACACATTTTGTGCAAAATTCAACAACATGTTTAAAAATATATTTGTCTAATATTTAGGTCAAAAATATTCGGTAAAATGTTGCCTTTTATTATCGACCTAATTTTCAACAAAAGTGTTTTAGAGTGTAACATAAGCTCAATATTCACCGAAGGACAAGTAAGAAAGTTGACATCTTCTGGCAAATCGAGGGGAGATGGAAGGATGTTTCCAGCGCGATTTACTTCCATGCTTCGGGCCCGAGGGCATATAATAGTCTTTTCATGCAAGGTTTCCCCTACCTCATGTGTCAACTTTGCATCGTTGGTGTGCAACAGCTAATGTAGAGGAAGAAATACTATCTTCTTTAATTAATTTTATGCGACAGACAACTAGTCTAACACCGGAGGATAAGATTTGTTTTCTGGCATTTGACGAAATGAAGGTAGGGGAAATCTTTGAATACGATGTAGTTGGAGATGTTGTCAGAAAGCCTGCAAACTACGTGCAGTTTGTCATGGCACGTGGCCTACGAAAGTCATGGGAACAACCAGTCTTCTTTAACTATGATTGCAAAATGACTAAGGAGCTTTCGCATTACACTATAAGCAAACTGCACGGTGCACTGTGGCACATATTTTAAGAAGGCGGCCAAAAATCAATTTTGTATGGTTACTGATTTCAAACCTATATTACTTATTTGAAAGTAAATATCAGAGTACCTCGGGAGCCAAAATATTATTGCTCTATTTCAACATTATCACAGCGAATAGGGTGGTCCAAAATGGTCACTGTATTTTGCTAAAATAAAATTTAGGAAATGTTAATTTTTTAATACCTATAACTTTTTGTTTTAAAAGATTTTTATACAAAATAAACTCTGTATTGTAATGAAATTATGCGCTATTAGTTAACAAAAATTTCCTAATCGCATTATATGTGCGCCGGGTTGCGACCGTGGACACCATAACAATTTTTCTAACCCAAATTTCGATATTTTCTACACAAATTAATGACTACACAACTTTTATAAAACCAATTATATTCTGAAAAACTTTACAATGTTGCTTTTTGAAGTATTTTGGCCTTTTTAATACAAATCTGAAGACAAATTATTTTTAATCAAATGTTGAATCCTCCTACTTTTGGCGGACCCTCTCCATAAAAAATAAACTCAATAGAGGAAATCACGCTTCGTAGCAAACTGCTGTTGCAAATCTTGCAGTGTCTCATAGACCGATTGGTAGCACGTTAATCTGGGGGTTGCGAGTTCGATTCTAGTCAAAGACTCTGGGTGTTTTCTGCAGACAAGAAAAAAGCTTAGCAGAATGTGTTGTCTTTAAAAAAAAAAAAGATATTGCAAACCTAGCATTTATGGTATGGTTTGCAATACCACAACAACAAAATATATGAAACTGAGATTTGCTACACCCTATCAAATATGCAACAGTATTGCAGATTTCCAAGAGCAAACATTTGCAACTAACACATCTGTTTTTGCAGCTAAAACGAGCTTTACGGGCTTATTTATCGTTTTACGGCGGAAATGGCTGTCAAATAAAATTTCAACGACGACTATTAATTAAGTTAAAAACTATTTAATACAATACAATATTTTTATATGAAGTTAAAATTAAAATTGTTAATATAATACAGTACAAAAAAAAATATTTTCTTATGAAATAATTACAAAAAGTAGATTTTTGTTTCATGACAAAACTTTTAGCAGCGGCTTAGCTTATTTAAAGTTTAATTTATTTGCAAAACTATTATTAAATTTAGTAAAATTCTAAAGTGGCCAAAAATAAAATTATGATTTTGTTTTTTAGACATTTTATTGAAGTTGTTTTTTAACAAAAAATTTTGTCGATTCGTGAATTGAACTTTCCAATAATTTAATATGCAACCCAAAATTAGCTGTTGCAATAAATTTGCTATATGTTTAAAAAAAGCACTCACGCTTCGTAGCAGCAAATCGTTGCATATTTACTAGACTTTTTTAATAAAATTCCTTGAAATGAACTCATCTATTCTTTCCTGATTTGTTCACAGATACTACCTTTACATTTTTAGGAATGTTAGCTTGATTACAAACAAAATTGGTCCTGTTTGTGTATTTGTTTGCGTTATTTGATCGTTTTTTGATGGTGGCAATAAAAAACAGTAGAATTGATGTAAGTTATTATAAATGAAAAAGAATTGGAACATAATGCCCTTAATTGTTACATTTGATATGTAAATTCTTTTTTTATTTTTGGTAGATTTTTCATAAGAAACATAATAGTGGTAACATGAGTAACATAGTTTAAGATGTTAAAGTGGGAAAAATATTTAAATAAAATGTAAGTGGTAAAAATAACAATTCAACACACCCAATGAACTGAACAGAGTTTTTTATATTTTATTTGTCATTACGGTTTTAAAAATGGCAAAGTACTGTTATAGTATACTCGCTGATATTTATTTTAAACAAAAAATGTGCAACATTATATCACGGAGATGATACTGAACAATCAATTCTTTAAGACATGGAATTTACATACATTAAGCAAAAATTATAAAATTTGCAAAGAGTTTGAATAAACACTACGTTGAATGCTGTCGAAACAAGGAAAGGTTGTACAAACGTTACCAGGAATGGTTATCAAAAGCACTTATTTTTAAAAGTTCATCTACAGCCCCCAAAGAAAGTGGAAAAAAGGGTCGACTAACAAAACAAATTGAAGAATGTAGTGAAAGATCTCGAAGACGTAAGCTCGAGCATATCAATGAAGAAATTTCTCAAAAAATCATTAAAGATTCATTTTTGCACCAAATTCAACCAACACAAAATAGGAAAATTAAAATAATCGAGAAAACAGAAGCAGCGAGCCCAAGACGCACAAGGAGTATTTTAAAAAGCATTGTTTAGTCGCCACTCAAAAGGTTCTAATTATTTGGAACACCAAGCGTCCGACCTTCAAGTCCAGTGGTGGATTCCACACAAAAGAAAAACAAAATAGATATATTTTTTTTATAAGAAAAGTAATCACTATTATTACTCCCCTTTATTTTATTTCGAATTATCTGATCAATAACGAAATGTAGCTATTTAGTACAGAGGTTTATTAAGCAAAAAAAAACAATGGCTGGCAATAAAACTAAAGGTAAGTAACAACTAGTTAAAAAGAAACGAAAACCCAAAGATCACCACAGCGCCCCCTAGAAGCCAATCTCCATGACGTAAAATTATCACCACACATCATCAATCAGGGCTGGATAACTACCATTTACTAGGCTTGAACATCCCGGCCCCCTTGCAGTACAGCAACCCAAAAATATTGAACTTGGGCTTTCCTAAGAATTGTAGGGAAGAAAGAAGAAAACAAAAATAATCGAAGCATAAATCAGGTAGAATGCAATAACATAATTTGATTTATTTATTTGATTTATTTGTACAACTAATTGTTATAAAGTAAGAAAGATCTGCTACAAATTCATCCAAGGTATATAGACATCAATAAAAGAAACAAATTAAACTAAAAAGTAAAGAAAAAAAGTTTAAATTCATTTATCCTTATTTGGAATATTCAAGTTTGGAAAAAGATAATTCATACTGGGTTAACCTCTAAGGTGAACATGATCCTGATATTACGTACCCAAAAATCGTAAACTGTGCCAATGGTTTGCCAAATGATCTGCCGAATACTTCATTTCTAATAATGCGGCTGTAAACATCCACACTTAACAACAGGTTGACTGGTGCAGCGACATTAAATTGAAGGTCAGCTAATTGCAAACCTGGGAACTCATCCAAGACTTTGCTGTCAATTGATTTTACAGGCGCCATAATTGTATATTTATTCCTTACTTCTGCGCTCTCGATTACCGTATTAAAACCATGGTGACCCGTGATCTTAAGACAACATCTTTCGGTTTTGCCTACACGAATCTTAAGAGCTGAGATCCTCCGTACCAACTCTTTCGAAATTATCGAACACTCGGAGCTAGGGTCAATTATAGCTCTCTCATTAACAAAACGCCCGTTGGATTCCAATGTAATAATGGCAGAGGGCTTCAAAAAATTTGTTTCTCTTAGATGATACAATGGCAACGATACTGCTTCTCCGGCGTTACGGCTCTTTGCTGTACTCAGAACCAGAGCTTGAGACGAACGAGGCCTCTCACTCTCATGACCATCGGACGAACGAGAAGTTGGAAAAAGTACAAGCTTCACAACTGGTCTAACTTTTCAACCCGACCTAATCGCCAGTCATTTGTCGGCATGTGTTCTTCCCTTATAACAACCATGTCACCAACCTGCAAATCCTTTTGTAAATTTTTCGACTTATTCCGCTTTTGCAAATCCTTCACATATTCGTCTTTCCATCTCGAACATAAACGTTGATTTAAAGCTTTAACTCTCTGCCAACAGTTTATAATAGATATTAGAGCTTCATGTATTTCAACTTCAGGAGATGCTAATAGTTGGCCGGCGATAAGAAAATGGCCCGGAGTGAAGCAGTCTAAACATTCCACATTATCGTTTAGTGGACATAAAGGTCTCGAATTTAAACAAGATTCTATCCGAGCAAATAACGTAGCAAATTTCTCAAAAGTGTATCTTAACCCACCGGCAACTCTGCTAAAATTGTGTTTAAAACTTTTAACCCCTGATTCCCATAGGCCTCCCATATGAGGGGCACTAGCTGGGTTAAAATGCCACTTCGTACCCTGAGGAGCGTCTACAGAATTCACCTCGGGGCCTACATCACGTAGAAAGCTGCGGAATTCCGCTCTTCGATGCCCCAAAAAAATAAGTCCCATTATCTGAGTACATATCATTTGGACACTTCCGACGAGATACAAACCTACCAAAAGCAGCCAGGAATGCGGGAGAAGACAAGCTACTGACCGCCTCTAAGTGAATGGCTTTCGTAGCGAAGCACACGAAAGCACAAACATAACTTTTCGTTATTTTACAGGCACGGCCGGTAGAACTTCGAATATTGAAGGGACCAGTGAAGTCTACACCAGTTGAAGCAAAAGGTCGAGAAATAATCATCCGAGCCGCGAGAAGTGCAGCCATAAGTTGACTCCGTGTTGCCTTTTTCTGGATCGTACATGTTTTACAGCGTCCTATTATAGTTTATAACGAGTGATTTTTTAAGAGCTTGAGAACTTTTTTTTAAAAAAAAACGCATAAAATTTGCAAAATCTCATCGGTTCTTTATTTGAAACGTTAGATTGGTCCATGACATTTACTTTTTGAAGATAATTTCATTTAAATGTTGACCGCGGCTGCGTCTTAGGTGGTCCATTCGGAAAGTCCAATTTTGGGCAACTTTTTCGAGCATTTCGGCCGGAATAGCCCGAATTTCTTCGGAAATGTTGTCTTCCAAAGCTGGAATAGTTGCTGGCTTATTTCTGTAGACTTTAGACTTGACGTAGCCCCACAAAAAATAGTCTAAAGGCGTCAAATCGCATGATCTTGGTGGCCAACTTACCGGTCCATTTCTTGAGATGAATTGTTCTCCGAAGTTTTCCCTCAAAATGGCCATAGAATCGCGAGCTGTGTGGCATGTAGCGCCATCTTGTTGAAACCACATGTCAACCAAGTTCAGTTGTTCCATTTTTGGCAACAAAAAGTTTGTTAGCATCGAACGATAGCGATCGCCATTCACCGTAACGTTGCGTCCAACAGCATCTTTGAAAAAATACGGTCCAATGATTCCACCAGCGTACAAACCACACCAAACAGTGCATTTTTCGGGATGCATGGGCAGTTCTTGAACGGCTTCTGGTTGCTCTTCACTCCAAATGCGGCAATTTTGCTTATTTACGTAGCCATTCAACCAGAAATGAGCCTCATCGCTGAACAAAATTTGTCACATTTGAACATTTCGAACCGAACACTGATTTTGGTAATAAAATTCAATGATTTGCAAGCGTTGCTCGTTAGTAAGTCTATTCATGATGAAATGTCAAAGCATACTGAGCATCTTTCTCTTTGGCACCATGTCTGAAATCTCACGTGATCTGTCAAATACTAATGCATGAAAATCCTAACCTCAAAAAAATCACCCATTATAAGGTTTTTGGCTCGAGGAATAAAAAATTCTGTTCGCAATACCCTCAGCATTAGCTGATTGCCTCCATGCAACGTAATCTCACATATAAATTTCACTAAAAGCTTGGCAAAGTGGCTACTTGAAGACATAAAAATTGGAAATTTTTCATTATACGTCAAATTTGGCGCGTTCGCCAAGCGACCTCATACACGCATTATACCTTCCTCATCTAGAAAAGGATTCAAATTAAGCAATTTACTATTCGCCAATGATTCCCTAGTTGAAAGATTAAAATATTCATTGGCAAAGTGAATTTTCTGAGCGACAAAAGAAGGGCACCACAAAGCTCTAGCCGAGGTAATGAAACCGTCTTGAGGGGTGCGACCCTTGATTTAGCTACCAGCAAATGCGACTGTATAATATCATCCCCTTCTTGTATACGAACGTAAATACAAGCACCTTTCTATGAAGCGTCACAAAATCCATGAATTTCAAGAGTTTTTTAAATCAATTTGAGAAATTGCAAAGTAAAATCTATCAAGTTTTGCGTTCCGCCGTATACCTAGAGTTTTTGCCACACTATCGTCAGTAATCTCCTTAAAATTCTCATTTAATAAATGTTCAGTTGGTAAATCTTGGAGAATACGCTCATCATTTGAGGTCCATTTCCTGGTTGCGGGCTGTTAAAGCTAAAGAAATATCATGCGTTCCCACCAGCGCATCATCCACATACATCATGTGCCGTAGTATCTTTGAAGCTAGTGGCCATTTATCTTCAACATCGGATAGCTAAAAAACGTGTCCAGTTCACCCCAAAAGTAACTGTTTTAAGCTCAAAATCATTCAAATCCTCATACGAGTTTCTACGAAATATAATCCTCTGAAACTTCGTTTCTACAGGGTTGATTAAAATCTGGCGATACATTTTCTCGATATCTCCATTGAAAACATATCTGTAAAAGCGTCATCGTAATATCAACAATGTCAAATCATTCTGCAAAATTGGACCGGAATACAAGATGTCATTGAGATTCAAACCTGATGAAGTGCGGCTAGATGCATTAAAAACTACCCTTACTTTCGTTGAAGTGCTTTCAGGTTTGTCAACTGCATGATGCGGTAAATAAAATGCTTCTGTTAATTCTGACTCAACTAACTTCACCTCGACCATATGATTTAAAACCTCATATTCTGATAGTACATTATCATAGACCAGCTTTAGTTCTGGATTTCTTTTTAACGAAATCTCGTTACGAAAACTGCTTTCGAGCCTTATCGACTGTCCTAGGCCTTTATCAGTTAGATTATTTGGTTTGAAAGGTAACGAGACCATAAAACGCCTTTCAGGAGTTCTTTTATCCGTCTTTCTAAACTGTTCCTCACAATACTCATCTTCTGGGATAGCTTGGCACTGCTGTGGGTGTTCTTCTATAATCCAAAATTTTTCAAGTTGTTTATCTAAACTAACATCAGTGAAATAAGAAACTCTTGTTGAAAAAGCTTCTTGATTCACACTAGGAAGAGGGCCCGTTAAAATCCAACCAAAATGAGTTTCTTGAGCCATCAAATTCTCGTAGATGTTTTTCCTAACACCATCAAGCATTGCTTGGGGATAATTATCTCCACCAATCAAAATATCAGAGAAATAACGTAGCTAACTTCTCAAATTTTATTAATTTCTCTGACTTCATCTTAGAAGATTAATTACTTTCTCAGAAAATAGCAACAAAGAAAGCAAAATACACTAACTATTTTTGCAGGCGAATAATAAACAAACTAGACAAAAATGTCAACTATATGACGGAAAACATGAAGAAAACTATTGTTTTAAATTAGAAAGAAATTTAATATATGTACATAAGTGAAATTGTCTATGTAAATAATAAGCTTTAAATTTCCCAAATTTTGTCCAAGAGTATTTCTAATCTAAATATTTACAATAGGAACAGAATTCAAGGGTGTTCAAAAATCTTTAAATAATAATGTATTATTCGAATAAGACCTTATTCGCTTGACAAATTTTAAAGTTACTTAAGTTATTTTATGTGCCCAAACAACAATTTTTGTATATATTTTTATAAACTAAAACTACAAAACATCATTTTATCACCGAAAACAAAACACACACACAATTTAACACAAATTTCGGGACTTGTTTCTGTAACAAAATTCATAACAAAAAAAAACCAACCAAAGCAGACTGATACTGTATGGATGAAACCAAACATTTAGATACCGGAAAATGCTTTAAGTACACAAAAACCATCAATTCTTTTACATGATCATGAAATATGTAGGTATTAAATAATATGTGTACAAGTTTTTAGCAATACTATGTATCTGTAAAATTCACTTACGGCTTTCCAATATTTTTAATATGATTTTATTTGACACTTTGGTTTCTTGATTTAGGTTGTCGGTTACCTTGTTTATAAGTTAATTCTTCAAGGAACAAATTGTATTGGTAAAGGAACTGAAAATCAAGATTATTTTGCAAAAACGGATCAATATTTGTAAACACACACCTTTACCAATCTAAACACTGATTTTTTGCTTTAATTTTTATAATTTAAAATCTTATTTACAAATTTTAGAATTAACAAGAAAAGAATAATTTAATTGCAAATCAAAAAACTAGACAGACACACATAAATGATGAACTGGAATATTAGCATGTGCTTAATCTGTCAAAGTCAGGTCGGTACAACGGTTCAGAGCGGTGAAGTCAAAGGAAACAAAGTGACTCGTTTGACCCATTTAAACAATATGACGATAAGGAGATAAAACTCCAGTAACTTTTAAACTGATTATAAGAGTTAAATAAAATTATGCAGCACAAAAAAGATATGGCGAAATCTTCCTCTTGTGCTGTCTCACAGATTGTTATAAGAATGAAAAAGATGTATGTCATTACAAAAAACTCTTGTCACCTTAAATCTCCTTGACACCTTAAATCTCTTGAATAGAAAATTACTTTTTCTTCAATACCAATTCCAGGATCCGGTTCGATTGGACCAAAATGTTTAGTCGCCACTCAACAGGTTCTAATTATTTGGAACACCAAGCGTCCGACCTTCAAGTACAGTGGTGGATTTTTTCTATAAGAAAAGTAATCACTATTATTACTCGCCTTTATTTCGCATTATCTGATCAATAAAAAATGTAGCTATATAGTTCAGAGGTTTATTAAGCAAAAAAAAAAAACAATGGCTGCCAATAAAACTAAAGGTAAGTAACAACTAGTTAAAAAGAAACAAAAACCCAAAGATCACCACAGCGCCCCCTTGAAGCCAATCTCCATGATGTAAAATTATCACCACACATCATCAATCAGGGCTAGATAACTACCATTGACTAGGCTTGAACAAGCATTCCTACACGAATTCAAGATAAGAAATTTACTCCAATTCAAGATAATAAATTTACTTGACTAAAAATCAATATATGGAATTGCGTAAGCGAACGAATAAAAAGTTTCTGACAAAAAATAATGCAAAAGAACGTTTATTGAAACTTGGAAATTGTAGTATTACTTTAATTTCTAAATGGGGATGTGATGGATCTTCTGGTCAAAAGCAGTACTAGCAATGCAATGCCGAAAATTCATCAGATGCTAATTTATTTATGGTATCTTTTGTTCCATTGCGCTTGACAAAAAGTTATACCGGATTACAGCCATCAACTAGTAAGGCAACATAAACTAATGTATGTATAAATGAAATTCTCTCGTCAAAAAAGTATTGCAGACCAATGAAATTTACATTTTATAAGGAAACAAAAGATGTCATACATAACTTCAACCAGTTATATTTAAATTTGATGGCCGAGACATCGAAGTAAATTTTAAAATGTGTCTCACAATGATTGATGCAAAAACAAAGTCATCGTCTAACTGCGTTATATGTCAAAAAACATCAAGTCAACCCAAAACACAAGACGATAGTTTTAAGGAATTTGGTCCGTTAGGCGAAACTGTAAGAAAAAATAAAGAAAATAAAGAAATAATAAAGCAAAAAAAAAAGAAATTCAAGAAAAATATCATTAGCTAGGCCTTATAATTGATCAACCAAAACAAGGGGGCGGAAACTCAAAGGATGGAAACACTGCAAGGAGATTTTTTTCCGACACAGAAACCACTGCGTCTATCACAGCTGTAGATCATGAATTAATAAGACGATTTAAAATGATTTTACAAGTTCTTGCATGTAGCAGGAAGATAAATGCAAAAAAACAATTGGAGAGTACGCAAATAAAACAACTATAATTTATAACGATAAATACTCTTGGAGATACATATGTATATGCCATCTACAATTCATAAAATTTTGTACCATGGGAAAAAAGTAATTCAACACAATATGCTACCAACAGGAGACCTATCTGAAGAAGCGCAAGAAAAGAGGAACAAAGACTACAGATTCAACAAGATAAGAAAAATGTCTAGATGTTGTACTAAAGACCTTATCATTATTTTGCTATGCACTTCAGACCCACATATGTCCAATATTCGACAAAAAAGGAAATCTACCTCTGTTGAATTGGACGAAGGATCTAAAAACTTTCTAGAAGATGAAAATCAAGGCTATTTAGTTATACTTGTTTTTATATAGATAACAGCTTGTTCTTGACTTAAAAGTTTATGTTAGTTGATCAATTTATAAATTTACAATAATTTGATATGGAAATATTTAAAAAAATCGGTCAAGTGCGAGTTAGTTTCACACACGTAGGGTGTGAACACCCTTTAACTTTTATTAATTGTCATATCGGACGTGAAAACACATCTTTTGTAAAATTTTTTTAAGAGTACCTATTACGGTTCAAGAAATAAGGCGTAATACATGAGAATCACGTTACTGTCGGAACACCCTTTAATTTGTAATATTTGTTATAGTGGCCATAGTAATAAACCTCCTGTAAAAACTTTAAGAGTCTACTTAGTATCGTTCAAAACTTAGGCCTTATACATGCAAATCACGCCACTATAGGAAAACCCTTTAATTTTGAGGTTTATTTTTTTAGACTTGTTTATATAGCGATCTAAGTGTTTTAATTACTACTTGCATATTTTTAGTGTATTTCTCCTACAGTTCAAGAAATAAGCACATATTCGTGAAACACCTCTCTGTCGGAACACCCTATAAGTTTTAGTAATTTCTACTATAGCGTCCACAGTTATACACCATCTGTGAAAATTGTAAGAGTCTACCTTATGGTTCAAAACTTAGGCCTTATACATGCAAATCAGACCATTATCGGAACACCCTCTAATTTTTAGGTTTATTTTTTATACTTGTTTATATGACGAACTAAGTTTTAATTACTTTTTGTAATTCTTTAGTCTATTCCTCCTACAATTCAAGAAACACATATTTGTGAATAACACCTCTCTATCGGAACACCCTATAAGTTTTAGTATTTGTTGCTATAGCGGCAACAGCTGTACATTATCTGTGAAAATTTCAAGAGTCTACCTATAATGGTTCCAGAGATAAAAGGCGATGACAGACGGACAGACATTGTAGCGAAAACAATAGGGTTTCGTTTTTACCCTTTGGGTACGGCACCCTAATAAAAAAGAACTAAAATAGAAACATACGACTTTTACATTAAAATTTCTCTATCTGAGGTAATTTTGAATCAATTTCAGGTGACAGTTTTATTCGATACTTACTTTAACTCGGGTTGTTTCAAAACGGCCAACCTTTGGCCCTTGTGAATATTAGAGTTAAAAAGTTCACGGCGGCCAGAGTTTGGCATTTTCTGAAAAGATTTAAGGTAAAAATAAGTACTAATTGCAAAAGTATCCTTAAAGTTGAGATGTTATATAAAATAACCATATACATATAAAATAACCATAAATATAATAAATAAATGTACTTTTTAAGTCCAGCCAGTGCTAGACAAAAGTAATGTTTGTTTCACAGATTTTGCAATCATTTGCGGGTCATCCCTCTAATGTACGGCCAAGAAAAGCAGTATCTCTTCTTTTGAGTCGAATGTAACCAGGTTCATTCAGCAGGTTACGCGCCAAAGGGTTTGGATCAGATTCAAGCCTCTTTAGATGTGTGACTGCATGTTTCGCTTTTTCTGCTTTAACTGATGGCATGTTTAGGTCTTTGTGGATGTTCGCATTTTTTTATGTATACCAGGGAGCAGATGTAATCATATTTTGGCGCCTTTGAATTTTTTCTACATTGCTACACAGAGCTAAATAAGTCTTCTAGTTTCAATAAGATTGTCTTATTAAAAAGTTTTTAGGCAAAGGGGCGTTACAGCAGACAGAACCGAAGAAATAACAATAACACTGTCTTTTTAGTTTTATGCAGAAAATCTTATTAATTAAGTTAATAAGGAAATCTGAATAAAATAATAAGATATCTTATTGTTTGCTCATTTTTTTATGCATTTTCATAGAATTTCGTGTATTTGTGAGTAAAAATTTATAATTGTATGAAGAAATTCATTTATTTTTATGTAGAATGTCTTATTGAATTTATTAATAAGAAAATCTTCTTAATCATAAACGATGTCTTATTGAATTTATTAATGAGAAAGTCTCCATAATTATATGAGATTTCTTATTGAATTTATTGATAAGAAACTCTTCTTAATTTGTTGTTGTTTGCTTATTAATGTCTGCTCAAAACGTCCATTAACACGCAGTTGGCTAAAACATTGAAATTAGCTGTTGAAAAAATATGTGTTTTTTTTCTTATTATAACTGTTAATATTGTTGTTCTTTTCGACAACTCGGTTGACAACAGTGATGATATTTCTGAATTTTCGAAAGTACTTTTTTACTCACCGCAAAGTACTTTTTCCGGCTCGAAAGTACTTTTTTTCTAATAAATCGTAAACTTAAAGCAAAAACAATTGATGTTGTTCATGTTAATTTTTATATTTCTTTTTTATTAAAGATTTAATTATTTTACTTTTCTTACAACACAACACACAAAAGGCAAGAATGAAGGGCACATAACATCAAATGACAATCATAAGAAATCGGAAAAGAGCATAAAGAAAAATAACAAAAAAATGCCATGATACCCAGCAAAAAAAGATAGCAGAAGAGACAACACAACGAGAACATAGTTAATTCAGTGTTGAATTTGTATATCATGTGTCTGCATTTGATTTGTCTGGATTCAGCTTTAGAACATAACATAGGAATTTGGTGAATTCAATCGGAGAGTACTTTTTTGGGTCGAAAGGACTTGGGGACTTTTTAAAATCGAAAGGAGGTAAAAAAGTACAATTCCACTACAAATATCATCACTGGTTGACAACGCAAAAAAGTGCAGCTTGCTGAGCACAATGACAATTCGTTTTCAGTTTGTCTTGAAAAGTGTTTGGTGACTGCAACGAAAATATAAGTGTATTAAATAGTTTTGAGTTTTCAGAGTAAAACATTAAATTAAAAGTACATACATACAGTAAATAAATATTAGTGGTGAATATTTATTAAATTTATAATAAAAATATTTTTAAAATTCCATTCTTATCCTTTATTGTGAAGTGCATTTCTAATATTTGTTGTTGCGAACTGATATTCCTCTAATATTTGTTGTTGCAATCTGAGTAACAAATCAAAAAATTTTATATTTTACACAGTTCCCAACAATAAACAATATAGGTTTCACAGTGAATTTGTGCAGTGGAATTTTTTTACATATGTATTTCATACCTTGTGTTCATTTATAGTAGTGCAGTTATTAAATGCCGTTATGAGAGCATCAGTTTGTGTCAGGGTTGAGCGTTTACTCGTTTTATATTCATACTTGTGAAATATTTTATAAAATTTTATGTTTCTTTTCAGTTCTGTTTGATTTCTATTTTTTTCAATAATGTTCAATTTTATTACTGAATCAAATAATTTATTTTCCTCGCAACCGAGCCAAGAAAATGAAGTACTCCAGATATTTAAGTCTTGGGATATGACTGAAGAAATAATATCTAATTTAAATGATCGCGGCATAAATTCCGAAATTGTTTTATTAAATATGGAAATGGAAGATATTGATTATTTATTTGATAAGTTGGACACAAAATTTTTTGGTGAAAAAATAAAATTTAAGGCTGGATTAAGGGCATGGCGGAAGCAAATGGTAAGATATTCATTATAATACTGATAAGTAATACTTAAATGAAAAACACACATCGAATTGAAAATACTTATATTTTTTTCCAGAATAAACCATTTATTTGCGATGCGGACACGCTGTCAACAAACACTCGTATACTTGAATGGTTGAAAAATATTTCCGATCAGTTGACTTCTAGCGAAAGATCAAGCGTTTCCCTTGCAACTACTACTTCAAAGGATTTGAAAAATATTTTGAAATCGACAGTGAAAGGCCAACTGGTATTATCGTATCATGAAAAAAATGGAAATCTAGATAGCAAACATCAAAAATACCTAACGCACTGCATTGTTGAACTGTATGCTGGAAATGGTAAAATGAGCAACAACGAAATGAAGGAATGGTCTTATGAGATTCATAAAACTTTTCCGAAAGAGCGGCCGGTAGTATATCATAAATTTTATTTAAATAATTTAATTGAATTTATTACTATTTGTTTCTAGGAAACATATTTCCTTGATCGGAAGAAAGGAATGAAAAATCCCACTGGTAAGCTCTTTTCGCGCTGGGTTAATTCACCTAAAATAAAAATTCCAACAGGAATAGAAGATGTTCAATCAGAAGAGGTTTCTATAGATTTTGGTAACCAATTTATAACCTACATTTATTTCTTTTAATATAACAAAAAAGATATTACAGATGATTACTGTGAAAAAAAATGCTGGTTAGCACATCACTGCGTGCCTTGGGATACAGTTAAAAAATTATGGTAAGAAACGTCAGCTCTTCGGATGAAAAGTGTAGGAAAATTAACAGATTTTTTAAGGGAGTGGCCACGATACAACGACTCAAACGGTTACGAGCTTGTAAGTAATTGCTAATCCTTAATTGAAATTGTTGTCTTATTTTTTAATAAAATAAATTGCTTGTCTTGTTAGATTGAAATAGATTTCGAACATATCCACCCTGGAAAATGCAATCAATTTTTTAAGAAGCTTGACCCATTTTTTAAGAAAATTATAACAATTTTAAAATCAGATGTTAAGGATGTAGCTTGCAGAGAAATGTTTTTATCCAAGCTTGACGATGAAAAACCCACCATCGGTATTGATAATGATAATGTTATTTATAATTGTTTATTTCTAATATGGATTCGTTTAAAATTTTACAGATTCTAAATATTGTGTTATTACTCTGTTGCTTCACGCGCTTTTGCAACCTCAGCGTCTAAATAAGACAACGAAACCGACTATAGCTGATGGACAGGCTGACTTCATCACTTTAGTCACTACTCCAAATGACGTTCAACCAAAACTTTCGCAGCTTAAAGAGGAGTACGCGGCCAAGAAAAAAACATTGCAGCCAAAAATAATAGTTGTTGGGTCAGACTATGCTAATATTTCGGAATACTTTATATACTGTGATGGCATTAAATGGAGGTGCTGCACATATATGAAGTGCATTGAGTATATTATTAAACTAAGTTACGTATTTAAAATTCATTATTCACACAACAGCAAGCAAGTTTGGGCATTTATGGAACAATTTTTTTTTTGAACTAAAGTCAGAAGACTTTTCTTCTGTTTCAAATCTTTTAAGCAAACTAAACTCTGATTAAATTGTTGATTTAAAACCATTAAAAATGCCAAAATTTGCTTGCTGTTTATGTGAAAAGACTCATTTGCATCCTGATTTGCTCATAAACCACTTAAAAGTAGATCATGGTGTACCTACTATATACAAATTTGTCTGCAATGAAGAGAATTGCAAACAAAACTTTCATAATATACATAAATTTAAAAAGCATTTAGGGAAACATACGAAAGAAATTGTGCCTGATGAACACGGTGCAAGTCTAACTGTCAAAAACGTTTCAATCTTGCAAAAAACACCTACTTTATCAGATAATACAACACAGTCATTGCAAGAATTGTTACCTGCTTTCAAACAATCAAATGTATCATTTCTTCTCGATCTGCACAACAACACGACTTTACCTCGAAATCTAATACAAAATATTCAAAATTCTATTACTGAACGTATCACACTTCCAATAGCTCATATGCTTAGACAAGTAAATATCAGCGAAGAATTAGTACGTGTCATATCTAATCCATTTTTAGATATTGATACTGAATATAAGTTTTTCAAAGAATTGGAAAAACTCCAACTTTATAAACCTCCAATTAAATATACCATAGCTAATGATCTCTCTACCATTATCTTAAACCATAATCCTACTCTTTCAGAAGCAAAAGTAGAAATAACTCTTATTGATATCCAATTTCAAATACAAAAGTTTTTGGAAAGTGAGGGAGTTTAAAAAAAAATTCTTTCAAATATGAAACATGTTTCGACTTTCAATTCATATTATAGCTTTCTCAGTGGTAGTCTATGGAAAAATAAAAATAATTGTAATAATTTAGATATTGATCAAAATCGTTTTACTTTATCAATATTTTTATACTCTGATGATTTTGAGGTTAATGATCCTCTTGGTTCAAAATCCGGACAGCAAAAAGTTTGTGGATTTTACTACTCTTTTCCAAGTCTACCAATATTTCAAAGCAGTAAAATGACAAATATATTTGTTGCTGGTTTTATCAAAACCCAAGATTTGAAAGATTGTGGTTTAAATATATCTTTAACACCACTTATAGAAATTTTTAAAAAATTACAAGTAGATGGTTTGAATATAAAAACAAATGACGGTCATTACAGAGTACATATAGAAATTATGCAAATCTTAGGCGATAACTTAGGTTTGAATACACTATTGGGGTATAATAACTCGTTTTCATCTTATTATTTTTGTAGAATATGTAAGAGACATAAAAAAGAAACAGGAACCGATTGTGTAGAAATAGCAAATTCTTTGAGAAATTTTACTAATTATGAAAAAGATGTTTCACTTAACGACCCTTCAAATACAGGTATTAAAAATTCTTCAATATTCAATACGCTACCAAATTTTCACGTAACTAGTAACATTGCTTGCGATATAATGCACGATGTATTTCTGGGCGTTTGCAAGTACAATTTAAGTAAGATATTGCATTATTTTGTGTATGGTAAAAAATATTTTTCTTTAGAAACATTGAATTATAGGAAGCAAATGTTTCAATATGGAGATACAGAGATAGAAAACTCAAGCCCATCTATACAAAAACATCACATTGAAAATTCCAAATTATGATAATGAAACATTACATAATCTTCAATTAATAATAAAGGAACACAATGAAACGTATCAAAAACTTTTTAAAGAAAATTTGAAACCTAAATTTCACAATTTAGTCCATTATCCAAACATAATAAGAAAACTAGGTCCTTTGAAATATTTTTGGTCATTCAGGATCGAATCTCAACACCAATTGCACAAACAATACGCTAGAAGCATAACCTCAAGACTTAACATTTCCTTATCTTTGGCAATTAAATCATCGTTAAGATTTGCAAACTGTGTTTTAAACAACAATTTCTTTCAAAATGAATATGTGTACACTGATATGGGTCCAATTGAATTGGAAAATTATTATTTATATATATCTCTCAATTTATCTAATATAAAATCGTTGACTAGAACAAACTCTGTTGTCTTCAGAGGCATTAATTTTAAAATTGGACATATTGTGACACTTTTTGAACATGCTGTCAGCATTTACGAAATAAACGATTTTTTAATAGAAGATAAAAAAGTTTATATTATTGGAAAACAACATGAGTGCTTAAATTTTGCTGAAAAATATCAGTCATACCTTGTTGGAAATGCAACCGAAACGTATACAAAAATAAAATTTCACTTACTACAAGGACCGCCAATCCATTTTTATATGTTAAACAATGGCCTCAAAGTCATAAGATTAAAAAAATATTGGTAAATGAACATAATTTTTTTTAGTTAAAAATAATTAATAAACATAATATTAATGAAATTTATTTGTACTTAGTTTGGTTGTTTTTGTTTCTTAAAATGATAAAATTTATGAAAATACTATAAAATGTATTTTAAGTAACATACTTATTATAACATACATATTATTATACACATTTATAATATAAAATAATAAATAATAATAATGATAAATATAATTATTCTTTTATTCTTATTTCCATGAAATATCTTATTGATTTTATTAATAAGGTTTTCTTCTTATTTCCATAAGATGTCTTATTGATTTTATTAATAAGGTTTTCTTCTTATTTCCATAAGATGTCTTATTGATTTTATTAATAAGGTTTTCTTATTATTTCCATAAGGTGTCTTATTGATTTTATTAATAAGGTTTTCTTCTTATTTCCATAAGATGTCTTATTGATTTTATTAATAAGATTTTCTTTTTACAATAATAAGTCTTTCTTATTGGTGAAAAACCATAGAGAAGTCTTATTAACTTTGTTCTATTTTATAGAGCATTTTATGTCGACATTTAGCTCTGTGTAGCTGAGGCAGTACCCCAAAATTGAATCCCATAACACCAAATTGGTTTGAGGATCGACTTGTACAGTAGAAGCTTACAATCTAAGCTCAGGGTAGAGTTTCTGCCAATAAGCCAATTTAGTTGTACTGCTTTTAATTTTATTTGTGTTAACTTGAAATCTATGTGGCTTTTCCAAGTAAGGCGACGGTCAAGATGTATACCCAGGTATTTGACTTCTGACAGCTGCGGTATCATGCGAGTAGAAGAAAAGTCCCTACGCAGTGTGAAAGTTATATGAGTACATTTTTTTTCATTCACATTTATTCTCCATTTTTCCAAATTGAAAATGTGGTCTTGTAAAAGTTGTGACGCTACTTGGGCGCTTTTATAAATACTTAAAAAATCTGTATCATCCGCAAATGAGGTCTTCCAAGTAATTTTTCAGAGAGGCTACTCTTGAAGATTCTAGTAGCTGTCTTAGCCATATAATGCAATCTTTAAATCAAGATTTTAGTTGAGGAGGTCTGTGTGGTTGCCACTCTCTTCGAATTTTTCTTTTTTCAGCCAAAAGCCGCTCGACATTTACAAAATAAATTTGATTGTATCTAGCTTGTTGTCGGGTTACTATCGCATGTTGGGCACACACAGAAAAAGCTGTGTCTAAATACCTAATAAAATAGAACAAAATTTATAAAATATCTCTATGGTTTTTTTCAAGAAGAAAGTCTGATTATTATAATAAGAAAAACATTTTGAAAAAATCAAGAAGAAAACTTAGGATTTTTATTAGGTATTCTTATTGTTTTTTTTCAAACAGGGTTTCTTCTTGATTTTATTAGGAAATCTTGTTTTATAAAAACAAAAAAAAAAATAACAAAAAAATATTAAAATAAAAAACTGAAAACATTTGGGTGAGTGGGGTTATATTGCTTTTATGGCATCTCCTTTGACATTTTTTGCTAATAAATCTTTGATTTCTTTCTTTCTACCTTGTCTTTTTGTGACATTTTATATTTTGCCATCATATTATCTTCTATTTTTCCAGGGGTGAATGGTCAGGGGAGCTTCTTCTGATCGATTGTCTAGAGGGGGTTTGCAGCCACTTAGTTTCTAAAACCTGAAAAACCATTGAATTTTTTTTTCTTCCTCTGCCAGGGATCGAACCTGGTGTGCTTTATTTTATAGGGGCGCACGTAACCACTACACCAAATGTATATTTTAAATTTTATGTTTTAACAGACATATGATTTATATAAACGAAATAACAAGAAAGCTAATATAATCAAGAAGATAACCTTATTAAAAAATTAAAAACTTGATTTACACATGATCATATAGGAACCTTAATGAAATCAATCAGAAAAACGTTTTTTAAAAATCAATTAGGTAGACTAATGAAATCAATAAGAAATCCATTTTTTATAAAAATCATAAGAAAACCTAATAGTATCAAAAAGTTTTTCTCTATGGATTGTTTTCTGTGTCTCAAAAATGAGTAAAAAATTGTGAATAACAAGATTTCTTATTGATTTAATGGGATTTTCTTATTGATAAAATTAAAAAGATTTACCACATGGCAATAATAATGAATCCTTTTGAAAATATTTATATCTTATTGTCTTTCTGCTGGCATATCCCTTATCCTAAAAACATTTTATAGAAAAAATCTTTTCGATTCTATTAGGCATTTTTGGCTCTGTGCAGCTGATTTAAGGTTTTGGTAAAAATCAATTAGACTCTGGTCCACGTCTTCTAGTATTTTTAGCGGTATGTTTTCCGAACAATGAGTACTGAGATACTTTCTATATTTCAACCAATTATTACTTGTGCAAGTTGTTGTTTAATCATTTCTCTCGGAACACCCTTAAACACTCCAAAATCAATAACATCAGGTATTTTTTGTCGATCAGTAGGCCAATAGGTGGGTTGTCCACTCGATATAACATTCAGACGCATTTTTGAAATTGTGTCAAACCAAATACGACCTTTTGGAGTTATTAGGCGTGATCCCCAAAAAGTATGTTTAGCGTTGTAGTCGCCTGATACTATGAAACAGGGACCTAGTGATTTGTAGAAGTCGCTATACTGACTTTCCGATATTTGAAATCTAGGAGGTGAATAAATCGAAGAAATAACTCAGCTTTGATGAAATTCTTCAAGACAGATATTTGTTGCTTGAAGGTAATTCTCACAAAAATCACGCAGTAAATAATGTTTGATTCGGGCCTTAATAAGTATTGCCGAGCCTCCACATGCTCTTCAACGGGGGTCCTTAGTATCATATAAAATATAGCCATTGATTTTAAAAAGGCTATTTGTTGTAAAGTGTGTCTCGGAAATCAGCATGACATAAATTTGTTGGTTCTTGAGGAAGTATTCAAATTCATTTTTATGTTGGCGTAAGCCGTTTGCGTTCCAGAAACATATTTTTAAACATGGTTTGTTTAGTACCGCCTGCAACATCATAGATTGCATGCGTACCATTTCTTGCAACATGCTGCTCATAGAGCTCATAAAACTGTTTAACGAATGCACTAATGTCTCGATGCTTGCATCGAGACGATATAGTTACCAGATGGTGTTTGTTCTTTGGATTCTGGGTGCGAATTAGGAGCAGGATTAGTTGGTTTCGCTTTATGTACTGAAGTATATTGGTTTTTAACATATCTGCGTATGAAACATGTTGTGTTGTTGGTTGGGCTAACTGAGGATAATAAGCATTTGCTCGATATTGTGGGTGCTTAGCAGGAGTATTTAATTTTTGAGCTATTTTACGGTGTAACAGGTATTTCAGATTGTAAATGGGGTGCTTTTCGTTCTTCTTCAATCTGATATCTCCAGGTTCCAGTTAAACGAGAAATAGTGGTTAGGGGACACGTTCTCGATTTCGGAGATTATCTAAACTTTTTATTTTAATACCCGCTTTTTGAAGTCCAGCTCTTATTGCAGCTGGATCAACGTATGAATCTACACCTTTAATGACTATCTGTAGACCTTTGCTACTCTTTAACTGATAGGTATAAACGTTCTTTTTTAAGCTTTCAAACTCGCTTACTGCTTTACGATAACTGCTTTCATCAATAAATTGTATTTTTGTCTCATCATTATGTAAAAAGTAATAGTGTAAATACACAAATAACCTAGTTTATTAAGAGTAAATTTTAGTTATATTAAAAATCTAAAAAAGAAAACTATTTCGTTAAAATTTTTAGTTAGTGCGTTGATAAGTGCGGTCGCAATTTTTTTTAAGCTCGCAATTGAATAAAAAAAAACAAAAACAAATTGTGTGAATAAATTCAACCAAAGCAAAAAAAAACTTGTTTTCATACAACAACAAAGTTGTTTGTTTATTTGTTTTTTCTCTTTTTTCATTCATTTTTTACAGCGGCATTATTGTATTGCTACTTTAAAAATAAAACAAAAACAATAGGGGCTAATGAGCCTCTTTAATTTAAGTAACAAAAATGTGAACAATTTTGATTTAAATAAAAACAATAAAACTGAAAATAATTTGAGTATAAATGCTACACAAGTTATATGTGCCCAATCTTGTTCATCGCTTTTACTAAGCGATGACAATAAAATAACTACAAACAAGTCGCCTTCTGAACATAGTGTAGAAAAACCTAAGACGCAAGTGGGAATGGACAGATACATAACTGTATTGAAAAGAGGTCGAGGCTAGTGCTGCAGTACCGATAAGATTTGAATTTCGTGATACTGAAAAGGCAATAACGGATTTAAACACCCTAGCGTTGATAAAACCAGTAACAAGATGTTATTTCAGTTGCCCCGTATAGCTCGCACAATTGTTCTTTTTATTTTTAATGCCATTTTATGTCTTGAGTACTTCCCCACAGAGTGGAAGGTCTCCTTGGTTACCATGATTCTTAAACCAGGAAAAGACCACACAAAAATGGAATCATACAGACCTATAAGCCTTTTGTCAAATATGTCAAAGCTGTTTGAGAGGATGTTAATAACTAAGCTTAACCCTATTCTAAGCGACAAAGGATGTATTCCAAACCATCAATTCGGCTTCAGGAAAAAGTATAGTACGATCGAACAAACTCACAGGTTAGTCAATGTTGTTAAGAAGACATTTGAAGGGAGAAAATACTGCTCTGCGCTTTTTATCGACGTTTCTCAAGCATTCGATAAGGTATTCAGTTTTAGCTTATATATTAGGCCTATATATAAGCTAAAACTTAATTTTCCCGCAAACCTATATAAGCTGCTAGATAGTTATTTAACCGAACGAAAATTTATTGTGAAAGACGGAGTTTTTTTGAGCTCACCCCAGCCAATCGAAGCCAGAGTTCCGCAAGGTAGTATATTGGGGCCATTTTTATACTTATTGTATACTTCAGACATGCCAACTAGTAACCGAGTTCACACATCGACATTTGCTGACGAAACAGCTTTTTTGAGCATTCACGAAAGACCCGAAGTAGCATCAGGATAGCAAGACCACATATCCAATTTAGAAAAATGGTTGAAGAAATGGAAAATAAATGAACAAAAATGTACTCACATAACTTTCACACTGCGTAGAGAATATTGCCCCCCTATTCGGATAAATAACCAAATGATACCTCAGCTTTTAGACGTCAAATATCTCGGCATACATCTTGACCGGCGCCTTACATGGAAACGCCACATAGAACCAAAGTTAACACAAATGAAGTTGAAAGCAGTCCAACTAAACTGGCTTATTGGCAGAAATTCTACTCTAGCTTTAGATTGCAAACTTTTATTATACAAGTCAATTCTAAAACCAATATGGTGTTATGGCATTCAATTATGGGGCACTGCCTCAGCTAGCAACGTAGATAAAATTCAAAGGCGCCAAAATAAGATTCTTCTTATAATTACATCTGCTCCTTGGAATATAAAAAACTCGAACATTCATAAAGATCTAAACGTGCCATCAGTTAAATCAGCAATAACGAAACTTGCCATAAGATATTTAAAGAAGCTTGAAACTTATCCGAATCCACTGGCCCGTAACATACTAAATGAACCTGGTTACATTCGACTAAGAAGGAGGGACACTGCTTCTCTCATCCGTACATCAGAGGGATAACCCGCAAATTACAGTAACCGTGAAACATACATTTTTGTTTTTTGTCCAGCACTGGTTGGACTTAACAAGTATATTTATATTTTTAGACTTAAGATATGAGTAATTATTGATAGTTCAATTATATTGAAGATACAATAAATAAAAAATGCGAAAAAAAAGTTAAAATTTTTATATAAAAAAAAGATATTTTAAATTTAGTTTTCTTTTACATTCAGTATATTGAAGTTATTATGGTGAATAGGTGGTATATAAGGTAACAAACTTATCATATCTTTATATTTCTCTATTGTTATACTCCTTGAAGTTTTATAAAGTGGTAACATATTATTTTTGCTGAGATTTTTTGGTCTTCCTTTTTTTCCAAAAAATAAATAAATATTTTGTGTCTTTTTGGTCCTTTGCTTAATTTTTCATTTTATTTGAAGTGTGATAGTGTGAAAACAATGTTATGTTACCATAAATTTGTTAACAATCACAATAATTCTCTTTTGGTTTCTGTCTTACAAAATCCAATGCAAATCTTAATACTCAGTATTATAGTGTGAAACGGGCTTTAGTAATAACGAGTGATTTTTTAAGAGCTTGAGAACTTTTTTTTTTAAAAAAACGCATAAAATTTGCAAAATCTCATCGGTTCTTTATTTGAAACGTTAGATTGGTCCATGACATTTACTTTTTGAAGATAATTTCATTTAAATGTTGACCGCGGCTGCGTCTTAGGTGGTCCATTCGGAAAGTCCAATTTTGGGCAACTTTTTCGAGCATTTCGGCCGGAATAGCCCGAATTTCTTCGGAAATGTTGTCTTCCAAAGCTGGAATAGTTGCTGGCTTATTTCTGTAGACTTTAGACTTGACGTAGCCCCACAAAAAATAGTCTAAAGGCGTCAAATCGCATGATCTTGGTGGCCAACTTACCGGTCCATTTCTTGAGATGAATTGTTCTCCGAAGTTTTCCCTCAAAATGGCCATAGAATCGCGAGCTGTGTGGCATGTAGCGCCATCTTGTTGAAACCACATGTCAACCAAGTTCAGTTGTTCCATTTTTGGCAACAAAAAGTTTGTTAGCATCGAACGATAGCGATCGCCATTCACCGTAACGTTGCGTCCAACAGCATCTTTGAAAAAATACGGTCCAATGATTCCACCAGCGTACAAACCACACCAAACAGTGCATTTTTCGGGATGCATGGGCAGTTCTTGAACGGCTTCTGGTTGCTCTTCACTCCAAATGCGGCAATTTTGCTTATTTACGTAGCCATTCAACCAGAAATGAGCCTCATCGCTGAACAAAATTTGTCACATTTGAACATTTCGAACCGAACACTGATTTTGGTAATAAAATTCAATGATTTGCAAGCGTTGCTCGTTAGTAAGTCTATTCATGATGAAATGTCAAAGCATACTGAGCATCTTTCTCTTTGGCACCATGTCTGAAATCTCACGTGATCTGTCAAATACTAATGCATGAAAATCCTAACCTCAAAAAAATCACCCATTATCTGCAGCAGCGTGCACTAAAGTAGCAATAATCAATAATAATTGCAATAAGAAAAATGTTATAATTATTAGGAGTGGACTTATTCCACTTTCCAAAGATACATTTGTACAGTAAAACTGGTTTTGTTAATTTTATGTCAAAATAGAAATCTATTAAAATTGTAATTGCAAAAATAGAGAGAATTAAAATTACCGTTAACTTAGTTTTTTGAAAAAGTGGACTTATACCACTTTCAAAAAAAAAAAACAGCTGAATTATTTGTACATTTTTTGCAAAAATATTATTTGTAAAATTTAATCGAAGATTATTTGAACATTTTTTTTGTCGAAGGGTTCTTTAAAAATTTCTGTTTTCTGTAAATATTTAAAAAAAAAATTAATTTGAATGAATATATGATTTTTTTAATTTAGGACCTGTCTGCAATCTATATTAAGTTAGAATGGTTGGACTAAATAAAAAAAAAAAAAACTTTAAAAAATTTCCTTATAATGATCCCCACATGTGCCTTTTAACTGCTCATTTTTTACCAGTGGGCACCCTGTGGGTTCATTTGTTACCTCTATGGTCTATAAAGGTCCTTAAAAAAATCAAAGAAGAAAAACTCTACCAACCTAAAAACAAACAAAAATCGCCCCTCACAGGTTATTATGGATCCCCCGAGATCTAATATTTATTTGATAAAAAAATCAAATGGTGTCAAGAGGTCGCCATACAGAGCATATTGGCCGAGACAGCAAACAAGCGTATTCATACCTCGCCGAGTGGGAGTGGGTTGGAGAACCAACCGCAGCTCCTCAGAAAAGAACCAATTCTTCTTGGTTCCAGTAGTGAAACACAAGATAGGCTCCCGAAATACCGTTGTCCAAGATTTTGAAGTCGTTGGTATTCCAGTGCAGGGCATAGGCAGAGGAGGTGAACAACCGTTTCCTCCTCTTTCTCATCTTGGCAGTTTCTGCAAAAGTCGTTGTTAGGGAGGCCCATTTTTCTTGCATGGGCTCCGAATAGACAATGCCCAGTGACCATTGATATCAAGTCACGCAGTTGTATTTTCGGCATCTGAAGTAATGAATCCGTCTTCTTCTGATCTAGTAAGGTCCAGATCGTCCTTGATGTGCTGAACACACCTTTTAGGGACATAATGGCAGTTTTACTATCGGTACAAAACCAGATATCCCTATTCGATATTCTGTGATACCTTATCCAGTTTGCCGCTTTTTTGATAGCAGATATTTCTGCTTGTAGAACATTACATTCATTTGGGAGTCTGAAACACACCTTGATTCTAAATTCCTCTATATGGACCCCACCTCCAACCCCCACACCCCTTTTTGAGCCATCTTGGAACAAGCAGAATGAGCCAGGGGTGGTGAGTGACCCTCCGTCAGGTCAAAATCGAAGTTTCGCATGAAGAAGGGTTTTGGGATGCAGTAGTCTATAAGTCCAGGGATAACATTCGTGATTCCCAGAATACTGGCATGGCCCCATAGTGTATGGTTCCATGTACCTGTGAAATTCAGTCTAACGGCCGTTCTTAGTGCTAGCTTCCTGCCTAGCTGGTCTACTGGTAACCAGTTTAGCATAGCAAAAAGTGCTTTCGTCGGCGTTGACCTAATATCTCCTGTTATTAGGATCGCCATATTACGCAATACCCTCTCTACAATAGAGATATTTGCCCTAGTATCCAGTGCTTTCCACCAGACTCCATAGAGTAAGGTCGGTTTGATTACCGCTTCGAATAACCAATTCGCAATTCTCGGGTTCATTCCCCAAGTCTTGCCTATGGATTTTTTACATACATATATTGTTGTGATGGCTTTAGACGCTCTAGCATGGATGTTAATTTTCCAGGATAGTTTACTGTCTGCAAAAAGGATGTTAGTCTGATTGGCCTAAAATCCTTTGCTTTCGTGTGTGATGATTTTCCTCCTTTGGGAATAAATATCATATTGCATTTAGTCCATTGCTCCGGGATATAAACAGGCTCTATATATCGGTAGGAGCCAAGTTGTCACCAGATCTAGGTTGTTTTGTAGATCAGCGGGAATTATACCATCCGGGCCCGGAGACTTGAAAGGATGGAAGGTTTTGATCGCCCAGTGCAACCTATCCGTGTCTATGTTCACGGCGCACAGTGGTCAATTTCGCGAGATAGCGGTCAAAACTCTATAACTTTTGACCGGATTGGTATTTTTTTACGCAATTTGTTTTGTTCAATAGGAGGGACTTTAGCTTCAATTTGCGTGTTCAAACGTAAAAATCGACTGATAGGAACGTAAGTAATGTGGAGTTAAAAATGGATTTTAATTTTTTGTTGAGTTTCCATGTAAAAGTTGAATATTTTGATATTTTAAATAGGTATTTTTTTATAATTTCTTATTTTCTTCAATAGTATTTTACAACCAATACTTATTTATTATTCCTACACTTAATTTTGGTCAGAAAATGCCAACATTTGGCCCCTGACATTTATTTAGTCTCAATATTTACAGGGGCCAAAGGTTGGTTTTTTTGGAAGAAAGCTAATTCTTGTGAGGATTAAACTGAAAAATAACACTGAAATTCCCAACAATATCAATACCATTTGGATATATTATATACAGAACACAACATCGATAAAATTTTAAGTAAACTTTTACTATTGATTTAAAGTGCACATATATTTTATTTAAATGTATCAATAATAATTCTTGCAAAAAAAAACCGACTACAAAACAAATATATGTGCATCAATTCTAAACTAAAAATTTAAAAGGAAGTAATCTGTAAGAAATAGTACTCAATTCAAATACTTCTATACTTGTTGCTCTAACTGACAAGTAATATACGTTCTGTAAATTCAAATTTCTATCCATAACGACAAATTACGTCAGATATGAGGACACCGGTCATTTTTTTACAGTTATTATTACTGGCACAGTAATAAAAAGTAACGGTTCCAAAGATATGGCCATATAGCTTAAACAATATCACCTAGGGGACACCCTTTAAAGTACAATTTTAAATTAAACACTTATTTTAAAGGACAGATTGTTTGTTAATTTCAAATGTCTGTCTAAAACGGTTCAAAAGTTTGGCCATATGCATCAATTTACATCAACTATTGAGACACCCTTTAAATTTTTAAATATTTATAAATGTTATTATACGGGACATAGAAGTGAAGATTGTGTCTAATTTTCAAGAGTTTGTCTATAACGGTTCAAAAGATAGGGCTAGATAGGTTAAATTATATCAATTATGGGGACACCCTTTAGTTTCCAAATTTAAATTATATACTTGATGTTATAAAGGACTCTTTGTGAATTTCAACCGTCTCTCTGTTACGGTTCCAAAGTTTGGCAATATACATCAAATTACATCAACTATTGGGACACCCTTTAACTTGTAATTAGAAATATTTAATTTCTGATTATAAATATTGGACATTCTGTCCAATTTTCAAGTGATTGTCTACAATGGTTCAAATGGTTCATATATTTAAATTGACGTCACATATGGGGACACCATTTAATTTTAAAGTTTATTTTTTTATTAATTTCTGTTATTGGCACCTATAGTGATATGCAGTTTTTTAAAATTTTAAATGGGTGCCTTTTACGGTTCATAATACACGTAAAAAACACGTATGTTGTATGGGGACACCCTTTAATTTTCAAAATTCTGAACTTCTTTTAAAATGCATTTTCTTTTGAATAAAGAATAAAATTTTTAAAATCGGTTCAGAAATGACTAAGTTCTGCGGGCACAAACATAAAAAAAAGCAATATTCAGACGAATTGATAACCTCCTTCTTTTTTTGAAGTCGGTTAAAAATTTATACTAAAATTAGAAACAAATTATAATCTTTAAACTAATATTAATTATACAATATTAGTAAAAATTTCTTCCAAATAGCTTTGATTTTCATTTTGCAGTAGTTGTTTAGCTTCTTCATCTAACTCTAATGAGGTTGATTTCCATTTTTGTCGAATACTGGACATATATGGGTCTGATGTGCACAACAAAATATTAATAAGATCTTCATTAGTACAATATCTGGAAATTTTTCTTGTATTGTGCTCGCGAAAGAATCTGTAGTCTTTGTTCCTTTTTTCTTGCTCTTCTTCTGAGAGATCTCCAATTGGAAGCATATTGTGCTGAATTATTTGTTCCCCATGGAACAAAATTTTGTGAACTGTGGTTGGCATATGTCTCCAAGAATATTTTTGGTTATAAAGGGTTGCTGTCTCATTAGCATACTGACCAAATTTTTTTGCATCTATCTTTTTGCTACATGCTATAACTTCTAATATGATTTGGAATCGTCGTATTAAATCATAATCTACTCCAGTTATAGAAGCTGAATTTTCTGGATCGGAAAAAAATCTCCTTGCTGTGTTTCCATCATTAGAATTTCCTTCTCCTTGCTTTGGCTGGTCAATTATAAGGCCTATCTCACGGTATTTTTCCTGAATATCTTTTTTTTGCTTTCTTTTTTCCAAAATTTCTTTGTTGTTTCTCACTGTTTCGCTTAACGGGCCAAATTCCATTCATTCTTTAAGTTGTGTAATATTAGCTGGCAATAATATAATTGTTTACATTTTCCAAATGAATTGCCAGATACCACATAATTTGAGAGTTCTATTGTCATTTTTGTCAAAATTTTGATACCCCTTCTATGTGGACTAGGTCCAAATATGGGCCAACTACTCCTAATTTCAACAGAATTATTTTTTGGGTCAATAAGAACTCTTGTACAAAATTTCATCAAAATATATGCATAATAGCCACTTTCACATACAAATAACTTCTCAAAAAATATGACGTGCATTTGTACCGAATATCTTACCTTGGGTCAGAAAAATTGCTGTAGCTCAAAAAGTGCAGTCCCGATGCATGGACATGTATATATAGGAATGTAGGGGAGAGTTAGGACTACAAAATAGTAAATTTGTGTTTTGACTCCGCTTGACTCACAGGAGTTGTGCTCTATGAAGTAGGATATTTCCGAGAAATTTGACCTTTTTTAAAAAAAATATTTAAATTGTACTGAAAACAGTAGAGCTTCAATTTTTTTACTAGTAATAGGAAATAAGTTAAGTTACAACACAAAATTTATTTCGTCCAAAAATCTTGAAAAACAAAAAAGTTATGATCATTTAAACTTTAAAAATTAACTAAAAATATCATAAATATACTAAATTCTGAAAAAGCCCATTTTGGACCACCCTGTTCTCAGTGAAATAGTTGAAATAGAGTTCTAATTTTTTGGCTCCCGAGGTTTACTACTGTCTACTTTAATATGAGTCTAATAACTTTAAAATCGGAGAACAAAAACCAAAAGGAGTTTTGGCCGCTATTTTAAAATATTGACCACAGTGCGGCGTACGATGTCCGGCTTATTTGGGTAAAACTGTGTTGTACTCCCGAAGTTGATCAACATCCTGGGAAGTGGGTATCCAGCAGGACTTCCAGTGATTCCTGTGCACTGGTGGTCCAATTGCCGTCTGATTTCTGAATATATCCAGGAATTGACGCTTGTTTGGCAAGTACTTTACGCAATCTGCTAGCCTCAGAAAAACTTTCAATGCCACTGCAGAAGTCTTTCCAAGATTCATGTTTTGCGCTCCTAACCTGAATCTTAAATTTGTTCACAGAGAATTTGTATAGTGACCAGTTCCCTGTCCTCTTAGCCTCGTTGAAGAGTTTGCGGCTGATCTTACGAGATTCCGCTATTTCCGTTGACCACCATGTTGGTCTGCGATTCAAACGCTGAATCGACGGTCTGCAGGACTTACTCGTTGCATCTCTAAATGCATTGGTAAGTCTATTCACAGCAGCTTCGATGTGCGTAGTATGCCGAATGATTGTGGGATGATTAAGTATATTTGTAAGGAGCATTCTCTGTTTCTCCCAATCCGTCTTACGTCTACTGATGCAAGCGACGGTCCTAGCTTTCTTCCTAACAATGGAGAAGACAAGATAACGATGATCGGAGAAAGAACAGTCTGTAGAGACTTTCCAATTTTCGATTAAAAATGCATGGTGCAGGCTGAGAAGCGTGATGTACAGCACCTCCTGTCTATTTTATACAACAAAAGTGGGTTCAGAACCCCTATTTGCGACTACTAGATCATTATTTAATATAAAATCAAGGATACACTTACCTCTGTTGTTGGTATCGGAGCTACCCCAAATATGGTGATGTGCATTTGCGTCGGCCCCTATTATTGTAGGGATGTTTTTGGCCTTCGCTGCTCTGGCCATCTTCCTGACCAAGTTATTGGGTGGAGGGTCGTCCTGGTCGTGCGGCATGTATGCGGAGGTTATCCACATCGCAGATTCTGCCTCTTCCCACACTACAGTCACCGAATCTTCATCACTATAATCAGAATGAAGATATTAAGGTGATCTTTTGCTAAAATCAGAGATTGTAATGATTATGAGTTTTATTTTAAAAATTGGGTTTTAATGATTATTTCTTGATTTTTATTTTCTACTCAAAGCATAAATATTATTCTCTGAGCTTTATTTAATGCTTAGAACATAACGATTATGTATTAAATTTTATTTTCTGCTTTGGGAATAAAAATTATTCTCCGAGTTTTATTTTCTGCTCAGAGAATAAAAATTATTGTCTGAGTTTTATTCTTTGCTCGCCATTTAATGATTGATGTTTAAGTTTTATTTTCTGATTGAAGAATAAAAATTACTTTCTGAGTTTTATATTTCACTTAGAAAATAAGGATTATTTTTCAAGTTTTATATTTCGCTTAGAAAATAAAAATTATTTCTTGAGTTTTATTTTTTACTTAAAAATAAAAATTATTTCTTTCTTTTGTTAATTTGGAAATATGTAAGTATATAAATAGTACTTTTTTGAACTTTTTTACTGAAACACATATCTGACTGAAACCCTATCTCAAATAACGATACTAATATTATTTCTATGTGTTTCAGTAAAAAAGTTCCAAAAAAGTACCAAAGTACACGTTTTATCCCCCAAATATTGAAATGAAGAAAAAGTACAAACACTAGTTTGATACTTTTACTATAACTAATTTCTATGTTTTTTAGTTAAAAAGTTTCAAAAAGTACTATTTATATACTTACATATGTCCAAATTAACAAAAGCATTAATTTTTATTTTTAAGTAAAATTTAAAACTCAAGAAATAATTTTTATTTTCTAAGCGAAATATAAAACTTGAAAAATAATCCTTATTTTCTAAGTGAAATATAAAACTCAGAAAGTAATTTTTATTCTTCAATCAGAAAATAAAACTTAAGCATCAATCATTAAATGGCGAGCAAAGAATAAAACTCAGACAATAATTTTTATTCTGTGAGCAGAAAATAAAACTCGGAGAATAATTTTTATTTTCCAAGCGAAAAATAAAACTCAACAAGTAATCATAGATGTCTGAGGAAAAAATAGAACTCGAAAAATAATTTTTATTTTTGATTTTTTTCAATAAAACTTAAAATATAAAAATCATTGGCGGAACGGACAGTCCCCTTAAAGACGATTGCAATGGTGTACTCCTTGTACATGTAGCATATCACTAACATAATGATTTTTTTCTTTTAAAATGTGATGGATAATCATTATTTGCGATCCCTGGCTAAAATACAGGATCTAATAATTTTGTTATTGTTACCTGAAGTTGCTGCATACAATAGTTTGTAGCCTTGTGCATTAAATCCACATATTATGCCATTGTTGACCCATGGCTCCTGGATTAATACGTTGTGTTCGCCTCGATCTGCGAGACGAAGAATTAATGCAGCGGTCGCTACCTTAGAGTGGTGGAGGTTGATCTGAATCACCTTCACCATCTCTGTCTGGATCGTAGATGACGTTGACGTCGATGTCCTCCGGGTCAGAGTCCAGGAGCACATCTTCGTCATCCTCCGAAACTGCCAGACGCTCGAAGAGCTCCCCAACCAGACCTGAGTCTGATTGTGAACCCTCCGTGGCTACTGAGCTCGTGGTGTCATCTATCTCCGCTGTTGTTGTTGGTGGTTGTTGGGTTTTACTGTCAGCCACATCATTAGATTGCGATCCTACCAATTGGTTGTAGGAGGTGCCGGGATTGGCTTTGTCATCACCACGGTAGATGCTCAGCTTGATACTATCGTAACCATAGAATACCTTACCTTGCCTCTTCCGTAGTGGTGACAACGATTCTTTGTTAAGAACCACCACCGCCTTCCTAGTCAACCCTTCCGGTTCGGAAACCTTCACTACCTTCCAGTCACTGGTCGGTAGATCGGCATTTCCTCTCCGGATGATCGACAGGATCGTCGCAGGGTTGTGTGGTTCCCTGGGGATGATTGCGATGGATCTCGGCCTACGTGGTATATCGCTGACCGGGACCGCATCCAATCTTGCACCGGGCCACACTTCCCCTAAGGATGTGATTGCCAGTTTGAGCTGTAATGCTGAACTCTCACTTGTGCATGAGAAGAGCTTAATGTGACCTTGAAACCAGCCAGCGTCTACGTTTTGAGGCGCTGGACTGGTTTCATCATTTAGAAAGTTTTCCAGCAATTTAAGACGGATCATCTCCCATTTCTACGAGAGATAGCCCCGTCACAGTTGCTATTGTCAATAATAGCCCTTATCAGTGGATTCTTAGCAACCTCACTGTAAGGTCTATTTATGATCCTGGATGATGTATTTGTTTGTGTTTTTGGACGTTTAATGTCCGGTTGTAGGTTATGCTGCTGCATCTTCTACTCCCCCGATCGTTGCCTTTTGGGCGTTGCGGATGTAGATGGTTTTTCTACATCTGCATAAGGTTTGGAGCTTTCAGCAGCAGCCAGATGGGTTTTTACCCAAGATAGGGAGGATTTCTCCTCCTGGGTTAGTTTGTCATCTGGCGTGTTGCCAAGTCTGTCGACTAGACGTTGGGCGGCGCGCCCTTCGATAAAGGCCCTCTTAGATATATTTTTGCGGTCTTTGGGGGCAATTACAGCCGTTTGGGCGGCTGAGCCTGTAGGGGTTTCCAGGTGCAGATGGTACAATTACCGCTAGGTTGTCCACGACAGACAGGGGTTTCTGCTGGTACTGAGCCAACACGGGCCGAAGAGGTACCAGCCGAATAGTCGAGTGGTACCTCGTTGGTTTTGTCCACAGCATAAATCTTAGGTTGGTCTGCTGGGACAGAATTGCAGTTGGCGAGCGAGGGTTTCCCCTGCTTGCTTCCTGCTGTATTTTGTTTTGTTTTTTTTTTGGTTTTTGTTAATATTTTTCATTTTGTTCCCACGCGGATTTAGGCAACTGACAACACAACCAATCCGTGCCTCGGCGTCGGAGGGGAGCTGTTAGGAACTAGTCTTCTTTAACCACTGACTAGCCATCCAGATTCTCAGCTACCTTCACCTTAACCTTACAAGTGGTGTCAGTTTTGGTCCGCGGGTTGGATTGAAACCAGGTGCCCTGTCTATGAAAATGCGAGCCACCTCTCTGGACCACTTGTCGGTGAATGGTTGTCCTGCTCAAGATATGCCAGAAAAACAAGGGTTGGTCCCAACCCAGCCTAGCAGTGTCTAGACCTTGTGCTACTGCCTAGCAGAATTCACAAAGCCCAGACCCTGCCCGAGCTTTGTCAAACCTTCTGTGACCATATAGTGGTGTGACACAGGAGATCCGTACATACGCTCGCCCCTATCGGTCACCTGGAGACGCGTCCGATGGGAGACTGACAACTCCACTTAAAGTTGAACTCAAGAGATTCTTAAATGCCCTTTTTAGCCCCGCCCCCTTTTGTGGGCGGTGAAATAAAAAATTATTTGAAAATTTTAAAGTTTTAAGAAGTATGTATGTAATTACAGCCCTAAAACGTCCTTGTTTTTTTATTTTTTTCCAATTTACTAAAACTATTAATTTTTAAGCTTTCCAATGCCTAACCGCCTTCCAAGAATATTATTAAAAAGATATTTTTGTAATTTGTTACTTTATAGTATTTTATTTATCTGAAAATAATTAATTTATTAATTTCGTGTCTTAACCGCTTCTGCCTCATTCATAACAGTTGCACCATGTATGAAAATCTTGTGCATTGTAGGTGATATTACTTCAATAATAACCTTGATTCGGTATATTAAATCAAATTCAACTCCAGTTATTTCTGCAGCTAATTCAGGATTGGAAAAAATCTTCTGCTAGTGTTACCATCGTTGTTGTTTCCAAATCCGGCTTTCGGTACACCCACTATTAGCCCTAATTCACTTCTAAATTTTTCTTGGATATTTTTTTTCCTCGCGTTAACAATGGCTTTATCCGCATCAGATTTTATTTGCCATTTTTTCACTGTCAGTTTATATGACATGTGTAATAGGCGAATTCTGGCGTGTAAAGTAGTTAGTCCGAAAGAAAGGCATCTACGTCTATATCTCTCTTGATATTTAAATTGTTTCTTGTGCAGGTAATAACAGTGTTAGATGATTTAAATAAAAAATATCTACCTTCAGTTATTAAAAACCAAAACATTTTATGAATATACAAGGGTTTCTTACTCGTATTTACCTATCCAAGATAAGAAAAAACATAAAAAGGTAAAATTTTCAAAAAATCACAAAAAAATGGCGCAAAAACGCGAAACGTTTTTTTTACAGTATAAAAGTAGAGATCGTAAATTTTGTGGTGATATATAACATTTTTAGGATCGCGATGGAGATCACTCCTAAAAAGCTTTTTTTGACAAAAAATTTTACAAAAAAAAACCTTTTTTTAGTTTTGAACTAAATTTTTTATCATTAAAAATTAAAAATTAACATAAGTAGCTACTAATAAACCCTTTCACAGAAAAAAAATCAATACAAAATCTTTATTCGTTTAGCCACCAAAAAAATATTGCAAGCCTCTCAAGTTCGTTTAAAGTCAATAAAAACGTATGCGATTTACTCAACTTTCCTGATTATAACAGTGTCCTAAAACGACAAATCTCAAGCAAAAGCCTAGAAAATTCTTTACTTTAATTTTTACATTTCTCAAAATTAATTTTTGGCATAATGTCCGGCTAGATTGGCAAAATACCCCTCTGTGCGTCGTGGGCGTCATGCAATATTTTGCTTCGAAAGTATTCCACACCAATTGTAAGACTCTTAATTTTATAGTCAATTCCACAAAGTAAAAATACAAATCAAATATTAATTTTATTTAATTGGCGCCTAATGTTGCCCAATAGTTTTTCACAGCTTTTTCTCAACGTTCTATTGGAAATTATATATTTTTGCGGAAAAAAAGTATTTAGTGGCCGTTTTAAGTCCAACCAAAGTTGCACTAGAGGCCTTGAGCCGCAGGGGCACAAATTTGTTAATAGTAGATGTTATTATTCAGACCCTCTTTAAGCAGATTTTGGCTATTAATTCGACTCTTTCAAAAACGATGGTTGAAAAGAAAAGTAAATGAACGAAGGGATGATAAAACGTTTGCGATATTAGATATTTAGAAAGTGGTGAAATTGCTAATGTGCCAAAAAATGTCATAAAACGGAATGGAACAAACTTTTAAAGAGAGACTTGCGCAACAAAAACAGGCAAAATAATGTCTAGTGATTTGCTAAACGCTAAACGCACTAACAGTTCTAAAATCATATTTTGTAAAAAAATAATTATTGAAATATTTGTTCAGTATTTATAAATATTTGTTATATCTTGTTATTTTTGTCACCTGAATTGTTTTTAAGTTTTATAAACTGCTAATACTAATATTTTTTGCGTTCTTTTTTATGTTTTATTAAAGGCTGCGTGCAAAATGACCCTATGAAAAATCACCCAAAAACAAAGATAAATAAATGCCGAATGAATAATCACCCTAAAAATGTAAAATTGCCCAAAAAAGAAAAATGGAAATTTGGCCCAAAGATTGTGAAAAAATACCCAAAAATAAATGAATTATCGCCCAAATTTATTTATACTTTTCTTATTATATAAATAAATATAAAAATGTCAATATGTTTAGTAAGAGCATTGATACTGGTTTAATTCATCGAGCAAGCTTTGAGCTTGCAACTTCTGTGTGTTTTCTTTGATCAAAATCCAAGAAAGAAGCGGCACCTGCTGCTGGTCGTAGTGGTTCTAAAGGAACTCTGCGTAACCGGTCGCTACGATCGTTGCTAAATTAAACCGCAGATTTAAATTAATTAAACCGTTGATTTAATTCATCGAGCAAGCTTTGAGAAGAAGTTGTATGTAATCTGTGATCACAGTCTGTTAGGAAGCTTTTTGCTACCAAGTTAAATATATTGTTGCTAATCTATGTATGCGTTCATTAAAAAAAATATGAAAGGAAATACATATATGTGAATAAAAAAAATAATAAAGGTACAAATAGTTTGCTAATATGAGGTGAAATTAATTGTTTAAATTAATAAATTTATTATTGTTTATTTTCAAATATTAGAATTAGGCGCCGCAGGCAAAAAAACTTTATAAAAATATAGGTTAGGTTTGGAAGGGTTGTGCCAAACATGGCACATCCACTCGGAGATCTATTGGTCCATTGTGATTCCCTTCAGCTAAACTACAACAAAACTAAGTATAATAATATAAAATTTATAAAAATTTTTTCCCTGCGGCGCACAGTGGTCAATTTCCCGAGATAGCGGTAAAAATTCTATAACTTTAGACCGGATTTGTATTTTTTTACACAATTTGTTTTGTTCAATAGGAGGGACTTTAAGCTTCAATTTGCGTGTTCAAACGTAAAAATCGACTGATAGGAACGTAAGTAATGTGGAGTTAAAAATGCATTTTAATTTTTTGTTGAGTTTCCATGTAAAAGTGGAATATTTTGACATTTTAAATAGGTATTTTTTTATAATTTCTTATTTTCTTCAATCGTATTTTACAACCAATACTTATTTATTATTCCTAAACTTAATTTTGGTCAGAAAATGCCAACATTTGGCCCCTGACATTTATTTAGTCTCAATATTCACAGGGGTCAAAGGTTGGTTTTTTTTTGGAAGAAAGCTAATTAGCTAATAAACTAAAAAATAACACTGAAATTCCCAACAATATCAATACCATTTGGATATATTATATACAGAACACAACATCGATAAAATTTTAAGTAAACTTTTACTATTGATTTAAAGTGCACATATATTTTATTTAAATGTATTAATAAAAATTTATACTAAAATTAGAAACAAATTATAATCTTTAAACTAGTATTAATTAAACAATATTAGTAAAAATTTCTTCCAAATAGCTTTGATTTTCATTTTGCAGTAGTTGTTTAGCTTCTTCATCTAACTCTAATGAGGTTGATTTCCATTTTTGTCGAATACTGGACATACATATATGGGTCTGATGTGCACAACAAAATATTAATAAGATCTTCATTAGTACAATATCTGGAAATTTTTCTTGTATTGTGCTCGCGAAAGAATCTGTAATCTTTGTTCCTTTTTTCTTGCGCTTCTTCTGAGAGATCTCCAATTGGAAGCATATTGTGCTGAATTATTCATATGTCTCCAAGAATATTTTTGGTTATAAAGGGTTGCTGTCTCATTAGCATACTGACCAATTTTTTTTTGCATCTATCTTTTTGCTATATGCTATAACTTCTAATATGATTTGGAATCGACGTATTAAATCATAATCTACTCCAGTTATAGAAGCTGCAGTTTCTGGATCAGAAAAAATCTCCTTGCTGTGTTTCCCTCATTAGAATTTCCTTCTCCTTGCTTTGGCTGGTCAAGTATAAGGCCTATCTCACGGTATTTTTCTTGAATATCTTTTTTTTTTTGCTTTATTTTTTCCAAATTTTCTTTGTTGTTTCTCACTGTTTCGCCTAACGGGCCAAATTCCAAATCGTATCCCAATTTAAAAATATGCTCCATAAAACGAATTCTAGCATGAAGAGGTGACATTCCAAATACATATGCTTCATTAAAACTATCGTCTTGTGTTGGTGGTTGGCTCAATTGACTTGATGTTTTTTGGCATATGGTGCAGCTTGACGAAGACTTTGTTTCGGTTAAAGCTTGTGCATCTTTTCCATCGATCATTGTAAGTGACATTTTAAAGTTAACTTCGATGCATTGGTCATTAAATTCAAATATCACTGGTTGAAGTTCTTTAATTTCATCTGTTATTTTGCCAACTTCTTCAGTTATGACATCTTTAGTTTCTTTTTTGTAAGCAAACTTTATTGGTCTACAAAATTTTGTTGACGAGGGAATTTCATTCTTCCATACATCTATCTCTGCAGCTCTACTAGTTGACGGCTCTGAACCAATATAAGTTTTTGTTAAACGGAATGGAACGAAAGAAATCATGAATAAATTGGCATCTGATGAATTTTCCGCATTACATTGTTTGTATTGTTTCTGGCCAGAGGACCCATCACATCCCCATTTAGAAATTAAAGTCATGCTGCAATTTTTAAACTTCTTTAAATAGTCAGCATCAAATGTCTTTAATAATCGTTCTGCAGTGTGTTCAAGAAGATCCTGCAATTTTATATCTGCTGAACTTTAAGTTACACTAATAGCAGTTGGTGAAGGTAAGTAATCTTTTTTGGCAGAAACTATATCTCGATATGATGGAAAAATTCCACAATTTTTTTCATTGGTTCGCTTCCGCAATTCTGTATATTGGTTTTTAGTCATTTTCAAATCCAAAAATAGTGCAAATGCTTCTGCTGGAGTAAATTTATTTTCTTTAGTTGGTGTCGGCATACTTTCTAAAATCCTTTTTGTGCGTCTGGGGCTTGGTTCCACTATTTTTTAATGATAGCAATTTTATTTTTTTTAGTTTTCGGTGGTTGAATTTGATTCAGAAATGAATCCTTTATGATGCTACAAGAGGGTGCTGTAGCTTAAGTGGTTAGCACGTTGACTACTAAGCAATGGTCACGAGTTCAAATCTCAGCCGTGGCAACATCAATTTTTCTGATATGTATTAATTTTTCTTCATAATAATGCATATCACAGCGCCCTCCTTCGCCGATATTACCACATAGCACTAAATCGCCGGCGAAGTAAAATAATTATAAATTTGCTATGCTAGCTTCGAACTAATTCGCCTAAATAACACCAGAGGCGCTGCAATACTGTTCTAAAAATAATCATAACGTGCAATTGCAGTGTTGCCAGAATCGAAGCTTTACTATCACTAACCATCTGTCTTATCTAACGAGTGATTTTTTAAGAGCTTGAGAACTTTTTAAAAAAAAAAAACGCATAAAATTTGCAAAATCTTATCGGTTCTTTATTTGAAACGTTAGATTGGTCCATGACATTTACTTTTTGAAGATAATTTCATTTAAATGTTGACCGCGGCTGCGTCTTAGGTGGTCCATTCGGAAAGTCCAATTTTGGGCAACTTTTTCGAGCATTTCGGCCGGAATAGCCCGAATTTCTTCGGAAATGTTGTCTTCCAAAGCTGGAATAGTTGCTGGCTTATTTCTGTAGACTTTAGACTTGACGTAGCCCCACAAAAAATAGTCTAAAGGCGACAAATCGCATGATGGTGGCCAACTTACCGGTCCATTTCTTGAGATGAATTGTTCTCCGAAGTTTTCCCTCAAAATGGCCATAGAATCGCGAGCTGTGTGGCATGTAGCGCTATCTTGTTGAAACCACATGTCAACCAAGTTCAGTTGTTCCATTTTTGGCAACAAAAAGTTTGTTAGCATCGAACGATAGCGATCGCCATTCACCGTAACGTTGCGTCCAACAGCATCTTTGAAAAAATACGGTCCAATGATTCCACCAGCGTACAAACCACACCAAACAGTGCATTTTTCGGGATGCATGGGCAGTTCTTGAACGGCTTCTGGTTGCTCTTCACTCCAAATGCGGCAATTTTGCTTATTTACGTAGCCATTCAACCAGAAATGAGCCTCATCGCTGAACAAAATTTGTCACATTTGAACATTTCGAACCGAACACTGATTTTGGTAATAAAATTCAATGATTTGCAAGCGTTGCTCGTTAGTAAGTCTATTCATGATGAAATGTCAAAGCATACTGAGCATCTTTCTCTTTGGCACCATGTCTGAAATCTCACGTGATCTGTCAAATACTAATGCATGAAAATCCTAACCTCAAAAAAATCACCCATTACTACTATCGCTTTCCAAAGGAAGTACCACAGTTTATGTAGGCATTAACTGCCTGAGTGGTACTTCTCTTTTAAAAAAAAAAAAAAAAAAAGAAACTTCTTCATTGATATGTTTAAGCTTGCGTCTTCGTGATCTTTCACTACAATTATCAATTGGCTTTGCTGGTCGACCACCTTTTCCAGTTTCCGTGGTAGTTACTGATGGCTTTTTAAAAATAAGTTTATTTCTTAGCCATTCTTGGTTGCGTGAGTAAAACAATTTCTTGTTTCTGGAACATTGATTGTACCGTTTTCTTAAAGTATTTAAAAGTTTTTTATTTTTAAGTTATAAATTTTAATTTCTTGTTTGTCGCATATTTTGAAGAATGGATTATTCATTATATGTAAAATAATGTCGTTTTCATCTTTCCGTTCAAAATATATATCAGATAGAACACTATAACTGAATTTAGCCATTGTTTAAACAACAATGAAGAAAAAATGAATGCATGGATTAATATACTATTGCTCGAAGTTTCAACATGGTCTTTTTTACCTCTTTGAAACATAATATAACAGGTACTTGGTTTTACCAGTTATTTCCATTGGTTTTAAATTTATTTGCAATTTTCAGGTATTTAAGTTGTGTAATATTAGATGGCAATAAAATCATTTTTTACCTTTTCCAAATGAATTGCCAGATACCACATAATTTGAGAGTTCTATTGTCATTTTTGTCAAAATTTTGATACACCCTTCTATGTGGACTAGGTCCAAATATGGGCCAACTTCTCCTAATTTCAACAGAATTATTTTTTGGGTCAATAAGAATTCTTGTACAAAATTTCATCAAAATATATGCATAATAGCCACTTTCACATACAAATAACTTCTCAAAAAATATGACGTGCATTTGTACCGAATATCTTACCTTGGGTCAGAAAATTGCTGTAGCTCAAAAAGTGCAGTCCCGATGCATGGACATGTATATATAGGAATGTAGGGGAGAGTTAGGACTACAAAATAGTAAATTTGTGTATTGACTCAGCTTGACTCACAGGAGTTGTGCTCTATGAAGTAGGAAATTTCCGAGAAATTTGACCTTTTTTACAAAAAAAATATTTAAATTGTTCTGAAAACAGTAGAGCTTCAAGTTTTTTACCAGTAATAGGAAATAAGTTAAGTTACAACACAAAATTTATTTCGTCCAAAAATCAAAAAAGTTATGATCATTTAAACTTTAAAAATTAACTAAAAATATCATAAATTTACTAAATTCTGAAAAAGCCCATTTTGGACCAGTGAAATAGTTGAAATAGAGTTCTAATTTTTTGGCTCCCGAGGTTTACTACTGTCTACATTCATATGATTCTAATAACTTTAAAATCGGAGAACAAAAACCAAAAGGAGTTTTGGCCGCTATCTCAAAATATTGACCACAGTGCGTCGCACAGTGGTTCAGAAACGTTTTTCATTGGCCAAAACTCTGTAACTTTTTAACTAATAAAGATTTTTTAGTAGTTCTTTTTTTAGTCAATAGACAACATCTTAAGCTTTTACCGAGTTTAGGCCTTATTAAAATCGGTGCAGCGAGAAATGCTGAGAAATTCAAGCCTAAAGTTGAACTTTCGATTTGCTTTTCCTAATTCTTGTTTGAAATTCCGTTTCAAATGTGCCAACTCATTTTTAACCCTCTTTTCCTTAAACAATTTGGCTCAAATTTGGTCCACGGGTCAATCTTGGATGACAATACAATATTTTGCTATCCTTAGGGTGGCCCCTATTTTCACTGAGGTATTTTCCGTATTTTCATTAGGATTGTCCAAATTTCAACTTTATGCCTAACAATACTTACATATTTCCCAGTTTTTGGTCAATTTTAAAACAAAACAGTGTAATTTAATTTTTCTTTAATTATATACATATTTATTTATAGTTATAAATAGATTCTAGGTAAATAAAATAACATTTAATATTAATGTTTGTATACTTTATTTTATTCAAATACTAAATTCAAATTATAATTATTATTCATTTGGCTGGAATATTTCCTGTAAATATTCTATATTCTGCTCTGTATTACCTGTGTCCTGTAGCAGTGCCTTAGCTTCGGCATTTAGTTCCGAATGATTCAATTTCCATTGACTTCTAATGCTACAGATGAAGGGATCTGAAGTTGCCAATAATATATGAAATAAATCTTCATTTGTAGAAATTCATGATATGTTCTCTGTAAAACCTGTAATCCTTGTTTCTTTTTTCCTGGGCTTCCATCTCCAATTGGTAATAAATGGTGCTTAATGACCTCTTCTCCATGATAAAGAATTTTATGCACTGTTGCTGACATATTTCTATATTTGTATTTGGATGTATATATAGCAGCGGTTTCCTTGGCGTAATCACCAAATTTTTTAGCATTAATTAGTTCATTGCACGCAAGTACTTCAGTAATTGTTTTAAATCTTGAAATAACATCTATATCAACACCTGTTATATCAGATGTAGTTTCGGGATCCAAAAAAAAATCTTCTTGCGGTGTTGCCATCGTTTGTGTTACCTGATCCTTGTTTTGGTTGATCTATAATCAACCCGTGCTTGAGAAATGTATCTTGAACTTGTTTCTTTTTCAATTTTCTTATCTCTTTGTTGGTGTCATTATTTCTTACTGATCCTGAAGCTCCGAAGTCCAAATCATAGCTTATTTTCAGTATGTGTTCCATAAATCGTATCCTCGTATGAAGCGGTGATAATCCAAATTCAAATGCATCAATACTATCCTCCGACTTTGTCGGTTCTTGGTTTAACTGACTTGATGTTGCTTTACATATAATACAGCTGGATGAAGCTTTTGTATCAGTCAAAACCTGGGCAGTTTTTCCGCCTATCATAGATAGTATTAATTGGTAATTCAATTTAATAGTCTGTTCCTCTATCTCTAACTCTAATGGCCTGTGTTGAAATTTGAGCTCTAATGTCACTTACTTCATTCTTAATGGTATCATGAGTTTCCTTTTTAAATTCAAATTTTATTGGTCTGCAGTATTTTGTAGACGATGGAGTTTGGTTTTTCCAAATATAACTTGTTTGCACTGTGCTGGACGAAGGTTCCGAGTCCTCTAAGTTTTTTATCAATCGCAATGGTACAAATGACACCATGAACATATCTGTGTCAGAAATATCCTCACATAAAAATTGTTTATATTGTCTATGTCCAGAAGACCCATCGCATCCCCATTTACAAAAAAGAGTTAAATTGCAGTTTGCATATTTTTTCAACTCATTTACTTTAAGTGATTTTAGCAACCTTCCGGCTGTATGATCAAGTACAGCTTGCAGTTGTACCTGTGCCGAAATTGGTGTGATTTTGATAGATTCCTTTGGAGGATAACACTCCTTTTTAGCTGCAATTATGTGATGATATGACGGGTATAAATTTGAGCCTTTTTCGATCGCACGTAATCTGAGTTGAGTATACTGCTGTTTTGTTAACTTTAAATCCAGAAGCACTTTAATACAAGCGCTTCCACATTTGTAAACTGTTTTTCCTGGTTTGGTGTCGGAATGCTTTTAAGGATCCGTTTTGTTCTCACCGGACTAGCAGAAATGACTTTTTCAATGATATCCACTTTCGTTAATTGTTTTTGTGATCGCAGCTTGTAAAGAAAACTATCTTTAATGTTTTCACATCCGATTTCTTCATTTATATTCTTAAGTTATCGTCTTTTAGATCTATGGCTACAGTTATCTAGCGATTTTTCTGGTCTTCCACCACTCTTCTTATTTGTGGTTTCTGAAATCACCTGGATACTAAGTTCACCTTGTAACCAATTTTAAAAGTGCTTGTAAAATTTACTTTTACTATAGTGAACGAACTTCCTTGTAGCGTTTTTGCAATATTTTTACGAAATCAGATACTTTGTTTTTTATTTCCAATTGCGTTTCACTGCTGATAGCATTTATGTTCAATTTTCTTTCAATATGGTTTAGAACATCTTCTTTGTTTTTGTTTTTAAAATATTCTTCGGTCAATTCATTATAGCTGAAAGTTTCCATATTTTAATTAAGCTGAAAATAATGTATTTGTAGAAGTGCTATAAAAATAACTTCCAAAAATTTATCAACCTTTTCAAATCGAATTCTTGTCTGACAGTAAAATTTATTTCGAAATTTTTGTCCTTATATACTCAATAAAGAAATGTCAAACTTAAAGTAGATTACGTACACACAAAAAAATATTAGAGCTATTATTACCTAGGCTAGCTCAGGTATTTTTATTTTGTATGGAATTTTTTAAGACAAAAACCAAGTTTAACTACCTAAGCTGATTTGGAAAACGTACAATAAATTTGCCTTTTTAAATCGAATACTTGTACCGAAATAAAATTTATTTCCAAATTATTGTGATTTATACTACATATAAAAATGTTAAACCTAAAGTAGATTACCTAAACACAAAAAACTAAGTTTAACTACCTAAGTTGATTCGGTTTATACAAGTTTTCTATGGGAAAATTTGTCATATACAACTTATACTGGATTTTAAGGAAATTTTACCAAAAATTGTTTTGTGTACTAAAATTCTCAATTTTCGAATAAAATTAACTTTTTAGTTAGATTCCTCTCTTTCCCCTTATGTTTTGCTATCTGCAATTTGTACTTTTGGCAGTGAATGACTTCTAAAGTAAATTTACTAGCAATTTTGATAGAAATTTGTTTATAAAAATGTTGAGTATTTTCATTAAAATAGAAAAAAGTGTTCTACGGGCGGATCCGGGCGGGTGCAAAAGTATATATAGGCTAAAAGAGAACACTTTTGCCTTTCTTTGGGTGGTTTCGGTTTTTTGTCCTTTAGAAGTTATATACTACTAAATTTCAAACTTTGCGAATATATGGAGGTTTCCAATTTTAAACAAAACACCCTATTTACAAATTATACAGGGTGCGCATATACCATTTCTTAAAAACAACAGTTCACCCAACATAACAAAAAAAACCGCAGCTCAATATCGATAACAGTTTTTAAGAAATCGCAATTAATATGAGATCAAACATTACAATTTTTATTTTATTTTTAAATTAACATAAATTCTTTGCCTTTAGCAGCATGCCACGCCCACTACTGCGAATATTTTGACCCAATTTTTCGGCTACCTTAGTTTTGATCTGTTTTCTTTCTGGTAACATAAAAATTTTAAGAATCTGTGTCAACAAAAAATATAGGTTTTGGCCAATGAAAATTAATTCTGAACCACCGTGCGGCGCCTAATTCACGATATTATAACATATGTACATATACTTCAACTTATATGTAACTTATTTATAACATTATAACTAAAAATATTGAAAATAAACAAAACAGATTCTACTTTTTCGCCGAAACAATTTACGAAAATTATCAGAAGCTTTTTAAAAACTGCCACTAGTACAATTTTAAATGGGACGTTAAAATAATTTCTGTATATTTAGCATTTTTTTTATAACCAAAGACAGAAACTAAATTGCTTATTTTACCAGTTTATATCGTGATAAATTTGTGATGTTAACACTTCTGCTGTTTAAGGTAAACTTTATAACTACTTGTTATTAGTGATAATTTTCTATTAAAAATACATATACATATCGTTTTTAAGACCATTATTATACCCTTCACCACAGGTGGAAAGGCTATATATAAGTTTGTCATTCCGTGTGTAATTTCTACAATATTCATTTCCGACCCCATAAAGTATACATGTTCTGGATCCTTATACATAGAGAATTCGATTAAGCGATGTCCGTCTGTCCGCCTATCCGTCTGTCCGTTTTTGGGTTGAAATGTCATTTGCCAAGGCACCAGAAGAGATAAAAAAAAGTTAAGCACTCCAATCTGTCAGGCATACTTTCGAAAATTTTGGAATTGCAAGTCAGCAACATCGGATCATTCCTTTGGAGGCTGCGGGCCAAGAACCACACCCACCTATATTTTTTCACGTTTTTTTTTAATTTTTTTTTCGGCTTAATGATTTTTTTTTGCTTTTTTTGTCAATTAAATATTAGGCCGCAACAGGTAGATCGCAGGGAGTGCATACAGATCTCGGGGGTCAATAAACCCCTGCGAGGGGCGACTTTTTTTTTATTTTGGTAGGGGTTTTCTGTTTTGATTTGTATTAAAGACCTTTATAGAGAGCAATACACACATAGGTAGCCAATTGACCTACAGGGTACCAACTAGTAAAAAAAAATTATAAAATTAAAAAAAAAAATTTCAATATTTCTGTGAAAATGAAAATGACTGTAACATAATATATTTTAATATTAAGAATATATGTATGTATGTATGTATGTATGTATGTATGTATGTATGTATGTATGTATGTATGTATGTATGTATGTATATACAGTAACATATTTTTTAAATGCGTTTGATTTTTAAATAGATGAGATCTTTATTTTAAAACATAGGCAACATCAAGATACCGACTACAAGCTGGCAAAAATAAAATAAAGGTAAACGATTATTTTAAAGCCAGTATAGCTACATGGCTACACGACCACCGTCGTGGCTGTCGTAAACTTAGGCTAATTTCTATTATATAAAACAAAAAAAAATGTCACGAAATTGCAAATTAAAAATTAATATACAAACTAAAAGTTTTGAAGGAAATATTTATAACTTTGTAAAAAAGTCATTTAATTTTATAAAAGCAAAATAAGTATTTCTACAACAATGTCAGAGTTTACGATGTAGCTGTCGTCCTCAATATCATTAAGTAGTAGAGCTGGCAAACTTTTTTGGGAATGTTAGGTTATTCGATACTATTTATATCTATTTTATTTATATTTATTTTATATGACAAAGTGTTCTGTATTATTAACTCCATCAACTTAATTGATCAAGTTTTGAAATTATTTCAGTTAGTTTAATAAAAGAAAACTAATATATTAAACGATCTTAAGTAAAGTTCAGAGTTGTTTTATTAAAAAAAAGATAATACAAAAAATAAAACAAAACTATGAAGCATATAAAACTTAGCATAAAAACAAAAACCCATTTACAATTCATTTTTTACAACGCATATTGAGAACAATTTTCTAAAAAAAATTTGTACATACACTATAAATACTATGTACTCGTATATCACATATGTTGTGCATATGTAGGCTGGCCAACGAATTATTTTATAATCGTAATTTTTTATAATTCTTGATCTTCTATCTGAAATAATGGCTCCGGCTTTGCTAAACTTTCTTTCAGACTCTGTCGAACGTAAAGCACATGATTTTCTGAGTGACATCTGATCAGAATTGTTCTGTGAATAGATATAACACTGTATAAATTGCTTAATTAACTATATAATTTACCTTCCAACTGCAATGGGTCTATTTCTACTGGTAGATTTTCATTTTCAACTAACTAATTACCAATTTATTAATTTATTTTTTCAACGATAGTATCGCTATCGAGAAAAAGCCAGCGATAGTCTAATGAAAACAAAACTATCGATAGTACTATCGATTGTTTGCCAGCTCTATTAAGTAGCTGACAACACGGCGTAAACTGTAGCCAACGGATTTTTTTTTTCATTTAGCTGCGTCGCCGCTGTATTCTATTTCTTTAAAGCATGAGTAATGAGTTTTTTCTCATATGACGTATTTTAATTTATGTAAAGAGTCAACAATATGGATAATGCTGTACATGTCTGTATAAATAAAATCACCATGGTGAAGGGTATAGAAGATTCGGCACGGCCGAATATAGCACTTTTACTTATTTTTACACTCTTATTGAAAAATTTCTTCATCATCTTTCATTAAAACATTTGGGCGATTTTTTATAACGAAAAATATGAAATATGAAAATTAATTATTCTCTAAAAACGACGAAATAACACCCAAAAATTTTGGATTGCTTTTCATATGGAATATTACCCAATTTGTATGAAGATTTCTTGGGCTATTTTTCATTTATGCTTTGGGGCGATTTTTTATAGGGTCATTTTGCATGCAGCCTTTATTAAAACTATGAATTTTTCCCGGGAAAGCGAGTATTTTTTTCCACGTTTCCAGGGAAATGAAGAAATCCCAAACCCTAGTTTAAACGCAAAATATAGTTAGACTCGCTAGATAAAACAGAAAGAAGCTAAAATGTCATCACTCTTATATAAAAACAAGTAAAAGTGCTATAGTCGGCCGTGCCCAATCTTCTATACCTTCACCATGGTGATTTTATTTATACAGACATGTATAGCATTTTCCATATTGTTGACTCTTTACATAAATTAAGTCGTATGAGAAAAAACTCATTATTCATGCTTTAAAGAAATAGAAGACAGCAGTGACGCAGCTAAATGAAAACAAATTCCGTTGGCTACAATTGTCTCCGTGTTGTCAGCTACTTAATGATATTGAAGACGACAGCTATTGCTAGGAACACAATTGGGTGAACGACGAATTTCGTCCATCATGACGAATTCGTTGTTTAGAGTTAGTTGTGTAAATTCGCAGTGTGACGCACAATAAGGACGAAAAAATAACAGCTGTGATAATAAACAAAGTTGTGTGTGGCAAAAAATAAATATTCAAGTTTAATTTATTGAGAATTTTTTCTAGTGTGTGGCAAAAGAAAAATATTAAAAAATATGAATCAAAGAATTTTGCGTTTGGTTAAAACTATTAAAATAATAAACATCATGTTTGTGATGGTAAAAGTCTTTTTGCTTGTGCGGAAACGTTTGCGTAGAAGGTGGTGGGTACGGCCAGTGAACATTACCCGGAACAGCTTAGGATTCCAAAAAATATGTTTTGGTGATCTAATGTTAAATGATGGAGAACACTTCTTTAAAGCAACCAGAATGACAATAGAAGACTTTAACACATTTAACATTTATGAAACTTGTGATGCAATCTGGAGTGAGTTACATGAAGTGTATGTCGCCCAGCCTAATCGGCACCATTGGAAAGCCATTGCTGACAAGTAGAAATATTACATTGCTAGTGGTGACCAATATTATGCATATATTTCCGCATTTTAATAGGTTTTACGTGAAAATAGGAATGCCGCACTGTCTTGGTGCTATTGATGGGAAACATGTCCAAATATTTTGCCCAAAAAACAGTGGATCACTGTTTTACAATTATAAAAATACTTTTAGCATTGTGCTAATGGCGGCATGTGACGCTGATTATAAATTTGTTTTTGTGGATGTTGGAGCATTTGGTAGTCAAAGCGACGGCG